>CM038147.1:26569312-26893962 GCA_021437245.1 Aegilops speltoides
TGAATCGGTCTAGTAGATCGTGGTCAGTCGAGCTTAAGCATACGGGCTTCTTAAATTATGCATTAGAATTTATCCTACTAGACAATTCGTAATGACAGATATAGCTAGAACCCATCACATCAGATTCTGTCGCATCAATTCAGTCGACATAGTATCTGAATCGTAGAACAGGTCGAATTGCACATGGAATAGCGTTCGTGGATCTCATGAACTCATACAAGTATTACGAGACATAGCTACTGTCTAACAGTGAGATGAGCTCAGACTTCTGTAATACATGTCGATATCTATTCCTGATGAACTGTGTTAGTACGTCACTGCTTTCATCGACTGCACGTTGCAGTGCCATATGCTAGCTCTATCAGCATTAGCCTCATAATCTGAAGCTGTGTCTACATAGCCAGCTGATCACCATCGCGTACTTATCAGTTACTGCGAGCTAGACAACTCACAGTCAGTGCAGACATACTCATCTAGATATCGTGACTCGTGCGATGCGATTCAGCCCTAGATTAAGCTTCGTCTTCGCATAGCTGGACTCGTGTCATGTAATCTGCAGTCAGACATCAGCGATATCTTGAGATCAGAGTCAATTAGCTCTATGTCGCATCAGCGATCAGTGACTGATCACAGAATCGTAATTTCTGTACGTCGAATCAGCATAAGTTCGAGATCAAGTCACTAGAAGACGATCTGAATGCTAGTCGACACTATGACATAGACTATCACATTCGCATATGCAAGCGATTAGGATTATCAGATTGATCGTCAGATGATCACTCTGCATAGAATTAACTGCAGTATACTGAGTTAATACTGACTAAGATTGATATATTATCAGTATGATAACATGCATACTAGTGTGTCATGTCATTATTGATCATAAATGATTACACTTCTTGCGAGTTCATCATATCACTTATAGATTATGATTAATGCGTATCCTGAGATGTTAGCTGATTGTACGTGTGATGTCAGCATGCAGTGCTCAATTACTATACATGTCAATTCTGTGCTTTATGCTATGTCATGACTGCTGAATTCATAGTTGCATATGACAGATCATCTACTCTCTGCTTGCTAGCTTAGTGCTAACCATCGCTCTTTATACTTGCTACGTTGCTATGGATGTCGATCTCGTGATACGATGCTCTACTGATCTGACATGACTTAGCTCGATTAGCATGATGACTTATTCGATTCGGATCGCTACGGATTCGATGCAGTCTCACGGATACTGTGCTCTGTACTGGTCATTCTAATCTGATCTGATCTGATTTGATTCCTATGATGCGATGCTATCGACTCAGCTCTCTGTGGTGATCTGCCTATGCAGGCACTGGCTGACAGCTCATGCATGTAGTCATGTATTGTCAATCAGACTAGTGCGTTCGCTCGATCAGTACTAGCGGAGCAGTCTTGCTGCGCTCATACTACTGTCGGTACTGCGTACATATGCTCTCCTGCTATCGCTCTGAGCTGTACAGTCCATACTGTGAACTACGTGTCTTAGCATTCTCTGCATGCATTGAGGCATTGTGTCCGCATTGACTGCACTCTGTCACTTGTCGATGACTTTGTATACTATGTGACCTTGTATTCTCTGATGTCTGCTCGCTGCGTAGCATGCTCGTCACTTGACTTGACAGCGATCGTATGCTGAGCGTTCGTGCTGCTACGTCGTCTGTACTGTGTCGTCTGCTCTGTCGCGCTATCTGCCGTTCGCTCTGCTCATGCCTAGTTGTCTAGCCTCACATAGCTGCAGAGCTATCTGCCTGTGATTCGATCTTCACAATCATGTTGTCACGTGACAGCACTATGTTACGGTCATGGCCTGATCTCGAGCACTGGTACATTCGATGTGCTAGTTGCTCAGTTCGACTATGCCAGATCACGTAGCACTTATGCTACTGAAATGAATGCTCATCTATCAGCGCATCTGTAGGTCAATATTTCTAGTCAATCCGTTACTATAGAGCACTATGCTCTATCATCTAGATATCATCTGACGCGATCTCCATACTGCGTTAAGCATCACGAAGTACTACACCACATTCTACTTTCGACTACATAAGCACTAGATGTAACCTCATATCTCGTGTCTGATCTCCTTACTCTGAAGATCGCACAACAACTGTTCCAGCAACATCAGCATCGATACCTTCTATCAGCTAGTATGCTCATTCAACCATGCACATTAGCATCCATGGCTCAATGCATCCTAGCACTTACCATCCAGGATGCATCAGTGATCAGCTCGATCCAGCACCATCACTGCATTCCTTCGTCACGCGTCACTCTGTCACATGAATGCACAACAGTCGAGTACTAGCGACTCATTTCAATGTCTCTGCCATGTAGCATGATCCATGACAGTATCTACATCAGCATAGGCATGCAACAGTTGAGTTCAATTGTACAGTTTCATTACATGCACTTAGCTAACGTCTGATTGCAGTACATGGAAACTAGATACAGAGCATCTGATTAACTTTGTCTAAATGCATTCTTCAGCAACTCACTTGCTGTAGAGCCTATGCGTCTACCCAGATGCTCATGATCTGCATGCTAGCATATACGATCTCACATTCATCCAATCAGTTCATGCCAAGTTCAGGACGACAGGATGAAGCTCATAAGCGCGTAGACTCATCAGATAGTAGATTCAGACTGCAGAATCTCATAGACGATGCTCAGTGCAGTATGTGCCATCTTCATATGAATTCATTGAGCAACGCACATCGACGAGAGCGTCAGCAGGATATACGATGTCGACGATGATATCATGAGCAGTAGTCGACTGGTTAGATAGATGCGTTGGAGTCTGACGTGATGCACTCAGTTGTAGCTATGCATGCATTGCATGCTGAGCAGTCGCTTATTCTACATAGTCACTAATTTAGACATCTGATTACTTACTTATCATGCATGATTCTGAAGTCGTAGACATCACATTTCGTCGCTGACTCAGCAGTCAACGTGACAGTTTCTGTTGTGATATCTGTATGCTTGATCTGCACATTCAGCATGCGAAGCCGGACTACTAGTTCATGTCAATTGCAGTTTGACTGCATCAATTTGATGTAGTCACTACAAATACTGAATGCAGATCACTAGTTGCCTGACATGCTATGATAGATACATCTCATCAGTAACATCTAGTGTTGTAAGATGCCTATGCATAGTTGACTTCATGGACAGACGTAGTAGACTAGTACGATCGTATATCAATGTACGTATGCTATGCATTTGGCAGTACATTGATCGAGTAATCGGTCTGATTGATCACACAGCATCAAGCTCTAACGCATACAACATCGCATACTCAGTTGCAGTATACTTGATCGACTAGTCATAGCACGACCTAATCGCTCCTGCGACTTCAGTCATGGATCATTGAGTAATGCGTATTGCCATATGTATGCGTAACTGACTGACTTGATCAAGTCGTAATGCATGTACATATCATGACATATCAAGCAGTATGCACTGATCATAGTAACTATTGGTATCGTACGTATATGCAGATGCATTCTGCAATCAAGTACTGATGCAGTATCTACTGCATACTAGTTCCACGTTGCTACTGCATACGTGAATTCGCTTGGTACATGCCTCTACTCTTGATATCACTGCCAACTCACAAGTGCACTGCATCGTTCTACAGTCTGAAAGGCAACGCAAGACGATCAGCTGATGGCTGAATGCAGCTGGCAGGCTACTGATGCGCTTAGCGAGCGGCATGTCATGCGATTCGTAATGCACTCGCGCGATGCCATGACTCGCTGGATCCTCGTGTGACGTACTGCATGCGATGTGGACTTGGACTGGCTACGCTGGAGTTGCACTGAGATCATCGTATATGTGGGCATGATGACTAGTCTTGATGCTATGTACTGTATGTTGAGCCTTGTTTATCCGTACTATGTACTCATATGTACTTATTCTTAGGACTTATACATGATCAGCGATTGATCATACTAATATGTTGCTTTGACTCTGTATGTACTATATGCTGATGTATCTCATGATCTGAACGATCTATAGGCTGTACTACATATTTGCTATTGCAGTTGAAGATGTCTACTGACATGTAGGTATTGCTTGAGTATGCAGCATGGAGTCATCGTAGAGCTAGCATGCGCATATTATGCATGTTCTGACTGATACTGCATATTCACTTGCTATCGTTGACTCATGATGATCGGATCGGACTCTATCATGATACTGGTAATCGATCCTATCCTCACAGAGTCTTGCATAGTTGACTAGTAGCTAGTACTTCACTGCTATCGTACTGATCTTACTGCTTGATCTACTGATTGGCTCATTGTGAGCTATGCATGCTCTTATCATGTATCCATTAATGTTCTATCGTACGTTATTTGATCTTACTGAATCATCTTTAGACATGACATGGATATGCATCACTAGTGCTTCTATGCTTACTATTGCATGATCGTAGCTGTTGACTCGTTCATACTTCAGTTGATGTATTGATGGACTGGTAATGTTGC
Organism: Aegilops speltoides; assembly: GCA_021437245.1. Classification (NCBI taxonomy): domain Eukaryota; kingdom Viridiplantae; phylum Streptophyta; class Magnoliopsida; order Poales; family Poaceae; genus Aegilops; species Aegilops speltoides. The sequence goes on from CM038147.1 coordinate 26,573,830, forward strand.
ATACTCCGCTACATTTGCATCTGTTAGTCTCTAGTCGTATGATACTCTGTGTGCTGTATGTCGCTGAGTTTGCTGTTAGAGCTTCTGCATGGTGCATGTACGTGTCTTATTGTCATGCTACTATCTGTTCATGCAGATCTTGCTGAATGCTTCATGATCGGCTTCGATTGCTTGCATTATTCATCTTAGCTCTATTGATGCTCTGTGCTACTGATATGCTATTACATTGTAGACTGTTCAGTCAGTTGATACGGGTTGATTGTATACTGTCTTGCGTCTGGTACTGCTACTGCCATACCTCTCGTACAGTATACGATGTACGGACAATGCTCAACTTTAGCATCTGCTGCCTGATCACGGCATCTCTATGACTCGACGTGTAGATGGTCTGATTCGGTAGTGGCTGCATGCTTGGTGGTCCGCCTGGCCTGACTGTGCGAGCTGAGCTGCTGACGGTCAGCCGTCGTCATCTCGTGTGATCAGTGCTCAGGTATGACGCATGTCAGTAGTGCATCGGTCATGAGTCGGTGCATGACTGCATGCATGACGTGTGCTGCGTTATGTCTCTGATGGTGCGTACACTAGGTCAGCTTGGTCTCCGGACGCAGGCTGTGGGCACCTGACGCTGTCCGTGGACGTGTTGCGTCAGCTCGACTGCACGTCATGCTACAGTGCGACGTAGCTAGATTGAGATCAGAGCTTGTATCGCACAAGAGAACTGAACATAGAAGAAAGCTTCATGACTAGCGTAAGCAGTATCGTGTAGTATCGTATGCGATTCATCGTTGCAGGATCAGATTCGAGTCTCGATCACGTAGTGCTACGAGTCAAGCTCATCGAAGCATCATAGTCAGGACCTACATTCGAATTCGTAGCAGGTCAGCTACCTATGACTTGCGCACATAGCGTCGCTCTATGCAGTCGAGCTTGACGCATGTGTACTGCTTCGATCCGCTTGACTGAATCTTAGCTAGCTGTGCCGACAGTCTATCAGCACTGTGCTAGCACTGCTAGACGAACTTGAACGGCGTACGCTCTAGCATGTCACGAGTCCACGTAGAATGAGCCGGTCGCGTGACTTGACCTGACACTGGATATCTGATGCATGGAGCGACAGACTGTGATCCATCTGCGACTGACCTGTCATCATCACCGTCTGACTGCCACCTGACTCGACTGGCTCTGGTAACATGCCTAGTATCTGTGACCAACGTGATCCACGATCATCACTGCCTACAGTCTGACTACGAACCGGTCATGCATCAACTATGCAATTCTTAGCTCATTCATATCGTTCGCATTGAGTGACATACTATAGCTAAGCTACATGGTCTAATCGCTATATCGTAATCATGACAGATCTCACATTCAGTTAGCGTACTCATTCGGCTCGATCATGCTACATTAGCTATACGCTATCAACTACCTCACAGTAGCCATCGTCAGCAGCACTACTCGAAGACTCTCATAGACTATCTGTCCCGATCGATGTCACTTTGTCACTCATGCATAGTCACCGATTATCATTATCTCCTGTTCGATAATCATTCGACCACTCATATAATCTCACTAGTGTCTAATAGACGTCATCGACTATCTACGTCAGCAAGTACATGTTCATAGCTCGTATCAATCATTACATCATTGATACACTGCATCTTCATACAATCATGATTGATCAATTACATACTATGTACATTACTTATACATTCTAGATCATACTACTACTTTTTATAGCACTATATGACTACATGATATATATAATATCGAACATATTGTAAGTATACTATCATGATTCATGATATTAATATCTATACTCAATCATAGTTATATGATTACTAGTATCTAACTATCATGAACATACATAGCATCATACATTGATATTACTAGTCAATTACTAGTCATCTCTTTTGGATGTTTATGGGCTTTATTTTACACATTTATATCATTTTGGGACTAACCTACTAACCGGAGGCCCAACCCATATTGCTGTTTTTTTTGGCTATTTCAGTATTTCGAAGAAAAGGAATATCAAACGGAGTCCAAACGGAATGAAACCTTCGGGAGCGTGATTTTTGGAACAAACATGATCCGGAGAGCTTGGAGTGCATGTCAAGAAGCCTCCGAGGGCCCCACGAGATAGGGGGCCGCCCCCCCTGTAGGGCGCGCCCCCGTGTCTCGTGGGCCCCTCGGGCGGCCACCGACGTACTTCTTCCTCCTATATATACCTACGTACCCCGAAAACATCCAGGAGCACGACGAAACACAATTTCCACCGCCGTAACCTTCTGTATCCACGAGATCCCATCTTGGAGCCTTCCCCGGCACTCTGCCGGAGGGGGAATCAACCATGGAGGGCCTCTACATCAACATCCTTGCCCCTCCGATGAGTTGTGAGTAGTTTACCATAGACCTACGGGACCATAGTTATTAGCTAGATGGCTTCTTCTCTCTTTTTGGATCTCAATACAATGTTCTCCCCCTCTCTTGTGGAGATCTATTTGATGTAAACTCTTTTTGCGGTGTGTTTGTCGAGATCCGATGAATTGTGGATTTATGATCAAGTTTATCTATGAATAATATTTGAATCTTCTCCGAATTCTTTTATGTATGAGATTGAGTTATCTTTGCAAGTCTCTTTGAATTATCTGTTTGGTTTGGCCTACTAGATTGGTCTTTCTTGCCATGAGAGAAGTGCTTAGCTTTGGGTTGAATCTTGCGGTGTTCTTACCCAGTGACAGAAAAGGTTGCAAGACATGTATTGTATTGTTGCCATCGAGGATAACAAGATGGGGTTTATATCATATTGCATGTGTTTATCCCTCTACATCATGTCATCTTGCTTAATGCGTTACTCAGTTCTTATGAACTTAATACTCTAGATGCAGGCAGGAGTCAGTCGATGTGTTGAGTAATAGTAGTAGATGCAGGCAGAGTCGGTCTACTTGTTATGGACGTGATGCCTATATACATGATCATGCCTAGATAATCTCATAACTATGCGCTTTTCTATCAATTGCTCGATAGTAATTTGTTCACCCACCGTGGTACTTATGCTATCTTGAGTGAAGCCTCTAGTGAAACCTATGGCCCCCGGGTCTATCTCTTATCATATTTGCTTTCAATCTACCATTATTTGCATCTTTACTTTTGCATCTATCTTACAAAATACAAAAATATATTTATCTTATCATACTATCTTTATTAGATCTCACTTTACATGAAGTGGCCATGAAGGAATTGACAACCCCTTTATTGCGTTGGTTGCGAGTTCTCAATTTGTTTGTGTAGGTGCGTGGGACTTTTGAGGAGCCTCCTCTTTGGATTGATACCTTGGTTCTCAAAACTAAGGGAAATACTTACGCTACACTTTGCTGCATCACCCTCTCCTCTTGAGAAAAACCAGCGCAAGCTCAAGGCGTAGCACCGCGCTTATTTGGTGTTATCGGCCTTGTGATCGACGCCGTCGATGAAAGCTGGTGCTGCGATGCAGCGCTTCGTCGGTGTTATCGGCCTTTGTGATGGTACGCTTGTCGGTGACTATCGGTGCTGCCATGCGACACTCTTCCGTGATGTTGCTGCTGTGATGTCGCGCTTGTTGGTGTTGTCGGCACAGCGATGCGGCGCTTCGTCGGCGATCTGCTGGTGCTGCGATGCAGCGCTCATCGGTGGACGTCGGCGCTATGATGCCGCGCTGTTGATGATAGCGGCATTGCGATGCCCCACTTTGTTGGTGTTGTCGGCACTGCGATGCGACGCTCGTCGATGACCGTCGGTGCTGTGATGCCGCGCTCGTCCCTCGACGTGGGCTCTGCAATGCCACGCTCATCGGTGTTGCCGGAGCTGCTATGTAGCACTCGCGACGTTGCAAAGCAGTAGGCAAACACGTCATGAAGCCAAGTAGCATGATCTTTGCTTCGCTGGCTTTGCTTCCTGTTGAAAACAACGCACAAGGTGCAACTACCTTCACACACACCCATCGCGTATGCGTACATGTGTGCGACAGCGACGAGAGAAAACGGTTTTGTGTGGTCGAGAACACCCCATGCACCCAAGCGACGGAAAGATCGGACGGCTGGCTGGACTGGATCGTACAGCCCACGAGGCAGATGAAAAAGCTTAATTATCATCCACCCAAGTCATATCTATTAGATTAACCGTGTTGGGGAACGTAGTAATTTCAAAAAAATTCTATGTACAAGCAATATCATGGTGATGCATAGAAACGAGAGGGGGAGTGTATCTTCATACCCTTGAAGATCGCTAAGCGGGCGTTTATCAACGCGATTGATGTAGTCGACACCTTCATGATCCGCGCCGATCAAGTACCGAATGTACGGTACCTCCGTGTTCAGCACACGTTCAGCTCGATGGCGTCCTCGCCTTCTTGTTCCAGCAAGGCGGCGAAGTACTAGATGAGTTCGGCAGCACGACAGCGTGGTGGCGGTGTTGATGAAGAACAATCTCCGTGGGGCTTTGCCTAAGCACTATGAAAACTATGACGGAGGATAAACTACGGGGGCGGGGTTTCCGGCTGCGGCTAGATGTTTTTGATGTGTCTTTGGTGCTAGCCCTGCCCTCTATTTATATGTTGAGCCACGAGGTCGATACTTGGAGCAAAAGCCTCCTCAAAGTTGGTTTTGCCGAAAGGCAAGAGTCCCACTCGGACTCGAGGACCGAACGCCACAATCCTTGGCGTCGGCCCGGACGCCATGGGCCTCGGCGTCTGGCCCAGGCTAGACGCCAGGTCTCCGGTGTTTGGCCCCGGCATCCATAAAACTCCTTTTGCACCGACCTAAAGCCTCATGGGCTTGACCCTTGTCCTAACCATATCATCCAATATGTGAATCTTTACCTCCAGACCATTCCGGAGATCCTCGTCATGTCCATGATCTCATCCGGTACTCCGAACAACATTCGGTCATCAACATACATACCTCATATAATACTATATCGTCAACAAACGTTAAGCGTGCGGACCTTATGGGTTCGAGAACTATGTAGACATGACCGAGACACCTCTCTGGTCAATAACCAATAGCGGAACCTGGATGCCCATATTGGCTCCTACATATTCTACGAAGATCTTTATCGGTCGAACCGCATAACAACATACGTTTTTCCCTTTGTCATCGGTATGTTACTTGCCCGAGATTTGATCGTCTGTATCTCAATATCTAGTTCAATCTCCTTACCTTCAAGTCTCTTTACTCGTTCCGTAATGCATCATCCCGCAACTAACTCATTAGTCACATTGCTTGCAAGGCTTATAGTGATGTGCATTACCGAGAGGTCGCAGAGATACCTCTCCGACAATCGAGTGACAAATCCTAATCTCGATCTATGCCAACTCAACAAGTACCATCGGAGACACCAGAGAGCACCTTTATAATCACCCGATTCTGTTGTGACATTTGGTAGCACACAAAGTGTTCCTCCGGTATTCGAGTTGCATAATCTCATAGTCATAGGAACATGTATAAGTCATGAAGAAAGCAATAGCAATATACTAAGCGATCTTTGATTAATGAGCTAGTCAAGTATAGGCATACTAGTGACATTATGTTTGTCTATGTATTCACACAAGTACTAAGTTTCCGGTTAATACAATTCTAGCATGAATAATAAACATTTATCATGATATAAGGAAATATATAATAACTTTATTATTGCCTCTAGGGCATATTTCCTTCAGTCTCCCACTTGCTCATATGATTATCATGATATAAGGAAATATATAAACACATATCTAGTTCACATCATCATGTGATTTAACACCAATATTCACATATATATGTGATGAACACCAATAGTTCACATCGTCATGTGATCAACACCCAAAAAGGTTTACTAGAGTCAATAATCTAGTTCACATCACGAGGCACTCCAGGCTCCGTTCCGTGGAAGGCTTGGTTTCCGGACGCAGGCGGTTACAAATGCCAGGAGAGGAGGAAGAAAGTGTAGCAGGCCGAACTGCAGGCGCTGCACGCAAGGGTACAAGCGATAGAGGAACGAGAAGCAAATCACAACAAACGAACTGCCGAAGCTTCCCCCGAAGCTACCCCGCCATCTCAGCGGAGAAGCAGCGTGGCTTCCGGTGAGCTGCTTCAGCCGGAGCATGTCTTGACGGCTCCTGCTAGCTACCCCGTGGATGCTATCACGGAGTCTCAAAATTGCCAACTTATGACGACATGGCAGAACTTAAAAGTCAAGGCGGCTGTCGGCTCTGTTCGACCTTCTGAACCCGGCGCAACTTTTCACTGTCATCTGATTCCAGAAGGATATGCTAGGGTGACGGTGGACGAAATAACGGAGGGATTTGAGGACCTCCAGCTTGACCACCCTACCGGTGAAGGGGAGACTCGGCTGGGTTCTGCTCTGAAGACTCCATGCCTATGGCGGAAGGAGTTCATCAACCTTCCGAACTGGATGCCTCCGCCTCCTCCTCCTCCTCCGGCTAGTCAGGGCACTCCGCCTCCTCCACTGCCTCCTCCTCCGGCGAGTGACAATCAGGACACTCAGCCTCCTTCTCCGCCTGCGCCGGCGTGCCCGAGCAGCCAGCAGCCTCCTCCTCCGCCTCGCTAGCAAGGGCGTAAGAGACCCGCCGCCGCCCTGGCTGCTCCGGCGCGTCGTAATCCTTGTCCTCCGCCTCGTAAGCAAGCACGAAAGAAGACAGCCGTAGCTGCTCCATCTGCTCCGGCGTCTAGCAGTACAGCCAGAGGCAGGAGGCAATACAGATACGGTCCACCTCTCAAGCCTCTAGAGAAGTTACCGTATGAGAGGACCGAGGAGGAAAATGTGAAGATCGTGCGGACCGAAGTGAAGGACTTCTTTGAAAGGTTGAAAGCGAAGAGACATCCACCTCCGGAGGAGAAGGTAGATCCGGTGAAAGCAAAGCGCACTATCGATGCCCTGAGGAAACCACCAAAGTCTCCGCCGAAAACCAACTATGAGAGCATTACTGAAAAGGCATATCTCGAAGCGGAGCGGTCAGGAAGTACTGTCAGACATCAAAGGTCAAAAGAACGAGCAGCTGGGAAAAAAATAGCCCAGGTCAGCGAACAAGCAAAGCAATCGTGCCCCCCGCTCAATGTGTCTAGCGACATCGCCGCTAATGCTCCGGGGACGGTGCCCGGTTATAGCAATCTTAGAGATTACCTGCCTAACGATGTACATTTTGATTTCTTGGAGGTGGACGAACACAGATAGGAGTACGGAAAGCCTCTCGTCAAAGATGAAAAATCTCTAACAACGATGATGCGAAGATTCCATAACTGGTACATGAAAACCTGTAGAGATTCTGGCGGACGAATACTTTGTATCTGAGAATTAAAAAGGAGAACGACCTCGTTGGAAATGATATGTTGCCTGTTCCATTTGAGGAGTTCTTCGAGTTCTTCAATTAATAGGCCCTCGATAAATTAATGGTCTTTTGCTACTGTCCTTAAGTACTATTTCTATCATTAAGTCTCTATATATAGCTCAGCTCTTTCATTGCATGTATTTATAATTAATTATGCTCACTATATTATGCAGATTGAAGATCGTCGAGTGCAGAAAACAAGAAATGTATGATATTCGGTTCATTAACACAAATATCATAGATGAAATTCTGGTTACAAAGAACGCCGAAGAGGCCGAGGCCAACTTGCTACAATCGTTAATCAAAAATCAAAACAAAGATTTAATACTCTTTCCTTACAACTTTGAGTGAGTGTTAATTACTGTCGTGTGCATATTCGGTTTCCCTTATTACTCGAGCGAGGTTATAGTAATGTAATTGATGAGTTATGCATGCGTGCGCAGCTTCCACTATGTTCTTCTGGAGATTAAGCTTGAGCGGGGACTAGTAACCATCTTAGACTCGAGGCGAAAAGATCCCGAAACCTATGTGGACATGACTAAAATGCTCAACAAGTAAGTTCAATCGATCATTATCACACCGTATCGGCAACTTTTTGTTTATTTCCTGATATCTCAAGTAATAATAATATTTTCTTTGTCTTGCAGGGTTTGGAAACAGTTCACCGCAGAAGCTCCGGGACTGCCGAAGGAGCTGCGATATACATACCCGAAAGTAAGTACTACTAGCTAGCTCGTTGCGCGCATCTCCCGTTGATTCTATAGCTATACTTTCATCAATGCCATTTATAATGCTTCATTATCAGTTTGATTGACATCTATTTCTCGTAAAGTGCTTGTGGCAGGAACAAGAGAATGATTACTGTGGATACTACGTGTGCGAGTTCATTTACAACGCGACTTTGAAAAATAAGCGGGGCTACTCTAAAAGACAATATGAAGTGCGTAAGCAATAATATTTACAATTTCATTTTATTACACCATCATTTCTGTTGAGTTTCATTCATATATATGTATTAACCCCCTTCTTCAAATTAGATGTGGCAGATGCGGAATGAACTCCTACAACAAGATCTCATGAAAGCAATTCAAGAGGAATTGGCGGGATTCTTTCTTGACCACGTCATCAATAAAGCCGGAGAATACCATGTGGAAGTTGATTTAAATTGCTAGGGGATTGTAAGAGATTTTACATATTGTATATGTATGTAGCCAGTAGGGTCGGATAGATAATACGAAAACTTGTTCTTCGACCAATCTCTCGGAGAAGTAGAGGTCGATCGATCACTTCTCTCGGTATGCATGATGAACTTCTGTACTTAATGGTTTCCTACATTTTCTTACTAGCTAGCGTGTCGAGGGCCTCTCTATGTATAGTACGTAGCGTCGACCAAACACGGACATAAGAGAGGACACTTCTCTCTATTAATTAGCTAGCTAACACAATATATGAAACACCTAAATTAACCCCCCAAATCCCCCAACACCCTCCCCCCTTTCAAAAAAACCCAGCCCCTGAAATGCTGACGCGTGGATGCCTTTTGGCCCCGGTTGGTGCCACCAACCGGGACCAAAGGCCCTCCTGCCTGGGCTCGGCGCACCGGCCACGTGGAGGCCCATCTGTCCCGGTTCGTGTTAGAACCGGGACTAAAGGTCTAGGGCATTAGTAACAACCCTTTAGTCCCAGTTCAAGAACCGGGACAAATGGCCCTAACCAACCGGGACGAATGGGGGTTTTTCTACTAGTGATGGTGTGCTGTGCTAACATGGTTATTTTTGACTAGTGGTCTCTACGCCCGTCATTCACACTAGCACATGGTTACTTTTGACTTGCGATGCAACACTTGTCAGTGATGCTGCTATGCGGCACTCGTTGGTGCACGCCGGTGCTACGATGTCGCTCTTGTTGGTGTTGTCGGCGTTGCGATGTAAAGCACGTTGGTGATGCCGGCGCTGCGATGCAACACTCATCGGTGGACGCCAACGTTGTGATGTCGCGTTCATTGGTGTTGTCGGTGATCCGATGCAACGCTCGTTGGTGATGCCAGTGCTGCGATGTGGCACTCATCGGTGGTCGCCGGCGCCGTGATGTCGCTCTTGTTGGTGTTGTCGGCACTATGATGGTACACTCGTTGGTGACTATCGCACTGCGATGCAACGCTCGTCTGTGGACGCCGACGCTATGATGCCGCGCTCGTTGGTGTTGTCGGCCGTACGTTGCAATGCTCGTTGGTGATTGTCGGTGCAACCATGTGACGCTTGTCAGTGATGCCACTGCTGCGATGCAGCACTTGTTGGTGTTGTCGGCACTGTGATGGTACACTTGTCGGTGACTATCGATGCTGCCATGCGACGCTCGTCCGTGATGCTGCTGCTGCGATGTCGTGCTTGTTGGTGTTGTCGGCACTGTGATGCGATGCTCGCTGACGACTGCTGGTGCTGCGATGCAGCGGTCGTTGGTGTTGTCGGCCCTACGTTGCAATGCTCGTTGGTGATTGTCGGTGCAACCATGCGACGCTTGTCGGTGATGCCGCTGCTGCGATGCAGCACTTGTTGGTGTTGTCGGCACTATGATGGTACGCTTATCGGTGACTATCGGTGCTGCCATGCGACGCTCGTCCGTGATGCCGCGTGATATGTCTCCAACGTATCTATAATTTTTGATTGTTCCATGCTATTACACTACTAGGGAAAAGGCTACTAGCAGCGCGGGTAAAATGGCTACTAGTAGCGCGGGTACCCGCGCTACTAGTATCGCGCTACAGCTAAAAGTTAGTAGTAGCGTGGGTCGAACCCGCGCTACTACTAACTTTGTTAGTAGCAGCGAGGGTTCAATCCGCGCTACTGCTATTATGAACCGCGCTACTACTAATGAAATAGTAGTAGCGTGTCTATAGTCCCAACGCTACTAGTATCCGAAATACTAGTAGCGCGCCATTTCATCCCCACGCCACTACTAACTTATTAGGAATTAAAAAAATAAAATCAACCAAATTCATTCTATCACGTGTCGTATCTTCTCTAGTTCCTCATTGTGGCAGCAACTCATGTATAATTTCATTCTATCGCACGGTTACATAAGCAACTACCCCTCCGTTCCGAAATAAGTATCGCTGGGAGAAATCTCTTGACCAGGTAAAAACGAACGAAAGTACAGAACTACCCCTAACTTGAAATCAGATCGTCGTCTTCCTCGTTGTCTTCCTCCAGGGCAGCGCATCCAGGCCAGCAGCAGGCCCCTCCTCCTCCTCCTCCAACTGCTCGTCCAGACCAGCAGCAAGCCCATCCTCCTCCGCCTTCCACCAGCCGGAGCCTCCGCCAGGCTCCTCCCTGTCGTCCAGCTGCTCGTCCCCGTCGCCAGCAGCTGGCCCCTCCTCCGCCCTCCACCAGGCTCCTCCCTGTTGTCCAGTTGCTCATCCCCGTCGCCAGCAGCAGGCCCAACCTCCTCTGCCCCAGTCTTGTCGCCGCGGCCCTAGCGTCCTCGCCTCGCTGCCCAGACAGATCGTCGCTGCGCCCCCGCCTGGTCATCGCCGCACACACCACTCCAGGCAGGTACTCCTCACCTCAAATTACAGAAATTAACAACACAAGATTGATTCAGTTAAACAGTACAATACAATTTGCGGAATCACTAGAATTTCAAATTCAGGACTCAACTGAAATAAAAGAGACAAATAAAGGAGGCAAGTGTAGCCTGCAGCCCACATTTTCCATCAGTCATCCAAATATGGCTAATTAAACATGGCTTGCTTTGGTTGTGTGTTAAGCTTACATTTATTCTCTAAACAGGGTTGGCTTTGGTTAGTTAGCAATGGCACTAATGGAAGAGGAACCGAAGAATGTGCATGTATTTACAGTAGTCTTTTGTTTTTGTACTCCAAATCTGGAAGCAGGCAAAGATTTTCTTTACTTACCAAAAACACACTTAAAATTGGAGTCTACAACAGTCTTTTGTCTATAGGAGTGAATATGCACTGGTGTACTCAAATTCTGGAAGCACTAGCACTAGTACTGCATTTGTTTGCTTCAGTAGATGTATACACAAATCTGGAAGCAGGCATAGGTTTTCTTTACCTACCAAAATCTGCTTCTGCTTTCTGGTAAATGGCTTGCATCGTCCTTGGATGAAGTGCATTGAAGTACTCCTATTAAAAGATGAACAGAAAAAATTTACTCCTACACTGTACTGAAAAAGTTGCACAGATCTCTACTGCCAAGCCTTGCATTCATGGAAATGAAGTACTCCATACTCCATACTGTACATCCTTCCATAAGCAAAGAAGACGCCAACAAAGAATTACTGTATCATAGTGCAAGCAGATCTCAGTTTGAAAATGGAAAATACACTTCTCAGTTTTACAAACTGAAAATTATGACAGTACAAGCAATTTCAAAATCTCCAAGAAGTCACCTGGAAATGCAAAGTCTCCAGGGGAAAGCACTCGAGTAAGCTCATCACCTTGAGAACTTCACAATAATAGCCATGATCTTCAAGCTATGTTTACAAGGAGATCTCAGTTGTTCAGTTTCACAAGCAGATCTCAGTTTTCAGTTTTGACAGTCAAGCATCCTCACCTTTGCTCTGTCGTCACGGGAGGCGATAGTGGTTGCTGCCCTATCCCCATGAGCTCGACGTGACGGCCTCTCCTCTCTCCGGGCTCCGGCGACCTGCACCAGAACACCAACGCTGACCGTGCCTCCCCAACCTTGTACAGGTATATACGACGGTCCATTTTCAGCAATCATACTGTACATACAAATTTGTTGCATTTGTTCAGACATCACGGACAACAACTTATAAATTGCCCATTTTTTTGTTGGCTTTACTACTATTGCCCCTAACTTATAAATCAAGTTCTAATAGTGATTTAAACATTGCTGACAGATCTGTTTGGCTTTACGAGTTATTAATACATACACATGTTTGTCATGATAAGCTGCTAGGGGTTTATAGCCTGGACTCAGACCACCTCATAACTAGGACTAGTTATGTATCCAATAACTTCTAGCCACTAGGTGGCCGCATGATCTCCCAGTTGCACACACAACAAATTGTCACACAATAATCTCAAAATAAACGCAGTGACTACAACTAACCTACAGATTTTTCAAACGTTAACATAGTAGAAACAAGTTTTTTTTTTCTCAAAAAGGGGTGACCACGAAGCAGAAACAAGTGGTACTGGGTTAGAACTTAATAGCAGGGTTGTGGAGCGGACTAGTGCAACCGTATCAGGGAGAGCCGCTGTAGACGAACTACAAAGACCGTGGATAACAAATGGTCGCCCAGCTAGTTGCACTTAATTACAGTTTACACTTTACAGGATAAGTGATGAAGATAAAGTTCAGCAAATGCCCCAGGCTCCAGTCCAGGGCTCTGATAAAAAAATAAAAGTGAGTTTTGGAAATTATTTCTCTAAACTAGAGTCCTTTTCCCTGGAACCAGACGTATACGCGTTAGGTAGCATACCTAACAGTAACAAATACAGCCAAGGATTTGTTTGCTCCAGACTGAATTGGCGTTTTGCACATGCCAATAGTATAGTTACAACCTAGAGCTATCCAAAGCATGAGCTACTCCTAGTTTTGGCAATTAATAAACCAAAGGGGTTGGTTGTGGTTTCGCTTTCTGGAGTATCATTTCCTAAAATGCAAGACATGACCATTCTAGGAACTCCAAAGATTCAGTGCAGGTATAAACACTTGCTGTAATCAGCATATGAGCCCATTGTCAACAGCAAGCCAAGCAATACAAGGTTAGAGCAGCACAAGCTAATGTGTATAAGCTTGCGTACCGTGTTGAAGCATCCAGGCACGTACACATGATCGAAGCTGTATCTTTTCTCCTTGGTCCAGTTCTGGATGAGGTCCAGGTAGCCCTTGGAGATATCACGGTCCAACACAGCCACATTCTGCAGAAACATACAAGCACAACATCATTACTACTTTGCTACCAATACCAATATACCATTACCATCCATGGAAAAATTCAATCCACCCATGACACGAACTACTCATGGCCCAACCAAATCAAGCCGGGCCTCTGAATGTTTACCTTGTCATCAATGACTTGTATGATGTGCATGGCGCCGACGCTCGTTGTCTGTCAGTGGCCTGCACTTGACAGCCACCTGCAAATGGAAACAGCAGGATCACACACACGCGCAAAGGCAACAGAGTGATTAAGCAACAGAAGTCAGTTAAATCGGAATGGACTGATGCAGAGGATGCAGTAGTACCTGCAGCGTGGCTGTCTGCCTGGAAGCCGGAGCCCGGATGGTGGGCATTGCACGGAAGCTTCCTTTTGGGGCTTTGCCCTAGCCGACCTCCTCCTTCCTTCGCCCAGAATCATGCCACAGGGGCGGCAAAAAGCGGCGCATCCCCATGCACCAGCACCACCACCAGCTGCGGCGGCGGCGAAAAGGCCCCGCAAAAGGAGCCGCTAAGCGCTGCTGCAGTGGCCTCCTGGCGCCCGGGCGGCGGGCACGTCTTGCTTGGAGGAGGGCGAGGCGGGCAGTGGCGCGGACAGGGAGCGGAAGGCACGCGGCCGCCGGCGTGGCGCACGCGGCGGGGGGCATGGGGGTGGACGGACGGAGGAGAGGAGGTGGAAGGGAGGCCGGCAGCGAGTGGGTTGGGAGAGGAGAGGAGGTCGGGGATCTGGATCGGGCTGGGTGTTTTTTTTTTGAGACAGACGGGGGTAGTGGGTGGTGTGGGACGGTTGGTGGGGTGGGAGTGTGGATCGGACCGGGGTGGACACGCTTAGTAGTAGCGTGGGCGACTTACCTGCGCTACTACTACTTACTTAGTAGTAGCGCCGGTTTTATACCCCTCGCTACTACTATGGTCTATCCCGGGGGTATTGTTGGAGACCATTTAGTAGTAGCGCGGGTTTATACCCCTCGCTACTACTATCAACTTAGTAGTAGCGCGGTTTTTATACCCCTCGCTACTACTAATTAGTAGTAGCGCCCGTTTTTAAACCGCGCTGCTGATAAACTTCTGTGTATAAGGTTTTCCCTAGTAGTGTTATATTACCTCTTTTGGATGTTTATGGGCTTTATTTTACACATTTATATCATTTTTGGGACTAACCTACTAACCGGAGGCCCAACCCATATTGCTGTTTTTTTTGGCTATTTCAGTATTTCGAAGAAAAGGAATATCAAACGGAGTCCAAACGGAATGAAACCTTCGGGAGCGTGATTTTTGGAACAAACATGATCCGGAGAGCTTGGAGTGCATGTCAAGAAGCCTCCGAGGGCCCCACGAGATAGGGGGCCGCCCCCCCTGTAGGGCGCGCCCCCGTGTCTCGTGGGCCCCTCGGGCGGCCACCGACGTACTTCTTCCTCCTATATATACCTACGTACCCCGAAAACATCCAGGAGCACGACGAAACACAATTTCCACCGCCGTAACCTTCTGTATCCACGAGATCCCATCTTGGAGCCTTCCCCGGCACTCTGCCGGAGGGGGAATCAACCATGGAGGGCCTCTACATCAACATCCTTGCCCCTCCGATGAGTTGTGAGTAGTTTACCATAGACCTACGGGACCATAGTTATTAGCTAGATGGCTTCTTCTCTCTTTTTGGATCTCAATACAATGTTCTCCCCCTCTCTTGTGGAGATCTATTTGATGTAAACTCTTTTTGCGGTGTGTTTGTCGAGATCCGATGAATTGTGGATTTATGATCAAGTTTATCTATGAATAATATTTGAATCTTCTCCGAATTCTTTTATGTATGAGATTGAGTTATCTTTGCAAGTCTCTTTGAATTATCTGTTTGGTTTGGCCTACTAGATTGGTCTTTCTTGCCATGAGAGAAGTGCTTAGCTTTGGGTTGAATCTTGCGGTGTTCTTACCCAGTGACAGAAAAGGTTGCAAGACATGTATTGTATTGTTGCCATCGAGGATAACAAGATGGGGTTTATATCATATTGCATGTGTTTATCCCTCTACATCATGTCATCTTGCTTAATGCGTTACTCAGTTCTTATGAACTTAATACTCTAGATGCAGGCAGGAGTCAGTCGATGTGTTGAGTAATAGTAGTAGATGCAGGCAGGAGTCGGTCTACTTGTTATGGACGTGATGCCTATATACATGATCATGCCTAGATAATCTCATAACTATGCGCTTTTCTATCAATTGCTCGATAGTAATTTGTTCACCCACCGTGGTACTTATGCTATCTTGAGTGAAGCCTCTAGTGAAACCTATGGCCCCCGGGTCTATCTCTTATCATATTTGCTTTCAATCTACCATTATTTGCATCTTTACTTTTGCATCTATCTTACAAAATACAAAAATATATTTATCTTATCATACTATCTTTATTAGATCTCACTTTCGCAAGTGGCCATGAAGGAATTGACAACCCCTTTATTGCGTTGGTTGCGAGTTCTCAATTTGTTTGTGTAGGTGCGTGGGACTTTTGAGGAGCCTCCTACTGGATTGATACCTTGGTTCTCAAAACTAAGGGAAATACTTACGCTACACTTTGCTGCATCACCCTCTCCTCTTCGAGAAAAACCAACGCAAGCTCAAGACGTAGCACCGCGCTTGTTGGTGTTGTCGGCACTGTGATGCGACGCTCGTCGATGAAAGCTGGTGCTGCGATGCAGCGCTCGTCGGTGTTGTCGGCACTGTGATGGTACGCTTGTCAGTGACTATCGGTGCTGCCATGCGACACTCTTCCGTGATGTTGCTGCTGTGATGTCGCGCTTGTTGGTGTTGTCGGCACAGCGATGCGACGCTCGTCGACGACTGCTGGTGCTGCGATGCAGCGCTCATCGGTGGACGTCGGCGCTATGATGCCGCGCTGTTGATGATAGCGGCATTGCGATGCCCCACTTTGTTGGTGTTGTCGGCACTGCGATGCGACGCTCGTCGATGACCGTCGGTGCTGTGATGCCGCGCTCGTCCCTCGACGTGGGCTCTGCAATGCCACGCTCATCGGTGTTGCCGGAGCTGCTATGTAGCACTCGCGACGTTGCAAAGCAGTAGGCAAACACGTCATGAAGCCAAGTAGCATGATCTTTGCTTCGCTGGCTTTGCTTCCTGTTGAAAACAACGCACAAGGTGCAACTACCTTCACACACACCCATCGCGTATGCGTACATGTGTGCGACAGCGACGAGAGAAAACGGTTTTGTGTGGTCGAGAACACCCCATGCACCCAAGCGACGGAAAGATCGGACGGCTGGCTGGACTGGATCGTACAGCCCACGAGGCAGATGAAAAAGCTTAATTATCATCCACCCAAGTCATATCTATTAGATTAACCGTGTTGGGGAACGTAGTAATTTCAAAAAAATTCTATGTACAAGCAATATCATGGTGATGCATAGCAACGAGAGGGGGAGTGTATCTTCATACCCTTGAAGATCGCTAAGCGGAAGCGTTTATCAACGCAGTTGATGTAGTCGTACACCTTCATGATCCGCGCCGATCAAGTACCGAATGTACGGTACCTCCGTGTTCAGCACACGTTCAGCTCGATGACGTCCTCGCCTTCTTGTTCCAGCAAGACGGGCGAAGTACTAGATGAGTTCCGGCAGCACGACAGCGTGGTGACGGTGTTGATGAAGAACAATCTCCGTAGGGCTTTGCCTAAGCACTATGAAAACTATGACGGAGGATAAACTACAGGGGACGGGGTTTCCGGCACACGGCTAGATGTTTTTTGATGTGTCTTTGGTGCTAGCCCTGCCCCTCTATTTATATGTTGAGCCCTGAGGTCGATACTTGGAGCAAAAGCCTCCTCAAAGTTGGTTTTGCCCGAAAGGCAAGAGTCCCACTCGGACTCCAGGACCGAACGCCACAATCCTTGGCGTCTGGCCCAGACGCCATGGGCCTCGGCGTCTGGCCCAGGGCTAGACGCCAGGGTCTCCGGTGTTTGGCCCCCTGGCATCCGCAAAACTCCTTTTGCACCGACCTAAAGCCTCATGGGCTTGACCCCTTGTCCTAACCATATCATCCAATATGTGAATCTTTACCTCCAGACCATTCCGGAGATCCTCGTCATGTCCATGATCTCATCCGGTACTCCGAACAACATTCGGTCATCAACATACATACCTCATATAATACTATATCGTCAACAAACGTTAAGCGTGCGGACCTTATGGGTTCGAGAACTATGTAGACATGACCGAGACACCTCTCTGGTCAATAACCAATAGCGGAACCTGGATGCCCATATTGGCTCCTACATATTCTACGAAGATCTTTATCGGTCGAACCGCATAACAACATACGTTTTTCCCTTTGTCATCGGTATGTTACTTGCCCGAGATTTGATCGTCTGTATCTCAATATCTAGTTCAATCTCCTTACCTTCAAGTCTCTTTACTCGTTCCGTAATGCATCATCCCGCAACTAACTCATTAGTCACATTGCTTGCAAGGCTTATAGTGATGTGCATTACCGAGAGGTCCCAGAGATACCTCTCCGACAATCAGAGTGACAAATCCTAATCTCGATCTATGCCAACTCAACAAGTACCATCGGAGACACCTGTAGAGCACCTTTATAATCACCCAGTTACGCTGTGACATTTGGTAGCACACAAAGTGTTCCTCCGGTATTCTGGAGTTGCATAATCTCATAGTCATAGGAACATGTATAAGTCATGAAGAAAGCAATAGCAATATACTAAACGATCTTTGATTAATGAGCTAGTCAAGTATAGGCATACTAGTGACATTATGTTTGTCTATGTATTCACACAAGTACTAAGTTTCCGGTTAATACAATTCTAGCATGAATAATAAACATTTATCATGATATAAGGAAATATATAATAACTTTATTATTGCCTCTAGGGCATATTTCCTTCAGTCTCCCACTTGCTCATATGATTATCATGATATAAGGAAATATATAAACACATATCTAGTTCACATCATCATGTGATTTAACACCAATATTCACATATATATGTGATGAACACCAATAGTTCACATCGTCATGTGATCAACACCCAAAAAGGTTTACTAGAGTCAATAATCTAGTTCACATCGCTATGTGATTAACACCCAAAGAGTACTAAGGTATGATCATGTTTTGCTTATGAGAGAAGTTTAGTCAATGGGTCTGTCACATTCAAAGCCGTATGTATTTTGCAAATATTCTATGTCTCCAATGCTCTGCACGGAGCTACTCTAGCTAATTGCTCCCACTTTCAATATGTATCCAGATGGAGACTTAGAGTCATCTGGATTGGTGTAAAAGCTTGCACCGATGTAACTCTTTACTACGAACTCTTTTATCACCTCCATAATCCAGAAACATTTCCTTAGTCCTCACTAAGGATATTCGTGACCGCTGTCCAGTGATCTACTCCTAGATCAAAATTGTACTCCCTTGCCAAACTCAAAGCAAGGTATACAATAGGTCTGGTACACAACATAGCATACTTTGTAGAACCTATGACCGAGGCATAGGGAATGACTTTCATTTCTATCTTCTGCCGTGGTTGGGCTTTGAGTCTTACTCAATTTCATACCTTGTGACACAGGCAAGAACTCTTTCTTTGACTGTTCTATTTTGAACTACTTCAAAATCTTGTTAAGGTATGTACTCATTGAAAAAACTTATCAAGCGTCTAGATCTATCTATATAGATCTTGATGCTCAATATGTAAGCAGCTTCACCGAGGTCTTTCTTTGAAAAACTCCTTTCAAAATACTCCTTTATGCTTTCCAGAAAATTCTACATTATTTCCAATCAACAATATGTCATGCACATATACTTTATTAGAAATGATGTAGTGCTCCCACTCACTTTCTTGTAAATACAGGCTTTAACGCAAGTCTGTATAAAAATATATGCTTTGATTAACTCATCAAAGCATATATTCCAACTCTGAGATGCTTGGACCAGTCCATAGATGGATCGCTGGAGCTTGCACATTTTGTTAGCACCTTTAGGATCGACAAAACCTTTCTGGTTGCATCATATACAACTCTTCTTTAAGAAATCCATTAAGGAATGTAGTTTTGACATCCTTTTGCCAGATTTCATAAAATGTGGCAACTTGCTAACATGATTCGGACAGACTTAAGCATCGCTACGAGTGAGAAAATCTCATTGTAGTGAACACCTTGAACTTTGTCAAAAACATTTTTTTTCGACAAGTCTAGCTTTGTAGATAGTAACACTACTATCAGTGTATGTCTTCCTCTTTAAAGATCCATTTATTTAATATGGCATTGCCGATCATCGGTCAAGTCCACCAAAGTCCGCACTTTGTTCTCATACATGGATCCCATCTCAGATTTCATGGCCTCAAGCCATTTTGCGGAATCTGGGCTCATCATCGCTTCCTCATAGTTCGCGGGTTCATCATGGTCTAGTGACATGACTTCCAAAACAGGATTACCGTACCACTCTGGTGCGGATCTTTCTCTGGAAGACCTATGAGGTTCGGTAGTAACTTGATCTGAAGCTTCATGATCATCATCATTAGCTTCCTCACTAATTGGTGTAGGAATCACAGGAACTGATTTCTGTGATGAACTACTTTCCAATAAGGGAGCAGGTACAGTTACCTCATCAAGTTCTACTTTCTCCCACTCACTTCTTTCGAGAGAAACTCCTTCTCTAGAAAGGATCCATCTTAGCAATGAATATCTTGCCTTCGGATCTTGTGATAGAAGGTGTACCCAACAGTTTCCTTTGTGTATTCTATGAAGATGCACTTCTCCGATTTGGGTTCGAGCTTATCAGGTTGAAACTTTTTCACATAAGCATCGCAGCCCCAAACATTAAGAAACGACAACTTTGGTTTGTTGCCAAACCATAGTTCATAAGGCGTCATCTCAACGGATTTTGATGGTGCCATATTTAAAGTGAATGCAGCTGCCTCTAATGCATAACCCCAAAACTATAGTGGTAAATCAGTAAGAGACATCATAGATCGCACCATATCCAATAAAGTGCGGTTACGATGTTCCGACACACCATTACGTTGTGGTGTTCTAGGTGGCGTGAGCTGTGAAACTATTCCACATTGTTTTAAATGAAGGCCAAACTCGTAACTCAAATATTCTCCTCCACGATCAGATCGTAGAAACTTTTATTTTCTTGTTACGATGATTCTCCACTTCACTCTGAACTTCTTTGAACTTTTCAAATGTTTCAGACTTGTGTTTCATTAAGTAGATATACCCATATCTGCTCAAATCATCTGTGAAGGTCAGAAAATAACGATACCCGCCACGAGCATCAATACTCATTGGACTTCATACATCGGTATGCATTATTTCCAATAAGTCACTAGCTCGTTCCATTGTTCCGGAGAATGGAGTTTTAGTCATCTTGCCCATAAGGCACGGTTCGCTAGCATCAAGTGATTCCACAAGTCCATCTTTATGGAGTTTGTTCATGTGCTTTACATCGATATGACCCAAACAACAGTGCCACAAATATGTTGCACTATCATTATCAACTTTGCATCTTTTGGCATCAATATTATGAATATGTGTATCACTACGATCAAGATTCAATAAACCATCAACATTGGGTGTATGACCATAGAAGGTTTTTTTCATGTAAACAGACTAACAATTTATTCTGTGTCTTAGATGAATAATTGTATCGCAATGAACATGATCTAATCATATTTATGCTCAACGAACACCAAATAGCATTTATTTAGGTTCAACACTAATCTTGAAGGTATAGGGAGTGTGCGATGATGATCATATCTATCTTGGAACCACTTCCAACACACATCGTCACTTCACCCTCAACTAGTCTCTGTTTATTCTGTAACTCCTGTTTCGAGTTACTAATTTTTAGCAACCGAACAAGTGTCAAATACCTAGGGGCTACTATAAACACTAGTAAGGTACACATCAATAACCTGTATATCAAATATACCCTTGTTCACTTTGCCATCCTTCTTATCCACCAAATATTCAGGGCATTTCCGCTTCCAGTTACCATTTCCTTTGCAGTAGAAGCACTCAGTTTCAGGCTTTACTCTATCTTTGGGCTTCTCCATGGAAGTGACAACTTGCTTGCCATTCTACATGAAGTTCCCTTTATTTCCCTTTGCCCTTTTCTTGAAACTAGTGATCTTGTTAATCATCAACACTTGATGCTCTTTCTTGATTTCTACCTTCATTGATTTCATGAAAAGCTCGGGATTCGTTTTCGTCATCCCTTGCATACTATAGTTTATCACGAAGTTCTACTAACTTGGTGATGGTGACTAGAGAATTCTGTCAATCACTATCTTATCTGGAAGATTAACTCCCACTTGATTTAAGCGATTTTAGTACCCAGACAATCTGAGCACATGCTCACTGCTTGAGCTATTCTCCTCCATCTTTTAGCTATAGAACTTGTTGGAGACTACATATCTCTCAACTCGGGTATTTTCTTGAAATATTAACTTCAACTACTGGAACATCTTTGAAGTCCCGATTCTAAGCCGTTAAGCATGGTGCACTAAACTATCAAGTAGTCATCATATTGAGCTAGCCAAACGTTCATAACGTCTGCATCTGCTCCTGCAATAGGTCTGTCACCTAGCGGTGCATCAAGGACATAATTCTTCTGTGCAGCAATGGGGAAAAACCTCGGACCATGGACCTAGTCCGCATCATTGCTACTATCATCTTTCAACTTAGTTTTCTCTAGGAATGCATATAAAACATAGGGAAGCAACAACGCGAGCTATTGATCTACAACATTATTTGCAAAATACTATAAGGACTAAGTTCATGATAAATTAAAGTTGAAAGCACAAGTGCTCCCTAGGTGGTTTTGGTAATTAATGTCAACATATCTCTTGTTGGACTAACACTTTTATCTAGTATGTTTCAAATAAGTTCAACAATGGAGTGGCATGGACTAAAGGATGTGGGAACTCCTTCAATATGCTAAGGACAAAGGATTGGCTCAAGCTTCAAGCTCAAGACTCTTCATTTTACATTTTAGTGATCCAAGATCACATTGAGTCTATAGGAAAAGCCAATACTATCAAGAAGGGATGAGGTGTTTCTTAATGAGTTTCTTGCTCCACAGTGCTTAGTGATATGCTCCAAAACCCTCAACTACTTTCCCACTTCCACACATATGACCTAAGCCTAAAGTCAAACTCGGCCCCACCGATTCTTTCTATCCGGCGCCACCAAGTTCAAATGTCATAGCCACTACCACAAACCCTAGGCAAATCGGTCTCACCGATAGGGATCTCGGTCTCATCGAGATGGGATTGTAATCTCTCTGTGTATGTCCATTACCAAAATCGGTCTCACCGAGTTTGAGCAATCGGTACTACCGAGATTACAATGCAAACTCTCTGGTTAACTTATTATGAAAATCGTTCCCACCGAGTTTGAGTAATCGGTCCCATAGAGTTTGCCTGACCAACTCTCTGGTTAGCTAATTACCAAAATCGGTCTCACCGAGTTTGTGTAATCGGTCTCACCGAGATTACGTTATGCCCTAACACTAACCATATCGGTCCTACCGAGTTGCATGTCGGTCCCACCGAAAACCCTAACGGACACTAGATTTACTAGATCGGTCCGACCGAGTTTCTCGATTCGGTCCCACCGAGTTTGGTAAATTGTGTGTAACAGTTAGATTTTGTGTGGAGGCTATATATACCCCTCGACCTCCTCTTCATTCATGGAGAGATCCATCAGAACAAACCTACACTTCCAACCTACCAGTTCTGAGAGTGAACTACCTACTCATGTGTTGAGGCCAAGATACTCCATTCCTACCATATGAATCTTGATCTCTAGCCTTCCCCAAGTTGCTTTCCACTCAAATCTTCTTTCCACCAGATCCAAATCCTATGAGAGAGAGTTGAGTGTTGGGCAGACTATGATTTGAAGCACAAGAGAAAGGAGTTCATCTTCAACGCACCATTTGTTACTTCTTGGAGAGTGGTGTCTCCTAGATTGGTTAGGTGTCACTTGGGAGCCTCCGACAAGATTGTGGAGTTGAACCAAGGAGTTTGTAAGGGCAAGGAGATCGCCTACTTCGTGAAGATCTACCACTAGTGAGGCAAGTCCTTCGTGGGCGACGGCCATGGTGGGATAGACAAGGTTGCTTCTTCGTGGACCCTTCGTGGGTGGAGCCTTCCGTGGACTCTCGCAACTGTTACCCTTCGTGGGTTGAAGTCTCTATCAACGTGCATGTACGATAGCACCACCTATCGGAACCATGACAAAAACATCCGTGTCTCCAATTGCGTTTGAATCCTCCAAAACCCTTCCCTTTACATTCTTGCAAGTTTCATGCTTTACTTTCTGCTGCTCATATACTCTTTGCATGCTTGCTTGTTATGTATTGTGAATGTTAAACTTGTGCCTAAACTCCACTAAAATCTAAAGAAGTTAAAAACTGCAACTTTGATACTTAGTGTCTAATCACCCCCCTCTAGACACCTCTTCTCAAGGTCCTACAAAAGTTCAATTAATCATATTACTTAACAACTCCCACTTAGATAGACATCCCTCTAATATTCTAAGTGATCACATGATCCAAATCAACTAAACCATGTCCGATCATCACATGAGATGGAGTAGTTTTCAATGGTGAACATCACTATGTTGATCATATCTACTATATGATTCACGCTCGACCTTTCGGTCTCAGTGTTCCGAGGCCATATCTGCATGTGCTAGGATCGTCAAGTTCAACCTGAGTATCCTGCATGTGTAAAACTGTCTTACACCCGTTGTATTTGAACGTAGAGCTTATCACACCCGATCATCACGTGGTGTCTCGGCACGAAGAACTTTCGCAACGGTACATACTCAGGGAGAACACTTATACCTTGAAATTTAGTGAGACATCATCTTATAGTGCTACCGTCAATCAAAGCAGAATAAGATGCACAAAAGATAAACATCACATGCAATCAATATAAGTGATATGATATGGCCATCATCAACTTGTGCCTTTGGTCTCAATCTTCAAAGCACCGTCATGATCACCCATCGTCACCGGCGCGACACCTTGATCTCCATTGTAGCATCGTTGTCGTCTCGCCAACTATTGCTTCTACGACTAGTGCTACCGCTTAGTGATAAAGTCACTGGTGGAAAAAAGGCCTTTGGTCGCGGTTCGCAACTGCCATTAGTCGCGGTTGCGCAACCGCGACCAGCAAAGCGCGACTAAAGCCCACCACCTTTAGTCGCGGCTGCTAGAACCGCGACTAAAGGCCCGTCCGTGGGCGCCAGTGACCGTCGAGGCGGAGGACCTTTAGTCGCGGTTCTTCGGCCAACCGCGACTAAAGGCCGCCCAGAGTTTAGGTTTTAGCCCCCCTAAACCTGTTTTCTGTTTAATTTGTTTTGTTTTATTTCTGTTTTCTGTTTAATTTGTATTGTTTTATTTCTTTTGTGCTTTATTTTAATTTTGAAGGAGTTTCATATATTCTACGGTACTACATACATGCATATGAATGTACAATTTCAAATAAATTTGAAATTAGAACCAAAAAAAATTCAAGAGGAATATACAATATATATTCAATATCATCGGATGACCATATACAATTTTGAACAAGTTTCCATACATGATTTAATCCATATAAAGTTCTTCGTCCTCGTGATAGTGTTCTCCTTTAGGATGGAGGACTTCCTGCAGAACCATCCAGCTAGTTCCTCTTGAAGTGGTGGAAGCGAGCTTACGGACTAAGCGTCCACGGAGGTTATTCCTCTGAGCATTGGTATCACTCGGATCAACCCGCTCAGAGGTGTATCTCGGATCATCTCCTGAACAAAGTATGCACATAGATTGGTCAGCGGTGGCTGAATATCCCCAGTCTTAGTCTTTACCCTTTTGAATTCTAGGTCTTTTTGAATTCACCGACCTTTGTATCTCTGAACCGTCTCCAAACCCTACGAGGCAAAGAAAATTAAATGAACAAGAGAGTTATTAGTTACTTGATATTAGGAAATGAGCGAAATAGGCCGATCGATATAGGCGCAAATGAATGAAAATAATTACTTCGCAGCATTTTTCGATGTCGGCCCAAAGCTTTGGATCCTTATCCGGAGAGTCGTGGGCGAGACATTACGAGTGTTAACTTTAATTACTAGCAGAATCCGGTGGAACTGCGGACACGATACATGCACAAGACGTCATGCATAACTCATCGATTAGCGGCCACATACCATGCATGGAGTAAACAAAAGAGAATGTGCTCAAGATGAAACACTCACCCAAAATGGTAAGGAAATAGAATATCACTTTTGAGTTCCTGCTTTGTAAGAAACGCCACAGTGCGCCTCCACGTCGTCGGGGTAATGCTTCAACACAACATCATTAACGATGTGTGGGTCAATGAACCCAACATCATGGATGTTCCTTACTCGCATTCCTTTTCTTCATTCGCATGTATAATAGAGGACACAACAATATAGTTAGGACATATATATAGTGCAGGCAATATGAGCGAGATGGGGTAGAAATTAATAAATCACTTACGAGAATGTAGCAACGATGATAGATTTGTCGAGCTCGCAGATTGAAAAGCTGGAACAATTCACTCAGTTCAACTTGTACATAGTAATGTTTGAAGTGATGCTCATGTCTAACTTCGCATAAATATAATCTTTGGCGTTTTTAATTTTATGTAACCCTTGTACCAATTCAGCAGACGTTTCATTTGGTCGGGTAGATCCTTTTCTCTTGCAGCTCGACGAGAGGCCCATTCTTGACATATGTAATTACTACCTCCTTCGCGGCAACTCATCAAGGCCTAATAGTTCACGAAGAGTAATACCTAAGTTGGCGCTTGTTCTCGCACGTTCTGATCAATCCTGTCTGCCGCAGCTTGTATGATCTCGGGGCATCCGGACGAAGGCTTCCACTATAAGCGGGGCAATCGATTGTTTACTTTGTTCCCGAGCTGGGCAACTTGTTTCCGCTTTTATACTTCGGCCTTCTCCGCTCTTTGTTCTCCTTGAACATGAGTGCCTGCTTTTAAGTTCACGTGCATAGTCGGTGGCAGATTCTTGGCGGCTTGGGGCGGTGTGCTCAAAATGACTTAGCCCACTTCTTTTCTTGTCGAATATCTTGGCTTGGGCTCGGGCTCTCTTTTCTTCTTGCAGTCCGCCTTCCATTTCTCCAAATCAGCGATCGCGCCCGCGTCGACTTCCTCGGCACTCGTTCCCAAGGCCTTGTGGGAGAGGCTTGATGATGGCTCCGGTACCTTTGTGGTCTTAGGTACATAAGGGTCCGGGTTAATACTCGAGACTTCTTCGCTTCTTTGCCATAGGTGGATTGGGGCGGCGTCGATCACCCGCCGGACGAGGATCGGGGCGGCGGATGATCACCCGCGGACGTTGTGGATGGGGCGGCGTCGGCTGATGTGGCGGAGGTGTAGGTGAACCGCCGCCACCACCACCACCACCACCACCGCCACCACCACCACCACCACCACCGTGAGGGGTGGACTTGTTGTCCTTGGCGCCTCGCTGAAACTTGATAAACTTCTTTTGCCATAGAATGTAATGGCGCTTGACATCTACAAGTCTTTTCTCCCCTTCAGGTGTAGCAATTTCAATCTCCAGGTCCTCAAACCCTTGGACTATGTCCTCCACCGTGACACGAGCATAGCCATCTTTAATGGGGTTGTTGTGGTGGAGTGCTCCAGGTAAACATGGTAAAGCACTGCCGATGGCTACCTTCACGGACATGTTCCCGATAGGATAATACAGATGACATTCTTTCATCTCCTTTATATCGTCCACGGGGTAGCGAGGAGGCTCCGGTGCAGTAATTTCGACCACCAGAGGCTCCGGTGCAGTAATTTCGATCGTCGGTGCATCTGCACCAGCCGGTGGGGCCTCCGTGGAAGCCACGCTGCTTCTCGCTGCTGGCTTCGAGATCCGCTGGATGATCTTCATGCTGCACCCGAGCTGAATCTCTTTCGGCTACTAGTACACTCATGGTTTTCTTCATCACTTCCATTTCCGATGCCAACCGCCCCACAACATCTGCTTCCCGATCCATCTTTCTCTTACGGCTTCTGTAACCGTACGGGTCATCGTTCTGGGGGAACCCTATTTTCCACGGAATGTGCCCCATGCCTCGTACACGTCCTCCGTGTTCAGGATTCCCGAGGGCTTTTGTCAGCGCGTCGTTCTCTCTGTTGAACTTGATCTTCCCCTCTTGAGCATCCTTCATTGCGTCAATAAGGGCTTGGGTGGGTTTAATTAATTTGCCACTGTAAACACACTCCCCTGTCTCCGGGTTCAGCGTTCCCCCATGCCCGTACCACCAGCTTTTGGCCCTTGGGTCCCATCCCTCCGTACCTGGACGGATTCCTCGCGCCCTCAGCTCGTTCTCCATCTTCTCGAACCTAGGCACCCAAATGCGATACCCTCCTGGCCCCATAACATGATTGTACTCCTTCTTAGCCGCATTTTCCTTATTTTGTTTCGATATTTGAAGGAACTGCTCCGATTTCTTTTGCTTCACAAATTCTGGCCAATCATCTTTCAGTTTCTCATATTGTCCTCTGAAATCCGAGTCTTGTTCGCTTGACAAAGTCACGGGCTAGATTTTGCTTGAATTTCCGAATCGTCGGCCATCTTATGAAGAGCAAACTGTTTGACTTTCCTCCTCCTCTCCTTGTTTTCCTCAATCTTGTTACCCTCCTCATCGAATTTGTTGTATTCGGAGGTAGAGCGAAATGTTCCATAAGCTTCTTGATGCAATCTTTTTTGTTCTCTTATCGACAAAAGTGAAACCATCAATTCGTGCCTTCTTTGGCTCATTCCACTCTGGATGGTGATCGAGGCGTTGTCTCTAACAATGGCTCCGCATTGGCTGATAAACTTGGTGGCGTTCTTCACGGGGCTCCAGCGACCTGCGGTTGCAAAGTCGACAACCTGGATGGTGCATGTTTCTCCTGGTTTCATTGTCCTGGTTGCACCACGCTTTGACGACGGCGTACTCGATTGTTTTGACGATCCGCCGAGGGCTAAAATAAGAAAGAGAGTCGCGTTAGTACACATATTTATTCAAATCAGTTAGTTTGTATCACGGAGGCTCAATGTATATATATACCTCGGCGCGGAGGTGGTTGCTACTTCCATTTGAAGATCGTGCGTTTATCGGCGTTTCTTGACATCATCTTCTTGTGGCGCCCTTCATCTTCACCGTCAAGGTTCAGATAAGAAGAGATATCATCTTCTTCTTCTCCGGTCGGCACATATTGAATATCGCCGTTTATGATGCGAACATATGTGCTTCACCGTCCGGATCATAGTTGTCCATAATCGGGTCACTCTATCGTCCGACATTATGTCGATCCTGAAAACATGTAGTAAAACAAATTAATTAAGTGAAGAAGGGGCGGTGGCGGTGGCGGTGGCAAAAGGAGGCGAGGAAGGGGTGGGAGAGGGTGTCGCGATGAGCGCAAGGCGGGCGGGGTTTAGGGTTTAGGGTTTTAAGTTGGCGGTTTTCTTTGGCGGTTTTACATTGTTTTTGGTTTTTGGGGTTTAGGGTTTTAAGTTATTTACCGTTTTGTTAAACTAAAACTAGTTAAAATTAAAAGAACAAAAAAAAAAAAAAAAAAAAATTCCTTTTCCTTTTCCTTCTTCTTCCTTTTCCTTTTCTTTTCTTTCTTCTTCTTCCTTTTCCTTTCTTCTTCTTTCTTCTTTTTCTTCTTCTTCCTTTTTCCTTTTTGTTTTCTTTGGCGGTTTTCTGTTGTTTTTGTTTTTGGGGTTTAGGGTTTTAAGTTATTTACCGTTTTTGTTAAACTAAAACTAGTTAAAATTAAAAGAACAAAAAAAAAAAAAAAAAAAATTCCTTTTCCTTTTCCTTTTCTTCTTCTTCCTTTTCCTTTTCTTTTCTTTCTTCTTCTTCCTTTTCCTTTCTTCTTCTTTCTTCTTCTTTCTTCTTCTTCCTTTTTCCTTTTGTTTTTCTTTGGCGGTTTTCTGTGGTTTTTGTTTTTGGGGTTTAGGGTTTTAAGTTATTTACCGTTTTTGTTAAACTAAAACTAGTTAAAATTAAAAGAACAAAAAAAGAAAAAAATTCCTTTTCCTTTTCCTTTTCTTCTTCTTCCTTTTTTTTCTTTTCTTTCTTCTTCTTCCTTTTTCCTTTCTTCTTCTTTCTTCTTCTTTCTTCTTCTTCCTTTTCCTTTTCTTTCTTCTTCTTCTTTCTTCTTCTTCTTCTTCTTTCTTCTTCTTCTTTCTTCTTCTTCTTTCTTCTTCTCCTGGATGCAAGGCGCGAGGGCACGGACGGCGGGGCCAGGGGCAGGGGCGGGCAGGGCGGCGGCGTGGCGGGCGGCGGCGGCGGCAGGCGGGCGGCAGGCGTCGGCGGCGGGCGGCGGCGTGGGCGTCAGGCGCAGGCGGGCGGGCGGCGGCAAGGGCGGCGGCGCGCGCAGCTGGGACGGGGGCGGCGGCAGGCGTCAGGCGTTGCCAGCGTCGGCGTCGGCGTCGATCGTGGGCAGCTCCAGCGTCGAGGGCGAGGCGATTTAACAGTGGGAATCGTCGGGCGAGTATTTATAGGCCCCACTTTAGTCGCGGTCGGGAGGAGGGCGCGACTAAAGGTACCCTTTAGTCGCGCCCTCCTCCCCACCGCGACTAAAGGGTTTTTCAGCCTCGAAAGGACCTTTAGTCGCGGCCGGGGGGGGGGGCCGCGACTAAAGGGTAACCTTTAGTCGCGGCCCTCCTCCCCGGCCGCGACTAAAGGTCTGTGCTGGACTGGCGCGGTGCGGTGGGATGTTTAGTCCCACCTCGCTAGCCGAGAGGCCTCGACAGTGGTTTATAAGCGCGGCTGCGCTCACCACTTCGAGCTCCTCTCAAATGCAGGCTTACGGGCCTATTCTGTTATTATTAGCCTGTGGGCCTATTGGGCCTTCTGCGGGCCTGAATCCTGGCCCATTAGTGGGTTTCTAGTCGTATTCAGTAGTGGTGGCCCGATGGGTGGCTTATTTTTATTTTTTGCTGTTTTTTGTTTTCATTTTTGCTTTATTTATTTTGTTTTGTTTCTACTTACAACAAAAACTTATTTATTTTATTTTATTTTATTTCTAATTACTTATTTATTTTACTTTATGATAATTATTTTTGCTATTAAAGTTTCTAATTACTTATTTATTTATGTTATTAAAATCTTAAAAATACAATTATATATCAAAAAATCAGAAAATAAAACTAATTCATTTTAAATTCTTGTTTTTCTTCTGTTTTTTCTTCCTTTTTCTTCTTTTTTTTTCTTCTGTTTGTTTCTTCCTTTTTCTTGTTTTCTTCTTTTTTTCTTCCTTTCTTCCTTTTTCCTTTTTCTTCTTTTTTTCTTCTTTGTTTTTTCTTATGTTTTTCTTCTATTTGTTTTTTCTTCTGTTTTTTTTTTTTTCTTCTGTTTGTTTTTTTCTTCTGTTTTTCCTTTTTCTTCTGTTTTTTTTTCTTACTTTTTTTCCTTTTCCTTCTTTCTTCTTCTTCCTTTTCCTTTTAAAATCAGAAAAATAAAACTAATTCATTTAAAATCTTAAAAATACAATTATATATCAAAAAATCAGAAAAATAAAACTAATCCCTTGAAGGTTTGACAAAGGTTTGATACATCATTCAGTTCATCGACCAAATACAAAGTTTGGTACAATAAATTATTACACATCAATTCTTCCCTTGTGTCCCTGCTTGCTTACGATTGTGCCGTATCCATGGAGCATCCTCATCATTTAACTTAATGCTTGGGTGGGTGTTCACTTTGAAGGCGGAATTTCAGCAAACATATTATAATCTTCGACATGTCTGTCTTGTCCTCCACTCCCACGATGTTTCTTTTCCTGAAAGAACAATGTGGCGCTTTGAATCATCGCATGATGTCTTGATCGTTTTCTTATCTTTCCGTTTCCTCGGTTTGCTACTCATGTCCTTCACATAGAAAACCTGGCGACATCTTTCGCTAGGGCGAATGGTTCGTCAAGGTAACCAAGATTGTTGAAATCCACCATTGTCATTCCGTATTGCTGGTCCACCTTTACCCCACCTCCTGTTAGCTTGAACCATTTGCACGGAACAAAGGGACCTTAAAGGAGGGTCCATAGTCAAGTTCCCATATCTCCTCTATGTAACCATAATATGTGACCTTTTGCCCATTCTCGGTTGCTGCATCAAAGCGGACACCACTGTTTTGGTTGGTGCTCTTTTTATCTTGGGCGATCGTGTAAAATGTATTCCCATTTATCTCGTACCCTTGGAAAGTCGTTATAGTCGAAGATGGTGTCTTGGCCAACATGTACAGCTGATCTACAACATCATTGTCATTCATTAAATGTTTTCTCAACCAACTGCGAAAGTCTCCATGTGGGCCTTCCTAATCCAGATTCAGGCTTCCCGGGTTGTCCGAAGCGTAAAATATTCTTGTGTTTCTCAAAGTGCGGAGCCACCAAGCTGGAATTGGTCAGCCTGAGTGTGGTGTGCTTGATCGAGAATGGCCGTCCATACATATCGTTGATTTCCTTCCGATCGTGCCTTTTCCATTAGTCTCCCCTCGTGCAGCGATCGAGGAAGACCAATCGGCTTAAGGTCGGGAACAAAGTCAACACAAAACTCAATTACCTCCTCATTTCCATAGCCCTTGGCGATGCTTCCTTCTGCCTAGCACGATTCTGAACATATTTCTTTAATACTCCCATGAACCTCTCGAAGGGAACATATTGTGTAGAAATACAGGGACCGAGAACGGAAATCTCTTGACTAGGTGAACCAGGAGGTGCGTCATAATATTGAAGAAGGATGGCGGAACACCAACTCGAACCCGACAAGACATTGGATCACATCGTTCAGTAACCGTGGTAGAACTTCGGATTGATTACCTTACGAGAGATTGCATTGAGGAATGCACATAGCTTCACAATGGCTAATCGAACATTTTCCGGCGAGAGCCCCTCAAAGCAATCGGAAGCAATTGCGTCATAATCACGTGGCGGTCGTGAGACTTGAGGTTTTGGAACTTTTCTCCGCCATGTTTATTATTCCCTTTATATTGGGCGAGAATCCAGACGGGACCTTCATACTGCTCGGGCATTCAAAAAGATGACCTTCTCTTCTTTGGTCGAGGCGTAGGCTGGCACGACCTTGAAACCATTCGGATGCGGTCATCGAGGTCTTTCAAACGTTGCTGGTCTGCCGTGCTTCCTTTGTATCATTTGTCTTCCCATACACGCCCAAGAAGCTTAGGAGGTTCACGCAAATATTCTTCGTAACGTGCATCACGTCGATTGCAGAGCGGACTTCTAGGATTTTCCAATATTCTAGCTCCCGAATATAGATTTCTTCTTCCACATGGCTGCGTGCCGTCGGCTCCCTTGAACTGATTGTCCGCGGGACCTTTCCAAAGATGACTTTCAAATCCTTGACCATATCAAATACCTCAGCACCGGTCGTTCCGCGAGCTTCGCCGGTGATCTGCCTTGCCGTTGTAATGCTTGCCTTTCTTTCTTCTTGGATGAATTTTGGAAGAAATCGGCGATGCCCAAGGTACACGTTCTTCTTACAATTTGGCAAATGTACACTTTCAGTCTCATGTAGCGGTGCGTGCATGCATTGTATCCCTTATTTGACAGTCCGAAAGGTTACTAAGAGCAGGCCAATCGTTGATGGTTCTGAAAAGCAACGCTTCGTGGGGTCAAATTCCTCTTGTTTGTGCTCATCCCACACGGACACCACCCACAGCTGTAAAAGTTCATCAACTAATGGCCTTAGGTACACATCGATGTCGTTGCGGGTTGCCGGACCTTGGATGAGCACGGCATCATAATGAACTTCCGCTTCATGCACAACCAAGGAGGAAGGTTGTAGATGCATAGAGTCACGGGCAGGTGCTATGGCTGGAGCTCGCTGCCAAAAGGATTCATGCCATCCGTGCTTAGAGCAAATCTTATGTTCCTTGCGTCGGTGCAAAATCTGTGAACCATCGTCGATCTTTCTCCATTGCGTTCCATCTGCGGTGTGTCTCAACTCCCGTCCGACTTACGTTTCTCTTTGTGCCATCGCAACAACTTGGCATGCTTTTTGTTCATGAGCAGACGTTTCAACCGTGGTATTATAGGAGCATACCACATCACCTTGGCGGAACCCTCTTCACGGGTTTCGGCCCTCAACATCGTCACCGGGGTCATCGACTCGATCTTATAACGCAATGCACGGTGCATACCGGGCATTCATTCAAATTCTCGTATTCACAGCGGTAGAGGATGCGATCGTTGATGCATGCATGTATCTTGAAACCTCTAAACCTAGAGGGCGACAACCTTCTTTGCTTCGTGCGTCTTGGCGGGCAACTCGTTATCCTTTGGAAACATATTCTTCAACATTTTCAGCAAGTTTTCAAATGCCGAGTCAGCTACACCTGCCTCTGCCTTCCATTTCAGCAAATCCGATTGTGCAGCCCAGCTTTTTCAGACCATCATCGCATCCGGGTACAGCGCCTTTACGTGATCCTCTAACATGCGATCCAAATTCTCCTCTCCTTTTCAGTTTAGCGCGTCTCCGTGCATCGGCAATGGTCCGACCAAGATCATCAGCGGGATCATCCGTGCCTCTTCTTCACCTTCCCTTCACCTTCACATCCTCCATGAAAGTATCACGAAATGAGCAAGATAGCTTTCATCGATGAAATCATCCCTTCTTCATCTTCTTCCATTATAACCCCTCTTTCTCCATGCTTGGTCCAACAATTATAGCTTGGCATGAAACCCTTCAAAGCAGATGCATGTGAACAACTCTTGAGGAAGAGTAACCCTTCTCATTCTTACAGATAACACATGGACAGATAACAAAACCCCCGCTTGTTCGCATTAGCCACTACGAGGAAATCTTTCAAACCCGTAGTGAACTCACGGAGAGTCGGTTACCGTACATCCATTGCCGATTCATCTGCATTATTATAATATAAAATATATAATTAACCATCATGCATTTGTTATGAACTACACACATGCATATATTGACACATCAAAGGTTCATCAAGTTGCTAACCGCGATCGAAGAGTGTGGCTCCAACACTTCATGTCATGTTTGTTTCATGCTCTTGGGGCATTTCATCAAACACCTTATGTGCATAAGAGGAACCAAAAGCAAACCTACACCCACTTGTGAAGAGAATGGCTCCAAATGGCTAAGTGTTGGCTGCTGGATGGGTATATATAGGGAGGGCTTTAGTCGCGGTTGGCCAGGCCAACCATGACTAAATGCCGAAACCTTTAGTCGCGGTTGGCCTGGCCAACCGCGACTAAAGCCCTCACGTGCACCAGCTGGCCACCGGCGCCAGGCCCAGGCCTTTGGTCGCGGTTCACCTCCAGAACCGCGACTAAAGGTCCCATTGGTCGCGGTTCCTACAGCTTCGCGACTTATGGGCTGGACGGAAAGCCTGTTTTTCCACTAGTGAGTAAAGCAATTACAGGGCGATTGCATTGCATACAATAAAACGACAACCATATGGCTCCTTCCAGTTGCCGATAACTCTGTTACAAAACATGATCATCTCATACAATAAAATTTAGCATCACTAGTCGTCAACCCGTGCGACTGCACGGGCTAGAATTTCTGAAAGTGGATAAATTTGAACTGAACAGGAAAAAACAACATATCTATAAGCATGTTTCACATTGAGCAACGGCGATGTGTAGGAACTATCCAACATACGCATCTTCTATAAGGCACACAAAAGTTGCAACAATGTGGCAAGTGCTCTAGCAAAGCCAAATGGCATTAAAAGGTTACGACTTACCAACGTCAACTTATGTCTTGGCAGATTAATTGGATGGAACCCAGTTGCACCCAATGTCCATTGGAAGTTCAGATATGTTCCCCAGTTTTGACTTAAACGAATCAACCTGCAATATTTAAGAGCAATTTTCCTTTTTTTAAATAGTGTTGCAGGACCATCTTCAACATTTATTTAGAGGAACATAGATAACCATCATAAATGAGAACTTAATAAACATATCACTCTTCATTTGGAACATCACAAATTACTTGGCTCGTGCTCTTGAAATCTAGACCCCGCGATTATACATATCATATGTGGCACGAACACATGAAAGGAGTCTACAAAAAGTATAAGAAGGCATGAGAAAAGCAATCCTTTGAAAAGGTCCTAGAATGAAATGTCATATTGGGGGTCAAGACAAATGAGTAATTTAGCAATCTCAAACTCAACTAAGCTGCATATTTAAATAATATTCATGTTTATCTTTTGCCAACTTATTAGTCATGAGGAAACTCCCTGGTGAAGAAGAAAGATGAGAGTAAGCCTTCAAAAAAGAGAAAGAATACAACATACTTTAATTCTAGCACCTCGGTTACTTAAGTAAAATGCAACATAGGAAACGGCAATCAAGAAATGTCATTTTTGTAATGAAGATGGACCATCTGTAAGATGATCCTTTGGAGGGGTAAACTATGGAAACTTAAAACTCTTGCAGTTACTAATAAGGTTGAATCATTTGCATGCATGAGGACAGTGTGCTGTTGTTCAGCTGCAATAATGACTAAACGTCAAAAAAGTCATCAAGAGAAGGTGAGGCCGTACTGAAATTTAAATCCATGAAGCAATCCCATACGTTGCTACATATATCCATAGCGCCACACAGTTTTATGTGGTATCTAAGGCTGTATGTGAAATCTAAGCAATATTTCAAACATAGTTTGAGCTAAAAAACAAAAGCTTAAAATAGAAAGATATATACTGTACGTGGTTTCAGACCATTTAACTTTTGCCAACATATATATTTCTGAACAAAATTCTCTGATGAAGAATAGAGCTGAGAGTAGGCCTGCAGAAATAGAAAATGAAGAAATAATACTTCTAATTAGAATGACTAACAAATTTAAAAACTTGTAGTCGTATAATCACCCTCTTGCTGATGACTTTGGAAAGCTCAATGTTCTTCTCAGCCACATAATGTACCGCTAATTAACTATGTGCAATACGCCTACTCCACTACATTGATGGTTTGCAAAATGCAAACACTGGAGATAGAGGACCAGTAGAATATGGATTCATGTATAAAAAAATATGTACCATTTGTAAGACGATTATTTGGAGCGCAAACTGTAGAAACTTAAAGGCTCCCAGAAATAACAAATTAAGAAGAATCATTGCTGAGTATATCGTGATAACGGTGCCTCTCTGGCACAATATTTACTAAACAATTAATAATGCGTGGCTAACTATCAAGACATCAGGGTGTGGAGTCATACTGAAACTTTAAATATAAGAAAAAGTCCTTTGCATTGCTACAGAAGTTAGTAACGCCACAGGGTTCTACATGGTACTAGATCATTAAGGCGCTCGTTGCCGCGCTCGTCCATCTTGAGAAAATAGCAAAAGATATATTATGGTAAAATCTTGACAATACACATATTTGTTCAATATATGAATTGGTGGTCCATTATTACTCGAGAGACCGTAGTAGTAAAATAATGGCATCACTAATAGTCCAGAAATACTTCAGTACGAACATATGGATTTGCTGTTGCCAAAAAAATGATACTACAGATTTCCCACTCAACAACAAACTTTGAAACGAACAATTTGAAAACATAACGCGAGAGTGTAAATAAGTCGTGCATACTTTAGACATAGCATTGTGGGAGGTAGAGCACCGTTGGACTCGAAAGAAAAACCACAACCTGCCTGATCAAACTTTGCGTCGCTTCTTCAAGCAGATTCAGTAGCTAACATACTTTTGGTTTTCATTACATTTTCAATTAACTATTACTAACATATACTCCTTCGTAAAGAAATATAAGAGTGCTTAGATCACTAAAGTCGTGATCTAAATGCTCTTATATTTCTCTGCAGAGGTGATAATAAGGAAATTAAAGGTAAAGGTCAAGTTGTTTACACACTAAAAGACGACATCTATTTACAGGAAGATATACTTGCTTAATAAGTGAACGGCAAGGCTGACTAAAGGAGGGAAACCTAACTGAAATAAGGCAAGCAAGGGAGAAGTGGAAGAAGAAATGACAGCAAGCGAATATATAGCAATCCTTCAAGCTGTTCCCGATTCAGAGTCTCAGACATGCCCATTTGCTCGTGCAATCTTTCTACGAAGCACCACAAAAAAGAATTTGTACCCAACCATAGTTGAGAGATGGATAAGGAAGCCAAATTGCCCTACTGAGAGACGAATGAAAACACCGCAAGAATCAGCTGTAGCAGCAAATTGATCTGAGCGCTCTTGAGGCTTGAGGTACACATCCACCGCCACGGCACCCATAGCCTCACATAAATGTAAATATTTAAAAAGATATGGCACATCACCGATTCACTTAACGTTGTAGGGCACCGGAGAAAGAAGAGTAGAGGGCCAGTAGATGGCACCGCCGAGGCACAAGGAGGATGGCGGCGGCGCAACGCCGAGGAACAGGGAGCAGGGATAGAATTGGCGAGAACGAATCAGGGTCCTGCTTTGTGTGTTCGACTGCACCTCGTGGGCCTTCGACCTTACGGCCCGATTATGGACACAAATTGTAACTCAATCCGCGGAGCAGCGGCCCAGAAAACGGTGCTACGAGCAAACGAACATGAATTAATTAGCGTAAACCGATGACCCAGTCAATCCTGTGCGTAGGTGAATGTGATCCGATGGCTAAAAGACTCGAAGCGCTGTGGGGGCTCCTAGCTAGCTGAGTTATACTGTTTAGTAATGTGTAAGCTCCCAACCAAAGATGACGGCAGTTTCACATTATATGGTGGAAACATACCTATATTATTTATAAGGGTGCTGAAACTAATTATGTATTCATGCACTTCCACTTAGGAATCTTCACATCCTTCTCTACTACTATCCCTGACCCTAAACTCAAAAGCAAGAGGAATTTGTTGATGAGTTTTCATATCATTCAAATATGTAATGTTATACACAGATTTTCTTCATTTAATCCCATTGCCTCCGAGCCTAACCAAGCACATTGAGTATTTATTGGACTGGTCAATAAAGAGTGTAAGTCAAGCATAGTGATTGCACATGGTAGTAGCAGACATGATAGAAACAACAACAATCTGACTGGCATCTTTAACATAGAAAAAACACATAGAGAACAGTCGTGTTAGTTTAAAGATAAAAGATTGAAGCTACATTCCCATTCACCAATTTATTATTAAAATCACATAATTTCCATCCTAATTAGGAATAAAATATTTGTAACCAAATAACTATATTTTTAACAAAAGAGACCTTGGAGCTGAGCCTGATTGTCAAGGTATATAGAAGCCTCGGTTGCAATGGAGAGGCGCGTACAGAAAAAACCAAAGGTAGGAGGGTGATGGTCAGACCTAGGGTTGTGCATCGGGCAGTCTTGCATAGATCAATCAGCTGATGGTCCAACCCTCCTGCTTGAGGTGAGGCGGCAGTGGAGAGTGCAGAAAAAAGACTGAGTGGAAAGGTAGCAGGCGTTGAAAGTGGAAATTAAGGGACATGTGGGATTGCTAAAGGAGAGTATGCACTGGCACGGATGGACTCATGAACCACTTCTCCATTCGCGGGTACGATTCCCTTCCACCATTGAACGCGGCATCGGAGTACTGGCCAACATGGGCATTGCATTCTGGTCCTGATTATAAGCACCAGCAGCAATGCCATTGTTTCTCATAGCGCCCCAGCTAGCTTCTCTATTGCTCTATGTTGGCGGGCTGTTGTGTGAACTACTGCTGCCTCTGGTCCGTCTAGGACTGTTTACCTAATACCAAATTAAGCCTTGTGTTCTAGTAGTTCTTTATGTATCTAAGAACTAGCGTGGTGGCCCGCGCAATTGCGCGGCTAGCATTCAAATAATTTGAGTGTTGATATCTAATGTATTGCTGATTATGATGGTCCATTTCGGCTTCCCTGCTACTCCCCAAAATCTTCAGCTATAGTCTAAATTTCTTGCCACATTACCATTGAGGTCATAAAACATTTAGACATGTGGTGCAAAACCCGAGTAACTTCACTACGTAGTAGTGGGCTCTACAATTGAACTTGTATCCTTTCTTCAAACTCTGGAATTAGTGGTGTCTTATCACTCCCAGAGTGATTTTGTCATGCTTAGGTACATTAAGAAAGATTTACGATGTAACAACTGGATGCATAATGGCATTCCATACAGATTATGATATTTCTTGATCAATTTGTGAAGGAAAACTATATTATGATCAATCAGTGGTGTCTTGTGAATATTTACATCGTACATGTTGGAAATTATCTAAAGTTTTTAAACCATACATGATGATGAATAATTGAAGAATTCATTTAATAAGTTTTGAATTTGTGAATATTATTTAAAGTTTTAAACACAATACATAATGATGAATATTTGTGTTTTGGGTTCCCCTTCATAATATTTCTATTATCATGCCTCTATATTGTCTAGCATACCTGACTTTGTATCCAAATATGTGTGTACACTCTTGAAACATGGGTGTATATGTACCATAATAAAACAATTTAAATCTTAGCCTAACTTATCCACTACTTAACCCGGAGCACTTACACGGTCATCATAAGCTTCAAAGCGTTTTCCAAAATGCATCTCTTTTTTCTCTATCTATAATTTGTGAATATCTTTACCGCCCCTGTTGGAACTACTTCTTTGTATAGGTCAAAACAGTAGATTCTTTCAATTTTTTATGTATATTACATTTTATGTAATGGGTCAAAACAGGAGATTTTTTTTGTCTAATCTCAGTACCAGTATGTTATTTTTATAAAATATAGATAAATAATGGATTTAATGGTTTGAGCAGGCCAAAAAGACAAAGATGTAAAAGCTACTTGAGGCATCCAACCAAAAAAATTCATCAAAATCTGTTGTCATGTATTCTGCAAACCTTGACCCAAAAGGATCTGACGCTTTATAAAAAAAAGAAAATAAGAAATATATACAAAATGACTAAAGTTCTTCTCTGGGAAAAGACTGTTGTTTAACATGAATCGACACTATAAGCATTATTTAGTTGTTGTTTCCAATATAAATGGACATGATAAACTGCAGCAATATTTTGCTTTTCTAAGAAAATACCGGTAGTTGCAATTTAGCCATCATTAATTAAGAAATTTATTTGTGCAACATACAAAAAAACCTGTAAATGTTAGGAAACTCAATGGCCGTGTTATTGGATAATATTTAAATAACAGAACACATTGCATACTCTCGTCATATTGATTTGGTAGTGTCGATGTTGTCATTTGTTGATAAGTCAAAATTCCAATGCTTTACTTAGGATGCCTACTTATTCGCCAAAAAGAAGTAACAGATTATGATATTTCTTGATCAATTTGTGAAGGAAAACTATATTATGATCAATCAGTGGTGTCTTGTGAATATTTTCATCGTACATGTTGAAAATTATCTAAAGTTTTTAAACCATACATGATGATGAATAATTGAAGAATTCATTTAATAAGTTTTGAATTTGTGAATATTATTTAAAGTTTTAAACACAATACATAATGATGAATATTTGTGTTTTGGGTTCCCCTTCATAATATTTCTATTATCATGCCTCTATATTGTCTAGCATACCTGACTTTGTATCCAAATATGTGTGTACACTCTTGAAACGTGGGTGTATATGTACCATAATAAAACAATTTAAATCTTAGCCTAACTTATCCACTACTTAACCCGGAGCACTTACACGGTCATCATATATAAGCTTCAAAGCGTTTTCCAAAATGCATCTCTTTTTTCTCTATCTATAATTTGTGAATATCTTTACCGCCCCTGTTGGAACTACTTCTTTGTATAAAATCAGCACAACCCTAATAGGTCAAAACAGTAGATTCTTTCAATTTTTTATGTATATTACATTTTTTTTGTAATGGGTCAAAACAGGAGATTTTTTTTTGTCTAATCTCAGTACCAGTATGTTATTTTTATAAAATATAGATAAATAGTGGATTTAATGGTTTGAGCAGGCCAAAAAGACAAAGAAGTAAAAGCTACTTGAGGCATCCAACCAAAAAAATTCATCAAAATCTGTTGTCATGTAGATGGGGTGCTGTGGGTTAAATCAGAGAGCAGAAGCAACTCAGCAGGAACCGCCGACAGACGAACATGGCCGCTGGATGGGAGGGCAATTCTGCATGAAACGCCGACGGCAAGACGAACATGGCCACTGAATTGGAGCTGAGGATGTGCCGGTCGAGAGGATATGTTGGCCTAGTTTGGAGGAGGCACGGAGTATTTCCTGCGAGAACTGTTTCGTGGATAGATGGAACATGTCAAATTTTTCTCTCTTATTTTTCTATATAAGAGAAACGCGGGGAGATTGATCAGATTCCCTGTTAGTTTAAAAAAGGAATAAGATCAGATTCCCTGGTTTTTTTAGGGGATCAAAATTCCCTGTTTATCACGTCTTGGGGGAGGGTGAATCACGTGCGTGGCTCTATTTTTTGGCCGGAAAGAGGTACGTGGAACATCAGCTTGTCTGGAGCTTGATCTGACGGCTATTGATAAATACATAGTAATCAAACGGATGGAATTTCTTAACTGCTAGGATTAATGTGGTAACACGTATGGGTCTTGGGGAAGGGTGAATCACGTGCGTGGCTCTATTTTTTTTGCCGGAAAGAGGTACGTGGATCATCAGCTTGTCTGGAGCTTGATCTGACGGCTATTGATAAATACATAGTAATCAAACGGATGGAATTTCTTAACTCCTAGGATTAACGTGGTAACACGTATGGTGCCTCCAATTAGTAAATATATGATATATGATATATGATATAAGATGTCTTGACCATATCACATCACAACATGCCATGCAAAAATAAATTAGACGTCCTCTACATTGATGTTGCAAGTTTTATGTGGCTGCTACGGGCTGAGCAAGAACCGTTCTTACCTACGCATCAAAACCACAACGATATTTCGTCAAGTTAGTGTTGTTTTAACTTTCAACAAGGATCGGGCGTAGCCACACTCGGTTCAACTAAAGTTGGAGAAACTAACACCCGCCTGCCACCTATGTGCAAAGCACGTCGGTAGAACCAGTCTTGCATAAGCGCACGTGTAATGTTGGTCCGGGCCGCTTCATCCAACAATACCGCCGAACCAAAGTATGACATGTTGGTAAGCAGTATGACTTGTATCGCCCACAACTCACTTGTGTTCTACTCGAGCATATAACATCTACGCATAAATCTGGCTCGGATGCCACTGCTGGGGAACGTAGTAATTTCAAAATTTTCCTACGTACACGCAAGATCATGGTGATGCATAGCAACAAGAGGGGGAGTATATCTTCATACCCTTGAGGATCGCTAAGCGGAAGTGTTTATCAACGCAGTTGATGCAGTCGTACACCTTCACGATCCGCCCCGATCAAGTACGGAACGTACGGCACCTCCGTGTTCAGCACACGTTCAGCTCGATGACGTCCTCGCCTTATTGGTCCAGCAAGACGGGCGAAGTAGTAGATGAGTTCCGGCAGCACGAAGGCGTGGTGACGGTGTTGATGAAGAACAATCTCCGCAGGGCTTTTCCTAAGCACTACGAAAACTATGACGAAGGATAAACTAGAGGGGACGGGGTTGCTAGCACACGGCTTGGTGTTTCTTGATGTGTCTTTGGTGCTAGCCCTGCCCCTCTATTTATATGTTGAGCCCTGGGGTCGAAACTTGGAGCAAAAGCCTCCTCAAAGTCGGTTTTGCCCGAAAGGCAAGAGTCCCACTCGGACTCCAGGACCAAATGCCACAATCCTTGGCGTCTGGCCCGGACGCCATGGGCCTCGGCATCTGGCCCAGGTCCAGACGCCAGGGTCTCCGGCGTTT
The DNA here is from genome assembly GCA_021437245.1 of Aegilops speltoides. Classification (NCBI taxonomy): domain Eukaryota; kingdom Viridiplantae; phylum Streptophyta; class Magnoliopsida; order Poales; family Poaceae; genus Aegilops; species Aegilops speltoides. The sequence continues at coordinate 26,616,953 of CM038147.1, forward strand.
GGCCCCCTGGCCTCCGCAAAACTCCTTTTGCACCGAGCTAAAGCCTCATGGGCTTGATACCTTGGCCTAACCATATCATCCAATATCTGAATCTTTACCTCCGGACCATTCCGGAGCTCCTCGTCGTGTCTGTGATCTCATCCGGGACTCCAAACAAAATTTGGTCATCAACATACATAACTCATATAATACTATATCGTCAACAAACGTTAAGCATGCGGACCCTACGGGTTCGAGAACTAAGTAGACATGACCGAGACACCTCTCTGGTCAATAACCAGTAGCCGAACCTGGATGCCCGTATTGGCTCCTACATATTCTACGAAGATCTTTATCGGTCGAACCGCATAACAACAGACGTTGTTCCCTTTGTCATTGGTATGTTACTTGCCCGAGATTCGATCATCGGTATCTCAATACCTATTTCAATCTCGTTACCGGCAAGTCTCTTTACTCGTTCCATAATGCATCATCCAGCAACTAACTCATTAGTCACATTTCTTGCAAGGCTTATAGTGATGTGGATTACTGAGAGGGCCCAGAGATACCTCTCCGACAATCGGAGTGACAAATCCTAATTTCGATCTATGCCAACTCAACAAGTACCATCGGAGACACCTGTAGAGCACCTTTATAATCACCCAGTTGCGTTGTGACGTTTGGTAGCCCACAAAGTGTTCCTCTGGTATTTGGGAGTTGCATAATCTCATAGTCATAGGAACATGTATAAGTCGTGAAGAAAGCAATAGCAATATACTAAACGATCATGTGCTAAGCTAAAGGAATGGGTCAAGTCAATCACATCATTCTCCTAATGATGTGATCCGTTTATCAAATGACAACTCATGTCTAAGGTTAGGAAACCTTAACCATCTTTGATGAATGAGCTAGTCAAGTATAGGCATACTAGCGACATTATGTTTGTCTATGTATTCACACATGTACTAAGTTTCTGGTTAATACAATTCTAGCATGAATAATAAACATTTACCATGATATAAGGAAATATATAATAACTTTATTATTGCCTCTAGGGCATATTTCCTTCAGTCTCCCACTTGCACTAGAGTCAATAATCTAGTTCACATCATCATGTGATTTAACACCAATATTCACATATGTATGTGATTAACACCCATAGTTCACATCGTCATGTGATCAACACCCAAAAGGGTTTACTAGAGTCAATAATCTAGTTCACATCACTATGTGATTAACACCCAAAGAGTACTAAGGTATGATCATGTTTTGCTTGTGAGAGAAGTTTAGTCAACAGGTTTGTCACATTCAGAGCCGTATGTATTTTTCAAATATTCTATGTCTACAATTCTCTGCACGGAGCTACTCTAGCTAATTGTTCCCACTTTCAATATGTATCCAGATTGAGACTTAGAGTCATCTGATTGGTGTGAAAGCTTGCACCAATGTAACTCTTGACAACGAACTCTTTTATCACCTCCATAATCGAGAAACATTTCCTTAGTCCTCACTAAGGATATTCTTGACCGTTGTCCAGTGATCTACTCCTAGATCAAAATTGTACTCCGTTGCCAAACGCAGAGCAAGGTATACAATAGGTCTGGTACACAACATAGCATACTTTATAGAACATATGACTGAGGCATAGGGAATGACTTTTATTTCTATCTTCTGCCGTGGTCGGGCTTTGAGTCTTACTCAATTTCACACCTTGTAACACAAGCAAGAACTCTTTCTTTGACTGTTCTGTTTTGAACTACTTCAAAATCTTGTCAAGGTATGTACTCATTGAAAAAACTTATCAAGTGTCTTGATCTATCTATATAGATCTTGATGCTCAATATGTAAGCAGCTTCACAAGGGTCTTTCTTTGAAAAATTCCTTTCAAAATACTCCTTATGCTTTCCAGAAAATTCTACATCATTTCTGATCAACAATATGTCATTCACATATACTTAACTTTATTAGAAATGTTGTAGTGCTCCCACTCACTTTCTTGTAAATACGTGCTTTACCGCAAGTCTGTATAAAACTATATGCTTTGATCAACTCATCAAAGCGTATATACCAACTCTGAGATGCTAGCAATAGTCCATAGATGAATCGCTGGAGCTTGCACATTTTGTTAGCACCTTTAGGATCGACAAAAACTTTCTGGTTGCATCATATACAACTCTTCTTTAAGAAATACATTAAGGAATGTAGTTTTGACATCCTTTTGCCAGATTTCATAAAATGTGGCAACTTGCTAACATGATTCGGACAGACTTAAGCATCACTACGAGTGAGAAAATCTCATCGTAGTCAACACCTTGAACTTTGTCAAAAACATTTTTTTCCAACAAGTCTAGCTTTGTGGATAGTAACACTACTATCAGTGTTTGTCTTCCTCTTGGAAGATCAATTTTTTCCACCAAAGTCCGCACTTTGTTCTCATACATGGATCCCATCTCTGATTTCATGGCCTCAAGCCATTTTGCGGAATCTGGGCTCATCATCGCTTCCTCATAGTTCGCAGGTTCATCATGGTCTAGTAACATGACTTCCAGAACAGGATTACCGTACCACACTGGTGCAGATCTTACTCTAGAAGACCTACGAGGTTCGGTAGTAACTTTTCTGAAGCTTCATGATCATCATCATTAGCTTCCTCACTAATTGGTGTAGGAATGACAGGAACAGATTTTTGTGATGAACTACTTTCCAATAAGGGAGTAGGTATAGTTACCTCATCAAGTTCTACTTTCTCCCACTCACTTCTTTCGAGAGAAACTCCTTCTCTACAAAGGATCCATCTTAGCAACGAATATCTTGCCTTCGGATCTTGTGATAGAAGGTGTACCCAACAGTTTCCTTTGGGTATTCTATGAACACGCACTTCTCTGATTTGGGTTCGAGCTTATCAGGTTGAAACTTTTTCACATAAGCATCGCAGCCCCAAACATTAAGAAACGACAACTTTGGTTTCTTGCCAAACCACAGTTCATAAGGCGTCGTCTCAATGGATTTTGATGGTGCCCTATTTAAAGCGAATGCAGCTGTCTCTAATGCATAACCCCAAAACGATAGTGGTAATTCCGTAAGAGACATCATAGATCGCACCATATCTAATCAAGTGCGGTTACGACGTTCGGACACACCATTACGCTGTGGTGTTCCAGGTGGCGTGAGCTGTGAAACTATTCCACATTGTTCTAAATGAAGGCCAAACTCGTAACTCAAATATTCTCCTCCACGATCAGATTGTAGAAACTTTTATTTTCTTGTTACGATGATTCTCCACTTCTGTTGGGGATATTACCACTAGGTGTAAACCGTCCAGCTTGGGCCGGATTAGCTCCGTTAGTGGTATAAGCAGAGAAAGGCCCAAGGCCTATAGTCGGTTTAGAGCTTGTAGCCGTAAACCGGCCTGATGTATTGTAAGTTAGGAATAGAGAGATACCAACCGGGATACGAGTATGAACCGGTTGGGACTCTACGAACCGACGGGCGTCACTCGTGTATATAAGGGGCGACCGGCGGCAGTTCAAGACAGACAACCACAACTCGAGCCTAAGCGAAGCTTGTTTGCTCCTAGCCATCGAGAATACATCAATTCCATCACAACTAGGCGTAGGCTTTTACCTTCATCGAAGGGCGAACTAGTATAAAACCCTTGTGTCTTTGTGTCGCTTTAACCCCTGCAAGTAAACCCGTAGCGATGGCTCCACGACTAAGTCCTTACGCTAGGACATCTGCCGTGACAAATCCACGACGGTTGGCGCCCACCGTGGGGCTATCGCACGATGGTTTGACGATCTTGGAGGGCAAGCTCAAAGGACTCGAAGGCTACGTCGTGGGCGGATGACCAAGAGTCGTCGCGGCGGATCTATCGGCGACGCGGATGGGGTCGAGGCGATTCAATCGAGTATGGATACGGGTCCCCTTGGCGGCATACGTTTTCATCATCAAGATCGGGGAGCACGGGCTGAGCGGACATCTGCACCGACCTCATCGAGGCGGCTCAACGTCGCGACCTGCCCAGTTAAACCGGCCGTGAAGCATGTCTTCGTTAGAGTCACCCATGGAGGAGATCGGCGCCGGTTCGTAACTGGTAGTGAGACCGTCGTTTATTACGGCGATGAATCTTCAACAGGAGAGACCGAGTCATTGTACCAGCTGCGAGGCGATATGATCGAGGGCTGTTCCGGCGGTGACGATATTCGGACCCCCAAGCCGATTAAAGCGGGTTGGAGTATTCATGGCGATGCGCGAGCAGCGAACCACTCTTCAACCGCGGCAGCAATGCTTTCCGGTTCAGCGGCGGCAGCGAGGGCGAGGAGGCCCGGTCGCCCGCCGGTTCAAGATTCTGTCAGATTTGTTTGATGCACTAGCAGCGCTTATGGCGAAGGACAACCCAGCGAGATCGGAGGCTCATAATGCAGAAATTGCAAAGGTGAAAGAGCGAGATCACGCAAGCCAAACCGGATCTAGCGGCGAGAAGGGCGTATGGCGCAGAGCGGGCCGCTTTAAACGCACAAGCTTACAAACTCATGCTTGACGAGTGCGTCACAGAGGTGTTGAAGGGAAGTATAGATCGCGCTGCCGTCGAGATTTGATCCTAGAAATCTTTTCCGGACCGGGGCGGACCCGATAACCCGCCCGGACAGGAGGTAAACGGATAGAGGCACCGAGAACACGTCGCGACGGTCCAACGCGCTGATGGAGCCTCCGCAGCGAACATGGTGGTTCCTCCGCGGTCTGAGCGCCCGGGTCATTATTCTAATCCTATGGACAACCTTGTTGCAGCCACTGCACGATTGGAGGTGATCCCAGTCGAAGGATATTCCCCACAAGCAGTTGAGACTCGCCGCGTTAAGGAGCTTCTCCGGACTGCGCTGATTCAGCAGGAGGCGTATTCATACAGTCGTGATCGGATCCACTCTACGCCCCGTCCAAACCGGAGCTACAGCAGACGCATGGATGAACCGGCCATATCAAGCAATGCGCGGAACCGTGAAGCGGCCCGAGGCGATATCCAGATGGGCGGCATTCGTGATGCTCAGGAGGTAGTAGATCGGGCCCGGGCACGCAGGGAGGCCGAATTAGCAGCACAGGATGATGCGGGTCAACACACGCCGGTTCGCCCTACCACCTTCGCCGGACCAGGAGTCGCATCCGCGTTAGGGGTGCCCTGTTTAATCCCCGCTTGGCGCAATGTGCGTCTGCCTAAGGATTTCAAGGGCCCACGCAAGGTGCCGAATTACACCGCAGATCTATCCCCTGAAGCGTGGGTTGAAAGTTATGAGATGGCCATGGAGATGCTAGATGTGGATGAGACCGCATGTGCAAAGTACTTCACCATGATGCTGGAGGGCACAGCCCGTACTTGGTTGAAGAGCTTACCGCCCAATTCTATCAGTTCATGGGCGATTCACGGGCCGGTTTATCGAACTTCAAGGATACGTGTAAGCAGCCCAAGTCCATAGTAGACACTGGCGGCTTGCGTCCGAGGAAGAAGAGTCAACAACCCGTTAGAGTGCGCCGTGTGTCTGAGATTTTGCACTCTTCTGACCGGATCAACGCTGACTCGGCGATCTTAACATTAGAAGGCAACTGCCAGTTTGAGCCTTTGAAATTAAAATTGGGACGTATGTGTTGAAAATATGCCCTAGAGGCAATAATAAAAGTATTATTATTATATTTCCTTGTTCATGATAATTGTCTTTTATTCATGCTATAAGCTGTATTATCCGGAAATCGTAATACGTGTGAATACATAGACCACAATATGTCCCTAGTGAGCCTCTAGTTGACTAGCTCGTTGTGATCAACAGATAGTCATGGTTTCTGACTATGGACATTGGATGTCGTTGATAACGGGATCACATCATTAGGAGAATGATGTGATGGACAAGACCCAATCCTAAGCATAGCACAAAGATCGTGTAGTTTGTATGCTAAAGCTTTTCTAATGTCAAGTATCTTTTCCTTAGACCATGAGATTGTGCAACTCCGGATACCGTAGGAATGCTTTGGGTGTATCAAGCGTCCTACAACGTGGCGGGTGGCTATAAAGGTGCACTACGGTATCTCCGAAAGTGTCTGTTGGGTTGACACGGATCGAGGCGGGATTTGTCACTCCGTGCAAGCGGAGAGGTATCTCTGGGCCCACTCGGTAGGACATCATCATAATGTGCACAATGTGATTAAGGGGTTGATCACGGGATGATGTGTTGCGGAGCGAGTAAAGAGACTTGCGATAGCGAGATTGAACAAGGTATCGGTATACCGACGATCGAATCTCGGGCAAGTAAAATACCGCTAGACAAAGAGAATTGTATCACGGGATCGTTTGAGTCCTTGACATCGTGGTTCATCCGATGAGATCATCGTGGAACATGTAGGAGCCAACATGGGTATCCAGATCCGCTGTTGGTTATTGATTGGAGAATGTCTCGGTCATGTCTACATGTCTCCGAACCCGTAGGGTCTACACATAAGGTTCGATGGCGCTAGGGTTATAAAGGAAGCTTGTATGTGGTTACGAATGTTGTTGAGTCCGGATGAGATCCGGACGTCACGAGGAGTTCGGAATGGTCCGGAGGTAAAGATTTATATATGGGAAGTCCTGTTTTGGTCACCGGAAAAGTTTGGGGTTTATCGGTAACGTCTGGGACCACCGGGAGGTCGAGGGTCCACCAAGTGGGGCCACCTACCCCGAGAGGGCTGCGTGGGCCATGTGTGGGAGGAACCAGCCCGGTGGGCTGGTGCGCCCACAAGGGGCCCAAGCGCGGGGGAGGTGGGAGGGGCAAACCCTAGGCAGATGGGCCCTAAGGCCCATGCTCCTGCGCCTCCCTCTCCTCCCCTCCGGCCGCCACCCAGTTGGATCTGGAGGCTGGCCGCACCCCTTGGGGTGGGAAACCCTAAAGGGGCGCAGCCCCTCTCCCCTATAAATAGTGAGGCATAGGGCTGCCCAGAGAACACACAGAATACACGTGATTCGGTCTCGCCTTTGGTTGCAGCCCTCTCCTCTCTCCCAAGTACTCCTCCTCTCCCGTGGTGCTTAGCGAAGCCTGCTGGATTGCCACACTCCTCCATCACCACCACGCCGTTGTGCTGCTGCTGGAGGAGTCTTCCTCAACCTCTCCCTCTCTCCTTGCTGGATCAAGGCGGGGAGGCGTCACCGGGCTGTCGTGTGTTGAGCGCGAGGTGCCGTCCGTTCGGCACTTGATCATCGGTGATTTGAATCACGGCAGAGTGCGACTCCATCAACCCCGTTCACTTGAGCGCTTCCGCTTAGCGATCTACAAGGGCGTAGATGCACTCTCTTACTACTCGTTGCTGGTCTCTCCATAGATAGATCTTGGTGACACGTAGGAAAATTTTGAATTTCGCTCGTTCCCCAACAATGGCATCATGAGCTAGGTCTATTGCGTAGATTCTTTGCACGAGTAGAACACAAAGTAGTTGTGGGCGTTGATGTTGTTCAATATGCTTACCGTTACTAGTCCAATCTTGTTTCGACGGTATTGTGGGATGAAGCGGCCGGACCGACCTTACGTACTCTTCGTGAGGCAGGTTCCACCGATTGACATGCACCGTGCATAAGGTGGCTAGCGGGTGCCGTCTCTCCACTTTAGTCGGAACGGATTCGATGAAAAGGGTCCTTATGAAGGGTAAATAGCAATTGGCATATCACGTTGTGGTTTTTGCGTAGGTAAGCGTTCTTGCTAGAAACCCATAGCAGCCACGTAAAACATGCAACAACAATTAGAGGACGTCTAACTTGTTTTTGCAGGGTATGCTATGTGATGTGATATGGCCAAGAAGAATGTGATGAATGATATGTGATGTATGAGATTGATCATATTCTTGTAATAGGAATCACGACTTGCATGTCGATGAGTATGACAACCGGCAGGAGCCATAGGAGTTGTCTTAATTTATTGTATGACCTGCGTGTCATTGAACAACGCCATGTAATTACTTTACTTTATTGCTAACCGGTAGCCATAGTAGTAGAAGTAATAAGTTGGCGAGACGACTTCATGGAGACACGATGATGGAGATCATGATGATGGAGATCATGGTGTCATGCTGGTGACGATGATGATCATGGAGCCCGAAGATGGAGATCAAAGGAGCAAAATGATATTGGCCATATCATGTCACTATTTGATTGCATGTGATGTTTATCATGTTTATGCATCTTGTTTACTTAGGACGACGGTAGTAAATAAGATGATCCCTTACAAAATTTCAAGAAGTGTTCTCCCCTGACTGTGCACCGTTGCTACAGTTAAATCGCTTCTAAGCACCACGTGATGATCGGGTGTGATGGATTCTTACGTTCACATACAACGGGTGTAAGACAGTTTTACAGCGAAAACACTTGGGGTTAACTTGACGAGCCTAGCATGTGCGGACATGGCCTCGAACACGGAGACCGAAAGGTCGAGCATGAGTCGTATGGAAGATCGATCAACATGAAGATGTTCACCGATGAGACTAGTCCGTCTCACGTGATGATCGGACACGGCCTAGTTGACTCGGATCATGTAATCACTTAGATGACCAGAGGGATGTCTATCTGAGTGGGAGTTCATAAGATGAACTTAATTATCCTGAACATAGTCAAAAGATCTTTGCAAATTATGTCGTAAGCTCGAGCTTTAATTCCACTGTTTAGATATGTTCCTAGAGAAAATATAGTTGAAAGTTGACAGTAGCGATTATGCGGACAGTAGAAAGCTCATGTCCTTAATGCACCGCTTAGTGTGCTGAACCCCAAACGTCGTTTGTGGATGTTGCGAACATCGGACATACATGTTTTGATAACTACGTGATAGTTCAGTTAAATGGTTTAGAGTTGAGGCACCAAAGACGTTTTCGAAACGTCACGGAACATATGAGATGTTTCGAGGGTTGAAATTGAGATTTCAGGCTCGTGCCCACGTCAAGAGGTATGAGACCTCCGACGATTTTCTTAGCCTGCAAACTAAGGAAGAAATGCTCAATCGTTGAGCTTGTACTCAGATTGTCTGAGTGCAACAATCACTTGAATCGAGTGGGAGTCGATCTTCCAGATGAGATAGTGATGTTTCTCCAAAGTCATTACCACCAAGCTGCTAGAGCTTCGTGATGAACTATAACATATCAGGGATAGATATGATGATCCTTGATGTATTCGTGATGTTTGACACCATGAAAGTAGAAATCAAGAAGGAGCATCAATTGTTGATGGTTGGTGAAACCACTAGTTTCAAGAAGGGCAAGGGCAAGAAGGGATACTTCATGAAGCGGCAAAACAGCTGCTGCTCCAGTGAAGAAACCCAAGGCTGAACCCAAACCGAGACTAAGTGCTTACGTAATAAGGGAACAACCATGGGCGGAATTACCCTAGATACTTGGTAGATAAGAAGGCTGGAAAGGTCGATAGAAGTATATTGGATATACATTATGTTAATGTGTACTTTACTAGTACTCCTAGTAGCACCGGGTATTAGATACCGGTTCGGTTGCTAAGTGTTAGTAACTTCGAAATAAAAGCTACGGAATAAACGGAGACTAGCTAAAGGTGAGATGACGATATGTGTTGGAAGTGTTTCCAAGGTTGATGTGATCAAGCATCGCACGCTCCCTCTACCATCGAGATTTGGTGTTTGCGTTGAGCATAGACATGATTGGATTATGTCTATCATGTCTGATTATTCATTTAAGGAGAATAATGGTTACTCTATTTATTTGAATAATACCTTCAGTGGTCTTGCACCTAAAGGAATGGTTTATTGAATCTCGATCGTAGTGATACACATTTTCATGCCAAAAGATATAAGATAGTAATGATAGTACCACTCACTTGTGGCACTGCCATGTAAGTCATATTGGTATAAAACGCATGAAGAAGCTCCATGTTGATGGATCTTTGGACTCACTCGTTTTTGAAAAGTTTGAGACATGCGAACCATGTCTATTGGTGTATATGCATGAAGAAACTCCATGCAGATGGATCGTTTGGACTCACTTAATTTTGAATCACTTGAGATATGCAAATCATACCACATGGGCAAGATGACTGAAAAGCCTCGTTTTCAGTGAGATGGAACAAGATAGCAACTTGTTGGAAGTAACACATTTTGATGTGTGCATTCCAATGAGTGCTGAGGCATGCAGTGAATATCGTTATGTTCTTACTTCACAGATGATTCGAGTAGATGTTGAGTATATTTACTTGATGAAACACAAGTCTGAATTATTGAATGATTCAAGTAATTTCAGAGTGAAGTTGAAGATCATCGTGACAAGAGGATAAAATGTCTATGATATGATCATAGAGATGAGTATCTGAGTTATGAGCTTTGGCACGCAATTAAGACATTGTGGAAATTGTTTCACAATTCATACCACCTGGAACACCATAGTGTAATGGTGTGTCCGAACATCATAGTTGCACCCTATTGGATATGGTACGTACCATGATATCTCTTATCGAATTACCACTATCGTTCATGGGTTAGGCATTAGAGACAACCACATTCACTTTAAATAGGGCACCACGTAATTCCGTTGAGATGACACCGTATGAACTATGGTTTAGAGAAACCTAAGCTGTTATTTCTTAAAAGTTTGGGGCTGCGACGCTTATGCGAAAAAGTTTCAGGTTGATAAGCTCGAACCCAAAGCAGATAGAATGCATCTTCATAGGACACCCAAAATAGTTGGGTATACCTCCTAATTCAGATCCGAAAGCAATAGGGATTGTTTCTTGAATCGGGTCCTTTCTCGAGAAAAGTTTGTCTCGGAAAGTTGAGTGGGAGGATGGTGGAGACTTGATGAGGTTATTGAACTGTCACTTCAACTAGTGTGTAGCAGGGCACAGGAAGTTGTTCCTGTGGCGCCTACACCAATTGAAGTAGAAGCTTATGATAGTGATCATGAAGTTTTGGATCAAGTCACTAGCGTACCTCGTAGGGTGACAAGGATGCGTACTACTTCAGAGTGGTACAGTAATCCTGTCTTGAAGGTCATGTTGTTAGAAAACAATGAACCTACGAGCTATGGAGAAGCGATGGTGGGCCCAAATTCTGACAAATGGTTAGAAGCCATGAAATCCGAGATAGGATCCATGTATCAGAACAAAGCATGGACTTTGGTGGACTTGCCCGATGATCGGCAAGCCATTGAGATAAATGGATCTTTAAGAAGAAGACGGACGTGGACGGTAATGTCACCGTCTATGAAGCTCGACTTGTGGCGAAGAGTTTTTTCACAAGTTCAAGAAGTTGACTACGATGAGATTTTCTCATCCGTAGCGATGCTTAAGTCCGTCGGAATCATGTTAGCATCAGCTGCATTTATGAAATCTGGCAGATGGATGTCAAAACGAGTTTCCTTACCAGTTTTCGTAAGGAAAGGTTGTATGTGATACAATTCGAAAGTTTTTATCGATCCTAAGGATGCTAAAAGGTATGCTGGCTCTAGCGATCCTTCTAAGGACTGGAGTAAGAATCTCGGAGTTGGAATGTACGTTTTTGATGAGATGGTCAAAGATTTTTGGTTTATACAAAAGTTTATGAGAAACTTGTATTTCCAAAGAAGTGAGTGGGAGCACTATAGAATTTCTGATGAGTATATGTTATTGACATATTGTTGATCGAAATGATGTAGAATTTCGGAAAGCATATAGGGTTATTTGAAAAGTGTTTTTCAATGGAAAACCTGGATTAGGCTACTTGAATAATAAGCATCAAGATCTATAAGATAGATCAAAATGCTTAATAGTACTTTCAAATGAGCACGTGCCTTGACATGATCTTGAAGGTGTTCAAGATGGATCAGTCAAAGAAAGAGTTCTTGCCTGAGTTGTAAGGTATGAAGTTAAGTCTTAAAGCTCGACCACAGCAGAAAAGAGAGAAAGGACGAAGGTCGTCCCCTATGTTTCAGACGTAGGCTCTATAGTATGCTATGTTGTGTACCGCACCGGAAGTGTGCCTTGCCATGAGTTAGTCAAGGGGTACAAGAATGATCCAGGAATGGATCATTGGACAGCGGTCAAAAATTGTCCTTGGAGTAAATCAGGACATGTTTCTTGATTATGGAGGTGATAAAGAGTTCGGCGTAAAGGGTTACGTCGATGCAAGCTTTAACACCTATCCGAGTGACTCTGAGTAGCAAACCGGATACGTATAATGGAGCAACCATTTGGAATAGCTCCAAGTGGAGCGTGGAAGCAGTGTTTACAATATGACCTAGAAATTTGCAAAGCACACACGAATCTGAAAGGTTCAGACCCGTTGACTAAAACCTCTCTCACAAGCAGAACATGATCAAACCCCAGAACTCATTTGATGATGTTGGTCACATGGCGATGTGACCTGTGAGTGTTAATCACATGGCGATGTGAACTAGATTATTGACTCTAGTGCAAGTGGGAGACTGTTGAAAATATGCCCTAGAGGCAATAATAAAAGTATTATTATTATATTTCCTTGTTCATGATAATTGTCTTTTATTCATGCTATAACTGTATTATCCGGAAATCGTAATACACGTGTGAATACATAGACCACAATATGTCCCTAGTGAGCCTCTAGTTGACTAGCTCGTTGTGATCAACAGATAGTCATGGTTTCTGACTATGGACATTGGATGTAGTTGATAACGGGATCACATCATTAGGAGAATGATGTGATGGACAAGACAATCCTAAGCATAGCACAAAGATCGTGTAGTTTGTATGCTAAAGCTTTTCTAATGTCAAGTATCTTTTCCTTAGACCATGAGATTGTGCAACTCCGGATACCGTAGGAATGCTTTGGGTGTATCAAGCGTCTGGCGTGGCTCGGGTGGCTATAAAGGTGCACTACAGGTATCTCCGAAAGTGTCTGCATTGGGTTGACACGGATCGAGGCTGGATTTGTCACTCCGTGCAAGCGGAGAGGTATCTCTGGGCCCACTCGGTAGGACATCATCATAATGTGCACAATGTGATTAAGGGGTTGATCACGGGATGATGTGTTGCGGAGCGAGTAAAGAGACTTGCCGTAACGAGATTGAACAAGGTATCGGTATACCGACGATCGAATCTCGGGCAAGTAAAATACCGCTAGACAAAGAGAATTGTATACGGGATCGTTTGAGTCCTTGACATCGTGGTTCATCCGATGAGATCATCGTGGAACATGTAGGAGCCAACATGGGTATCCAGATCCGCTGTTGGTTATTGATGGAGAATGTCTCGGTCATGTCTACATGTCTCCCGAACCCGTAGGGTCTACACATAAGGTTCGATGGCGCTAGGGTTATAAAGGAAGCTTGTATGTGGTTACGAATGTTGTTGAGTCCGGATGAGATCCCGGACGTCACGAGGAGTTCGGAATGGTCGGAGGTAAAGATTTATATATGGGAAGTCTGTTTTGGTCACCGGAAAAGTTTGGGGTTTATCGATAACGTCTGGGACCACCGGGAGGTCGAGGTCCACCAAGTGGGGCCACCTACCCCGAGAGGGCTGCGTGGGCCATGTGTGGGAGGAACCAGCCCGGGTGGGCTGGTGCGCCCCACAAGGGGCCCAAGCGCGGGGGAGGTGGGAGGGGCAAACCCTAGGGCAGATGGGCCCTAAGGCCCATGCTCCTGCGCCTCCCTCTCCTCCCTCCTGGCCGCCACCCCAGTTGGATCTCGAGGCTGGCCGCACCCCTTGGGGTGGGAAACCCTAAAGGGGCGCAGCCCCTCTCCCCTATAAATAGTGAGGCATAGGGCTGCCCGAGAGAACACACAGAATACACGTGATTCGGTCTCGCCTTTGGTTGCAGCCCTCTCCTCTCTCCCAAGTACTCCTCCTCTCCCGTGGTGCTTAGCGAAGCCTGCTGGATGCCACACTCCTCCATCACCACCACGCCGTTGTGCTGCTGCTGGAGGAGTCTTCCTCAACCTCTCCCTCTCTCCTTGCTGGATCAAGGCGGGGAGACGTCACCGGGCTGTACGTGTGTTGAGCGCGGAGGTGCCGTCCGTTCGCACTTGATCATCGGTGATTTGAATCACGGCGAATGCGACTCCATCAACCCGTTCACTTGAGCGCTTCCGCTTAGCGATCTACAAGGTGCGTAGATGCACTCTCTTACTACTCGTTGCTGGTCTCTCCATAGATAGATCTTGGTGACACGTAGGAAAATTTTTGAATTTCTGCTACGTTCCCCAACAGTATGAAGCGGTTCTGCAATGATATGGGAACCCTCATGGCCGCTTTGGTAAAGTATGCCGATTCGGACAGTATGAAGGATCCTGAAGCTGATGATGATGAAGCAGGGAAGGGAAAGAAGAACGGCAACTCCAAGGGGCAGCAGTACAAACCGGCGGGTCATGGAAACGGGGGCAAGCGCAAGGCTGATGGCAACCCGGATTTCGCAGCCAACACTAAAGCGCAGGACAGAGGCCCGCGGCGCAGAGGCAAGGCGAATCGGGGTCCAAATCCTAATACAAGCCGTCTGAATTACTTGTTGAATCAACCTTGCCCCAAGCACGGGACGAAGGAGTCCCCATCGAACCATCTCTGGAAAGACTGTTATATTATGCAGGAGTTCAAAAACTCCAATGATTTCCGGTATGACCAGGGGTCAGGTGGCGGTTCAGGATCCGGTTTCCGTGGGCCGGGTCAGGATGGAGCTTCTGGTTCAGGGCCTAATCAAGGCAATCACAATAGTCAGAACACTCAGGGTGGCCAACAGCAGCAACAGCAGTCAGGTTATCAGAGCCAACCAAAGCAGTTGAATAATGGGCAGTATCATGTTTTCACAACCAGTTTGGACAAGCGAGATCGGAAGCTTCACAAGCGGGCGATAAACTCTGTTGAACCGGCCTTGCCGCGGTATTCTGCTGGTCGAGCAGCCTATCGTATGGAGCGAGAGGACCATCCCCGGGTTGACAATCCGGGTCGGTGGCATTGGTGGTAGACCCTCGGTGGGGGCTATAAGTTCACTAAGGTGCTTATGGATGGAGGAAGCAGTATTAATATATTATACTATGAAACTTTCCGTCGCATGGGTCTCACAGACAAGGATCTCAGACCATCCAATACGGTGTTCCATGGTGTAGTACCAGGCAAATCTGCTTATCCTGTTGGCAAGATAGCCACGGATGTGGCTTTGGAGACGAGCACGATTCGGTGCGAAAAGCTAACTTTTGAAGTGGTGAAAATCCGAGTCCATATCATGCCTTGTTTGGACGGCCGGCTTATGCTAAGTTCATGGCACGACCTTGTTATATCTACTTGCAGCTCAAAATGCGGGTTACAAAGGAACGATAACGGTGCATGGAAGCCGCCGAGTTGCTTTGGAATGTGAGGAAGGCGATGCAGCTTATGCAGAGGCGGTCTGTGCCCTGAGAGGAGTTGAAGTTCTATAAGGACAATGTTGATGCGGCGGATATGACCCTTTGAAGAAGCCAACTACGGAGCATGAATCGGTTTAAAGTTTAAATCGGCAGCTGAGACCAAGCTTGTTGACTTCGTGCGGGCGATTCGTCCCAGCAGTTCACTTTGTCGGTGCCAACTGGATCCCAAATAGGAAGCGCGCCATCGAGTTCATCCGTGAGAACCGGATATCTTTGCATGGAAGCCATCGACATGCCGGTGTCGAGGAACTCGTTGAGCACACACTTAATGTGGATCCCAAGTATAAACCGGTGAAACAGTTCCTCCGCCGGTTTAACGAAGAAAGGCGCAAAGCCATTGGAGAGGAAGTAGCCAGGCTTTTGGCGGCTGGTTTTATCATTGAGGTGTTTCATCCAGAGTGGCTTGCTAATCCGGTGCTGGTCCTTAAGAAAAATGGCACCTGGCGTATGTGTGTGGACTACACAGATCCCAACAAAGCTTGTCCGGCAGATCCTTTTGCCCTCCCCCGCATTGATCAGATTATTGATGTCACGGCAGGATGTGAGCGTTTAAGTTTTTTGGATGCGTACTCTGGATATCATCAGATCAAAATGGCGGTTAAGGACCAGGAGAAGACAGCGTTTATAACTCCCTTTGGAGCCTTCTGCTATGTATCTATGCCTTTTGGGCTCAAAAGTGCCCAGGCTACTTATCAGCGGTGTGTACAGAATTGCCTGCATACACAGATCGGCCACAATGTGCATGCTTATGTAGATGATATTGTGGTGAAATCAAGACAAAAGGAGACACTGGTGGAAGATTTGAAGGAAACCTTCGACAACTTGCGCATTTATAAGATGATGCTTAATCCGGCCAAGTGTGTTTTTGGTGTTCGGCGAGCAAGTTATTGGGGTTTCGGTGTCTAACAGAGGAATTGAGGCTAATCCGGAGAAAATTAAAGCTATCACTTCCTTGGCTAAACGAAGTGCATCAATGATGTTCAGCGTCTGGCGGGCAGGATCGCTGCGTTGAGCGGTTTATCGGCCGCCTCGGAGAAAGGCCATTCCCTTATACCGAATCTTTGAGGAAGACAGATAATTTAAATGCAGGTCCGGCTCGACGAAGCATTTGAGGATCTAAAGCGGCAATTGGCCAACCCGCCTGTTCTTGCGGCTCCGGTTGACAAGGAACCGCTGTTGTTATATGTGGCAGCCAATGCTCGAGCAGTAAGCGTAGCCATTGTCGTAGAGCGCAAGGAGGCAGGCAAGGAGTATCCGGTTCAACGGCCGGTTTATTATATTAGTGAGGTGCTCATTGAGTCCAAACAAAGGTATCCGCATTGGCAGAAGCTCGTCTATGGTGTTTTTGTGGCCAGTCGGAAGCTGAAGCAATATTTCCAAGGGCACCCTATCACAGTGGTTAGTTCAGCTCCTTTGGGTGATATCATACAAAACCGGGAGGCGACTGGCCGGATTGCAAAATGGGCCATCGAGCTTGGGCCGCATGGACTAAAGTATATACCACGCACAGCGGTGAAGTCACAAGCACTTGTTGATTTCATTAATGACCGGACGGAGTTACAAGCGCCGGAGGAGAAGCGGATCACACGCTTGGACTATTCATTTCGGCGGATCGAGCGGTTGGAAGGCTCGGGGCGGAGTCGTTTAACTTCCCCATGAGGTGATAAGTTTTATTCGTTCTCCGTTTAATGTTCCCTTGTACTAATAATGCAGCTGAGTCTGAAGCCTTGCTCCATGGTCTCCGGATGGCTAAGGAGATGAACATAAGCGGGTTAAGTGCTTTGGTGACTCGGACTGGTGGCTCGGCAAGTATCGACACTTGGGATTCTAAGGACCGCTCATGGCGCATATCGTCGAGAAGTGGATAATATCGCAGGTTGCTTCAAGGGCTATCAAGTGGATCATGTGGATCGCCGGAAGAACGGCGGCCGGCGCTTTAAGCGGTTGGGTTCTCGGCGTAACCGGTCCCGCCTAATGTCTTTTGGGCGTCTTGCACAACCCGTCACCCCAGCTCCTGGCGAAGCGGTTTGGCTATTCCTGATCCGGAGGCTCGGTTGGTGGCAGCATTACATGCTATTCGGATTGGACGATTCCTTTCCTTGCGTATATGACTCGAGGAGTTGCGAAAGATGAGGTTCGGCGACGGATAATCGGCGCTCCAAATCTATGCGATTCTTAATGGTGAGTTGCATCATTGCGGTATCGTCGAGGCGTTTCAACGCTGTGTTTCCCCTGAGGAAGGCTGTGAAATTTTAAGAGAAATCCATGAAGGGGATTGCGGACATCACGCCGGTTCAAAGTCCCTGGTGGCGAAGGCGTTCCGTCACGGATTTTACTGGTTAACTGCCCATGCTGATGCGGAGGACTTGGTCAAACGGTGTGATGGATGTCAGAAATTCTCCAGGCGTGCTCATGTACCGGCACAAGAATTGAGGATGATCCCAATAACGTGGCCGTTTGCGACTTGGGGGCTGGATATGGTTGGACCCTTTAAGCGATCCAAGGATAAGAAGACCCACCTGTTGGTGGCAGTGGACAAATTTACCAAGTGGGTCGAAGCAGAGCCTGTCAGCAAGTGTGATGCAGCAACAGCGGTGCAGTTCATCAAAAAGGTGATTTTCCGGTTTGGCTTTCCACACAGTATCATTACTGACAATGGCACTAATCTATCCAAGGGGGCTATGAAAGAGTTCTGTGAACGTGAGCACATCCGGCTTGACGTGTCGTCAGTGGCGCATCCCCAGTCCAACGGGCAGGCAGAACGCGCTAATCAAGAAATCTTACGAGGCATCAAACCCCGACTTCTGGTTCCATTACAGAGAACACCAGGGTGCTGGGTTGAAGAGCTCCCATCGGTGCTATGGAGTATCAATACTACGCAAAACCGGTCCACCGGGTATACACCACACTACTAGGAAAAGGCCTATAGATAGGATTGACTCTAATGGCGCACCGTGTGTGCAGTGCGCCACTACTATATACTAATGGCGCACCTGTCCTAAATACGCCATTAGAGTGGAAGACTCTAATGGCGCACGGCTGATGGAGTGCGCCATTAGTATGAATTTCTTTTTTTTTCCATTTTCCCATACATTCTAATGGCGCATGGCACCTACAATGCGCCATTACTATGTACAACTTCTAATGGCGCACCATGTTGGTAGTGCGCCATTACACTAAATTTTGTTTTATTCTTTTTTTTGCCAAACTTCTAAT
This sequence comes from Aegilops speltoides, assembly GCA_021437245.1. NCBI lineage: Eukaryota > Viridiplantae > Streptophyta > Magnoliopsida > Poales > Poaceae > Aegilops > Aegilops speltoides. The sequence goes on from CM038147.1 coordinate 26,635,514, forward strand.
GGCGCACGCTCTCCTGATGCGCCATTAGTAACCAGGGTTTCTAATGGCGCATGAGGACAGGGTGCGCCATTAGTAACCTGGGACCAACAAGATATTTTGGACAGCCCACACCTACCCACTCACTTTCCCCACTTCATTCCATCCACCTCCTCATCCAAGATTTCGGCCATCTCCTCCTCCTCACCTCATTTCCACCATAGATTCAACAAAATTAAGTGGTGAAATTACCTAGTTTTGATAGGTAAGTAAGGGAAAGCTATCTTCATGATATAGATCTACTTTTTTCCTCCTAGCTCGCTCCAACAACGTGCACATGCACTTTTTGTGGCCTAGCTAGATCTATGTATGTTTGTGGTGTTGCAAGTGTTTGTGGTGTTGCATATATGTTTGTGTTTGAAGGTACCGGTATTTGAAATATGCGATAGTTGCCAATATTTTGCGGAATGTTTTGATTCATTTCCGTTTAGCGAGAGTTTTGGCACTATGCATTCTTTTTGTCCTATTTTTAGGGAAGGTCATGCCAAATTTTTGTTGGTTCTAACATATCGTTTTGCTCTACCCTTGACGACCATGGTCCGCATGATGACTAAAGGCATCGTGAATAGGTTTTGAGCTCCGCCAAGGCCGAGATGCTTCAAAAGAACGAGGCGGAGATAAGATGTCCATGTCGAAGATGCAAGTTGAAGAGCCTTATTGCGGACCCGGATTCGGGCAGGTGCGGGACCACCTGCTCTTGCGTGGTTTCATGGATGGCTATCGGTGGCAAGGTGATGAAGATGACTATCAAGTCGTCCATGGCGGGGCGGGCAAGAAATGAGGAAGGGCGACAAGACAAGTACCACCGTGGCGGGCGGGCGAGAAGGCGAAGAATCTCCGGGACATGATCACGGCGGTGATGTTGTACAGATCATCATGTAGAAGATGTCGTACATGATGATGAGGAAGATCAAGGCGAAGGGCATGATCATGAAGATGAAGATGCGGAGCAGACGACGATGGAGGCTGGGTGCAGGACCCTCATATTCAAGAGCTGCTTCTCAAGCGGACGGATAACGCAAGAGCTGCCGCCCGAGAAAGCCAAGCTGGATCAGCTGGAGATAGACGGTTACTCCGTTGTATGAAGGATGCAGGCCGAGGATACCCGCTGAAAGTAACGCTCATGGCTCGAGATGAAGGTAAAACACAAAATGACCGGCGCATGCTTCGGCGAGAACATGTCATTCAGCACGACGTCTTCCCAAGGGGAACAAGTGCCCGACCAGTTCGAGGAGAAGAAGAAAATCGTGTGTCCTCTGGATTTACCGCGACGTGAAATACCATGTGTGCATGAACAATTGCATCATTTATCGGGACGAGCACGCGGAGTCTACCATATGTCCGGTGTGCGGCGTCACTCGATACAAGAAGAGGAAGAAAGCTCCTCGAAAATCGGTGTGGTACTTTCCGATCACTCCTCGTCTGCAGCGGTATTTCGCGGACCCTAAGGTAGCAAAGCTCCTGCGTTGGCACGCGGATAGGGAGGAGAAGAAGCGAGAAGATGACGCAAATGATCCGGAGATAGATAAAAAGACAAGATGCTGAGTCACCCTAAGGATGCGAGCCGGTGTAGCGTTGAACCGAAGACCCGAATTTGGGAAGGATCCAAGGAACATCGTCTGGGCGCGAGCACCGATGGAGTCAATCCGTTTGGCAGCGAGAAGCACACATAGCACCTGGCCTGTGTTTGTGTGGATGTACAACCTTCCCCTGGTTGTGCATGAAGAGGAAGTACATTCACATGAGTATGCTAATTGAAGGGCGAAACAACCAGGGAACGACATCAATCAGTATCTGGGGCTCTTGAAGGAGGAGCTAGACACGCTGTGGAAAACGCCGCCAATCGTGGGGCGCCGCAGAAAGAATATTTCCCTATGAGAGCCGCACCGCTCACGACGGTGCACGACTATCTCGATTACGGATATCTCGCGGGGCAGGTAGTCCACGGATTTTACGGATCGTAAGGTGTATGGATGACACAACGATCGCCAGCTAGATAGAGATCCGGGTCTTGAAAACCGTGTTCATGGGACATCGAAGGTGGCTTCGCGACGATGACCCGTGGAGGAAACGCAAGGATCTGTTCGATGGTGAAACCGAACCCAGCGCCGCCTGTACGAGGAGCGGCGAGGAAATAGACAAGCTGTTGAAAAATTGGAAAGACTGCCCACTGCCGGGAAAGATGCGAAAGGCGCCAGAGCCGCTGCTGAAGGTATGGAAAACGAGGTCTGTTTTCTGGGACTTGCCGTACTGGAAGATCCACCGTGTGCCTCACAGCCTTGATGTCATGCATATCACGAAGAACGTGTGCGAGAGTCTGCTTGGTACCCTGCTCAACATGCCAGAGAGGACCAAAGATGGGCCGAAAGCAAGGGCAGACTTGAAATCAATGGGCATCAGGCAGGAGCTTCACGCTAATGATGATGATGATGATGATGATGATGAGGCGAAGCAGGACACGGAAAGTCGTCGCAAAGGCAAAAAGGCCAAGAAGACCGGAAATGACTACCCTCCCGCGTGCTTCACTCTAAGTCAGGAGGAGATCGAGCAATTTTTCACCTGCCTCCTAGGAGTAAAACTTCCTTACGGTTACGCGGGGAAGATAAGCAGATACCTAGACCCAGCGAAGCAGAAGTTCAGCGGGATGAAGTCTCACGACTGTCACGTGCTGATGACGCAGATACTTCCAGTTGCAATCCGTGGGATCATGGACGCGCACGTCCGTGAAACGCTATTTGGCCTGTGCAACTTTTTCGACGTCATCTCTCGGAAGTCGATTGGCGTGAGGCAACTCAGAAGGCTACAGGAAGAGATCGTGGTGATACTATGCGAGCTTGAGATGTACTTCCCGCCCGCATTCTTCGACGTTATGGTGCATCTGCTGGTCCATATAGTGGAGGATATCATCCAACTCGGGCCGACGTTCCTGCACAGCATGATGCCGTTCGAAAGGATGAATGGTGTCATCAAAGGATACGTTCGCAACATGTCACGTCCAGAGGGAAGCATAGCCAGGGGCTTTCTGACCGAAGAGTGCATCTCCTACTGCACGAATTATCTAGGCATCGAGAACCCCGTTGGTCTGCCCGTCAGCAGCACCTCGGCGGGCTTGCTGGATGGGGTCACCATGAGGGTCGCCAAAAATGCATGTCGGCCGAGGTCGACTCGCCGACTTTGAAAGAGCAAACCTAGTCGCGCTACAACACATAGGCGTGGTCGATCCTTGGGTGGTAGAGCACAAAACCTTTATTAAGAAGACGTACAATGACCGAGGCCAACAGAGGACGGACGGAGATATACTCAAAGAGCACAACTCATGTTTCACGCGTTGGTTCAAGCAGAAGCTTCTGTCGTACCCTTTACATGAGGATTCTTCCGCGGAAGAACAACTACTATTCGCCTTGTCACAGGGCGCCGAGCACAACCTGATGACCTATGAGGCCAACAGAGGACGGACGGAGATATACTCAAAGAGCACAACTCATGTTTCACGCGTTGGTTCAAGCAGAAGCTTCTGTCGTACCCTTTACATGAGGATTCTTCCGCGGAAGAACAACTACTATTCGCCTTGTCACAGGCGCCGAGCACAACCTGATGACCTATGAGGCGTACGATATCAACGGCTACACATTCTACACCGAGGACAAGGACATGAAGAGCGATGGTTATCAGAACTCCGGGGTAACGATGGAATCCTACACCGGTAACGACAAGGACAGATACTACGGAAGGATCGAGGAGATCTGGGAGCTGAGCTACGCTGGAGAGAAGGTCCCGATGTTCCGTGTCAGATGGGCCAAAAACGTCATAAAAGAAGACCGGTATTTCACCACCATGGTTATACCCGGCCAAATCAAGACCATGGGCGCAAGCGTCACCGCAAAAATGAGCCATGGGTACTGGCTTCCCAAGTGGACCAATGCTTCTTCATTACCGACCCGCCAAAGCCCGGTCGTGTTGTTGTGAGGAGAGGCAAAAGGAAGATCATCGGAATGGATGGAGTAGCCAATGAGCAAGACTTGACAAGTCGGCGACCGAAGATCGAACATGACGACGACGATGAAGTAGCAGCACACACCACAAGAAGAAGCAGGACCACCCTACCTAAGGGCGTCCGTTCCACGTAAGAACTCCGTTTATAAAAAGAAGGGCAAGAAGATTGTGAGCAGATAGCTAGCTAAGACCGATTGTATTTAAATCGTAGTCTTCATTTCTCGATTGTATTTCATGGGCACTTTTGATATCATGAATATTTTTAAATTTCATGGGCACTTTTTGAATTCATGAGGAAACTTGATCTCGATTCCCCTCCATCTCGATCTCGATCTCCCTCCATCTCGATCGCACCGCACCCTCCCCGCTAGCTCCACCCATCGCAACCTCCCCGCTCCACCGCCGAGCACTTTTAAATTTTTTACTATTTTTACTTTTATAATTTAAACAAGTTTGAACATATTTAAACACAAATAAATATAAAAACAGCATTTAAAATGCATAAAAATATTACTGTTATGATTTAAACAAGTTTGAACATATTTAAACACAAATAAATATAAAAACAGCATTTAAAATGCATAAAAATATTGGGGATCACAGGAATCGAACCCAGGACCTCCTGTGTGTGTGCTTTGCATCTTGACCACGGGCTAGTGGGTGGGTTCGGTTGTAGAAAGGGTTGGGCTGTAGATATGGCTACCGTAGATAAAAACAACATTCTAATGGCGCACTGCGTGTGGTGCGCCATTAGAACTGATGGTACTTATGGCGCCGCAGGCGTGTGGTGCGCCATTAGAAACCATCCTCACCTATTTCCCTCGGCCTCTCTCCTCTCCCTCGCCAGATCCCCTCTCAGCCTCTCGCGCCCGTCGCCCCGCGCCGCCCAGCGCCGTCGCCCGCCCAGCGCCGTCCGTCGCCCGCCGCAGCAGCCGTCCCTCCTCCGCTGCGCCCGCGCCGTCATCGCCCCGCCCCTCGCCGTCGCCCGCCCCAGCGCCCGCGCCGCCGCCCGCCCCAGCGCCCGCCTGCCCGTCCCTCCTCCGCCTGCGCCAGCGCCGCCTGCGCCAGCGCCATCGCCCGCTGCGCGCGCCGCCCGCTGCGCCCGCGCCTTCACCCGCCCCCGCGCCGCGCCGTCGCCTGCGCCCGCGCCGTCCTCAGGGTAACTAACGCCGCTCGCCATCCTCCATCCTCCCGTAGGATATGTATGTGTGTGATGCGCCATGGCTCCTGGTGAAGTTCTGTGATGTGATGCTCTGTTTTGGATGCTGTTGAATGCTTCAGTAGCTTGTCATCGCATTTTGCTGTCCATGGCAGTGCCTACATGCCTTATTATTAGATTGCAACTGTAGTATCCCCGACAGTCTATGAATTGTTAACATGGCAAGTGTTTAGCAATTCCTCCTTGCATGTATGTCTGCTCTTCCTATTTGTTATCTCACTGAAATTAATAAACTGAAATTAATATGTAGATTTACCCCTAATTTCTTACCATGGAACAAAACAACTTTATTTATCCTTGAACTCTTTGTGCAGATTTACATTGTTATAATTTAAACTTGCCTATCACACTGTCGCTGTATTGATCAACTAAAAACACAAATATTTGTAGTTTTTGCCCTGTCATAATGCAACTAAGCATACTAGTCTCAACTAAGCATACTGTGAATGTGGATGATTTTTTTAGTGAATGTGGATGATTTTTTTATCCTGTGAACTCATTGTACTGCTACAAGAATTTGGTATCATCATGGTGTAATTTTGTTAACATTCTGGTTTTGTTAGATAGTGGCTACACTAATCTAGAGTGATACAATTTTCCTTCCCATTTGGTATCATCATGTTCAGTGTATACAGTTATAACATCATGTGGAATTTTTCTTCAGAGGCTACTGTCAAAAACTTCAGCGCCCACTACCATGACTTAACGTTTACAATAGCTGTTTTCTTTGTGTCCAATAGTTAGCGTATATTTTTCTTCGAGAGGCTCTTGTCAAAAACTTTAGCTACTGTCTTGCAAAGATGATGATCATCTTGCTAGTTTGCTGGGTTTTGTCTCCGACCATTGTGTCGTGATGAATTTGCAGTACCCGAGAGGTTCTTGAGTTTGCGGAATGTCGATTAACTTCCGTTCCGGCAAATTCGGTACTCCATATGTCCTATTTTCAGCAAAGGTCATGCTGAAATTTTCCGTGAATTTTAGCATGACTTTGCTAAAAATAGGACATATGGGGTACTTATGACTAATGCATGGGCAGACTATCTTAGTACTTAGTTAAGTAGGATCAACTGCCTGCCATTCTTGCTGCATTAAATCATAGGTGGCAATAGAGCCAAGTGATTAGGCCCAACTTAGAATTATCCTTAGCATCGATAAACCCTAGATGATAAACCCAACATAGGTGGCAATAGCTAGAGCCAAGTGATTAGGCCCAACCTAGGGTGCCTCGGCATCGATAAACCCTAAATGATGAAAACTTAACTTGGCTGCCTCGGATGCCTCGGTGTCGATGAGAACCTAAATGATGAAAGCTTAGGCTTTTAGGGTGCCTCGGTGTAGACAAACCCTAAATCATGAGACCATGATCTTGTTCCTTGACAATAACCATATTTTGACCAAACTTTTTCCTAATTAGAGAGAAACATGGCCCACAACGATGAGGCCGGTGGTTGGGCGGCAAGCAATTCAGGAGCTGTCCCAAGAGATGGAGGAACAACCTCACCGCTATGATGGCGCTTGGAAGACACCGATCCTGATTACACAACCCCTAGTGGCGTCGGGATGACACCACCGATGGTGCCGCCGAGGATGCCACCATCGATGATGGTGGCGCACACCGATGGCAGCCAATGAAGAAGCAAAGGAAGGACCGGCGCCAATGCGCTCCGCACCGTCAAGGAGGAATTCACTCAAGTGGACTCCGGCGGAATCCAACGAGCCCAAACATATAGTCAAAGTGCAGCGGTTCAGCTCGGGTGCATTCTCCGAGCACCGTCTCGATCAACACCGAGAACCTTAGGCATAAGGACCGAGGGAATTTCGCAGCCTCCTCTTCCGAAAGCTGCACGAACGATACAAGTTCCCCGACGAATTTGAAAACACACGCCTCTCAGGGAATAGAGTGAACAATGCCGCCCTCACGAAGATGAGCACGGCCCTGTCTACTTGGAGAAGCACGGTGAAGAGAATGATTGATAAAGGTGATAGTTATGACAAGATCAAGGCGAAATATCATTTGATGAGCGAAGATGAGTACAATGAGTTCAAGATCAAGTGCCAGAGCCCCGCAAGCTCCGAATCAAGTCAGTGGGGGAAAGAAATGCGGGAGTTGAACTTAGGGGAACACAAACTCGGTCCCGGCGGTTATAGAGTGGCGGAGCCTATATGGGACAAGGAGGACGCGGAGCGGGCCGAGCAAGGCCTACCGCCCCGCTTCGAGAAATACAGCGGTCACAAGCAGACCAGGAACTATATCAGGGCCCGGTACAAGGAGGACCCGATAACAAAGGAGCTTACCACGGATCCGAAGACCAGGGCGCTTGAGCTTGTTCTGGTAAGGAATACACCCCCGTGTAATTAGCTCCATATGGCTGCACTCTAATTAATCACCAATATTTCTAAATGGCTCATGTTCCTTTCGCAGGACAATGAAAGCGATGGCTGGGTCGTCTAAGAGCTCCCCTTCGACACCCCTTTAAATAGGGCGTTGAGCGTAATGAAAAAGAAGGATAAGCTCGATAAGCCGGCGTCACCTGGTCGTGTGGCGGCAAAGGCTTGTCCACAAAATGGGGTCATACTATACGCTGGTGTGCGGAAGGAGAAAAAGGCCAGCTCGGAAAGCCGACGCAGCGAGGTTGAAGCACTCAAGGCACAAGTGGCGCGGATTCGGAGCTTGTCCAAGAGCAAGTGGAACAACAGCTAGAAACGGCTCGAAGCCATGGTGCCTACGTTGATTCATGGGCTGGACGACGTGGATTGCGGGCGGCCAAAGGTCCTCCCGGTTCCCGGCTTCATGGCCAACAACTTCGCATACGGCGGCGGCACCATTGGTGTCTTCGGCGGCGGCGACATTGGTGTCTCCGGCGGCGGCGCCATTGGTGTCTCCGCGGCGGCGCCATTGGTGTCTCCGGCGGAGGCGGTATTCGTGTCTCGGCACCGCACGGTATTGGAGCTTAATGCACCGGGTGTCGCCGCCGGCACCTCGCCAAAGAAGCGCCCCTCCGTCGGTTACCGCCCGCCGTTGGCGGTGCCTCGACATTAGCCGAGCTTGACGGCATCACGGTAACTAAGCCTCTCGGCCGATGACTTCATCTCCTTGCCTTTGGTCGGCATCCTCGCGCCCTACACATGTTTTCGCAGGCACCGCCGACGTTCCTTGCACTCTTACGCGCCGTGGGCGCCGAGTTGGTCGATGTCGCCAAGGGCAAAATCGTTCAACCGGCAACCCCATGTTCCACGGTAATCCGATGCCACCCACAATGTATAGGGTTGAAGTGGTCCGGTGCTGCCAGGCTTCGACGAGTTGTTACCTCGATTCGACCGCTGGGCCGACGAAGAAGATGAGATGACCCTCGGCACCTGCATAAGCTGGCCCTGCTATGGCGAAGAGCGGATTCGTTTGGGGCGGGGACACCACCCCACGCACAAGACCGCCCGGTCGTGCGGCGCCAAGCCATGGCAAGAACGCAGCAACGCTACGGACCTGCGGACATCCCTATGGCACAGATCCGGACAGCCCTATGGCACAGATCCGGACGGCGGCGACAACGACGACGGTACATTTACCAAAGTTGACAAGTACTTTGCTGAACATGGATACGCCGACGATTTCTGCGGGCCTCTTTCTCAAGAACCCAGCCAAGACCACCGCGATCTAGCTGGTGCGGCGGAGAAATCAATTGCAACAAGCGTCGTCGGCGTTCAGTTCTCGTGACCGCCTCAGCTCCCGTCTTCACCGAGCCTCGGATAGCTGAGGCGCGAATATTATCAGCCCCAACACGCTGAAGAAGGCGGTCTGTGAGCGAACTCGGTCCCATTACGGAGATCAAGAAGAAGGGCGGAAGCGAAAAGACTAACAAGGGCGCCGGTGCGAGCCAGCCGGCACCGAGTTCGATCCGTGCTCGGGGCGGGCCACCTTCACCTAAGGATATCTCGAGGAGGTGCATGTGGCGGGTAGGGCGATGCTACCGCCAAATATGCTGAATGCTGCAACCGGTGCTATCACGGAGTCTGCATGATGGTGTTCGATTTTGGAGAAGCGGCGTCTCAGAGAGAAGGATGTGGCATACCCGGTTTTCGTGGCCAAGGTGCCAGAGAGCAAGGGCTTTGTGGATGGCGACATCGGGGGTATGATCGTCCTGCGGTTTGATGACATCTTTGCTATGTTTAACCTTCATCCGTTGCACTACACCTTCGTTCGGCTGTTTTCGTTGAGCATGCAGATGCGGATCATTAGAGACAATACCCCGGACATCGTGATAGTCGACCCCTTCTACATGCGTGCCAAGCACTTGAGCAGCGCTGGGGACCGCCAAGTTGCGAGTTCACACCTCGAAGGCGTCATTCTGGCAAACGCAGATAAGGATAACTTCCTTGTGCCTTACTTTCCCGAGTAAGCCATCCCTTAACCGCCCGTAACATATGATTTCTTAGATTTCGATCGTTCTTTTTTTCTAACATTCCGTGTTACGTGCGGTGACACATTGCACACTCATCCTCTTAAGCCGAAATATTCCATGGCCACGTATTTCGACCGAACCGTAACTCCATGATAGACTACACAAATGTGAAGAAAGTTCTTGATGATGTTATCCCGCCACGCCTAATCTGGAGGCACCTTCACCAGGCCAGTTCGTAGCACGGCAAGCACATCTTCTCACACAATGAAGTTCTGCTGCGTCAAGCAGCCGCTTTGTGATCGAAGGATGCCTACTCGCCCTCCATCACATGCGAGGCGTCGTAAGGACCATCATCACCTTCGCTACCAGATAATCTCAAAGATTGGGCCGCGAGCTTGTCGGCAGTCCAGGACGCGGACCTCAGACAAGAATTCTTTCGCATCCAGTCGGAGTTTGCGGACATCATCCATCAAGATGTCCTTCATACGTCGGGGCAGTTCTTCCTCGAAATCAACCGTCCAACGGTGAGATAGATGGAATGCTACAAATGCAGGGTGACAACGATCGCGATTTCATGACCATCGCGACAGACGGCGGCTTCATCCACGCTCCTGTCCGATGAGTCGAGTCGAAAGTAGTGATGTGTAGTTCTGAAACATTGATTGGTTCATGTTGTAATTAAACTTTTTAATGAATTCGTATGTCTCTTTGGTTTGGACGGTTGTTCAACTTAGATGTAATCGATGCTATTTTATTAGTAGGACCATGAATCGTGCTATTAATGTCTTGCTTTTCTCTTCCGATCCTTTTGTTGCATACTTACACATTGCTTATGTATTGTCTCATTGTTTGGCTTGTGCATAGAGATGCCGTCGTATGTCGTGTACAAGGGTAAGGTTCGAGTCTCGATGATGGGAGGAGTGTCGGAGACAGGTTCACCGTTCAGCGGTAATAGTTACAAAGGGTACACCACTAGGGCGGAGGCGAATCTAGATCGCCCGCTATCTAGCGGAGAGAGAGGAGGGAGCGTTGGAGGAACCGGATGAAGACCAGTTTGATCGCGATGATGCTCATCGTGATGACCATAGCTCTCTTCTATGTGATGGTAGTTTAGATGATCGATATCGACTTGTAATGTGAAGGCAAACTCGATACTCGCGGTCTTGAGACTTGTAATGTTTTATCTTTGTCCGGTCTTTTGAATCCGGAGACTAATATGATGAATTGTATTCGGAGACTAATCTTCTATTGTATTTGATGAATTTGATGTTGCTGTGTGCTGCTGTCTATATTCTATGCAATAAAATATTTTGTAATCTGTGCAAAAATCAGAAAAGCAAAAAAAAAAATAAAACCTAATATTCATACTAATGGCGCACCACAGAAGACACTAATGGCGCACTGTGATCATCACACTAATGGCGCATGTACTTTTAATGCGCCATTAGAATGCAATAGCACATTTGTTCATATGGCCCCTGGGAGGCATTCTAATGGCGCCTTGTGGCGATACTAATGGCGCACCTCCCGGTGGCGCCATTAGAATCTAAGATTCTAATGGCGCACATGTGGTGCGCCATTAGAAAGAAATTCTAATGGCGTGATGCCAGTGGCGCACCAGCCATGCGCCATTAGAAGGCAAAACAGGTGCGCCACTAGCATGCCTTTTCCTAGTAGTGCCATTTTTCATGGTATATGGAGCGGAGGCCGTTCTCCCCAGTGATATCCGGCACGATTCGCCCCGTGTAGCGGCTTATGTTGAAGCGGACAACGAGACGGCGCGACAAGACGCTTTGGACCTGTTGGATGAGGAGCGTGATATGGCAGCCGCTCGTTCGGCGATTTACCAGCAAGATCTTCGTCGTTATCACAGTCGCCGGGTTAGAACCAGAACTTTTCAAGAAGGAGATTTGGTGCTTCGTCTCATCCAAGACCAGACAGATATGCACAAGTTATCCCCACCTTGGGAAGGACCTTTTGTGGTCAGCAAGAATCTACACAACGGATCATACTATCTGATTGATATTCGAGAGCGTCAAGACTCACGTACGTCAGAGGAGGAGACCAACAGGCCGTGGAATATAGCTCATCTTCGGCCTTACTACACTTGAGTCATCGACTCAGTTTATGTACATATCATGACAATGTATATATTATCTTTGATATAATAAAAACCGGAGCCTCAGCTAAAGCGGGGTCTCTGTTTTTCTTATCATGCGTGGTTACATGGAGTGTTTCTGTTTTTAAAGCGGCCTCCGGTTTACCCCTTGACATTTATATTTATCACTTGGGGGCTTGGTCGTGTCCGAACCAATGCAACACCTCTTGATAAGCGAAAGGCACCAGATCATTTGGGGACACGGTCACGCTCTGAACCGTCACGCCTCTTGGTCGGCCATTAGGGCGAGAGTCATTTGGGGCTTGGTGAACCCAGACCAATGTCATGCCACTTGGCGGCGTACTCGCCAAGAGTCTTTTGGGGACCTGGCCGACTAGCACCATCGCTACGCCTTCGGGGGGCTTGGTTGCGTCTGACCATGGTAATGCCATCTGACCAGCTCCATGAAGCTTTTCTTTTGCAAAGAGTTATTGCCTTTGTTGCCATATTTTCACGTAATTGCTATTCGATTTTTTTTGTTGCGTTTTTTAACCCGACAAATATTTTCATCCGGTTCAACTGTCAGTTACAAACTGACAGGACACGGTTTAGTATTACACCGGAGTTTTATCTGCCCGGTTTACCTTCCTCCTGAGTAACAAGGGGGCTTGTGCTGATTCAGCAAGGTTTATATGGGAGCTATTCTCTCCTCAGATGGTCATAGTTTTTAAGGCCTCCGCTTCAAGTTTGGCTACGCCAGGTTCATGTCCAGATACGGCAGGTATTTGTATCACGTATTTATTGGAATTCTTATATATCTATTTGAATACCATAAACCGGCTGGTGGTATCACCGCCGCCAAGGTTCGACTTTTTCTGGTTGCAGGATATACGAATCACGCAAAGGTTTCACAACTTATGCACGAAGGCATATTCAAGCACAAAAGTTTTAACTAAAGTTATTACAAGGCAACACAGTGCCCAAATGAGATCATTGTTCTTTGGGCAAACCGCCCACAACAGATGTTTAACCCAGCTACCGGTTCAAGCCTGTTCTTCATCTTCCGCCGCTTCAGCCTCTTCATCCCTACCCATTGGCTGGAAATCCACAGTGGTCCAGTCGATTCCCATTAGCGCTTGGAAAACAGCCTCTTCGTGGATCAAAGAAGACGGTTCAATATCGGGTGCGTAAGTATGCTTACGGATTGGAGGGATCAGGTTTTCCGGTTCAAAGGTTGGGGCAGACACTCGCTTGTTTTGATCATTATATTGTGCTTGGTAATGCTCCAAGTCGGCTTCTTGACCAATTGACAAGCCGGTAGGCGTCTTGCACGGTTTATCGCCTCAAATCCTCTTCACTCAAGTCGAGCCATCTTCTTTCACACCGGATAGCCTTGAGCTGCTTCCACGGGATCAAAGTCTGTACCCATGCCTTGGCTCGGATCAAAGGCGTTGATGGCTCGGTTCGTGCAGCAGATTTCTTCACCTCTTCAATCCGGGCAGGAAGCATTGACAGCCGGTTCAGAGTATCTTGAATCAGGGAAGGCGCTGGATTGTTATGTGACATTGTGGTGATGATGCGCTGGGCTCCGGTATATAACTGTTCGACTAAAGTGTAGACAACCTTCAATTTCTTCCGTACATCATTTCCCAAGTGCCCAACGCGAGTGCCTACAAACGGTAAATGGTTAGTTCTAAACCGGATTAATGATGCAGCAGGTGCAACATATCACAATTATTCATAGGGAGCTTACCAAAGATTGCTGCAGTCATAGAATGTACTTGCCGCTTTACGGCTGTCAGATCATCCACCACCGGTTTAAGGGCAGCTTCAGCATTTTCTGCCCGTTTGATCAAATTGGCCTTTTCAGTGGCCCAGACTGCCTGCTCTTTCTTCATACCTTCCTTCACCTGTTCAGCAGCGGTCAAGGCGCTGGTTAAATCTTTCTTGGCCTTCTCTGTTTGACTTGTGGGTTTTCAAAGCCGCTTGTAAATCGGCAATCCGGTCATCTTTGATTTTCACCTCGGCTGCGCATTGACAAGACGTTCAGCCGAAATTCAAGTCAAAGTCCCAACCACACAACACAGTTATATGCTTGACACTTGGGGGCTAATGTACCTTCAATTTTTATACTGCTACTACATGGCAAAGTCCCAAGCTCAATACAAGTATTCAACTTGGCACTTGGGGGCTAATGACTATTTGATTCTACCAATGTTTCGTCAGGCAATTTTTATTGAAGTACCGGTTTAAGTATGCAGAGTTAAACTGGCCCTGGTGGTTATGCGGGAAGATTCCAAAATGGATCAAGAAAATAATCAAGTCCCGGTTTGATCAAGATTACAAACCGGCCCTTGGGGGCTACAAGGACTATTATACTGGTGATAAGGAAAGGAGTGTTACCTCAAACTTGTCCCTCATTAATTTGACCAAGCCAGCTTCATAGTCACGGCTACTGTAAAGCCGGTTCAAATATCCAGAGTGAAGGTCTTGGGCGCTTAAAGCGGCATATGTTTCCAGCTCCACATCCCATTTTCCTTTATTAAAAGTAGAAGAATCCTCTTTCACGGTATGCCGGGTTAAAGTTGCACGATTCCCCGGTTCAGAGCGGCCCATACCAGTAATCACAACGTCATCATCTTTCAACTCGACGGATTGTGTGGGCACGGCTATTTCAGTAGGACTGCGAGGCTTCTCAAACCGGACAGTGCTGGCAGGTGGATCAGCAGAGATTGAAGTATTGACAGGCCTCTCTTCAGGAATAACCTCCTCTTGAACCGGAGGGTCATTGGGAATATCTTCAGAGGCAACGTTTTCGAGATCCGGCGCTCCCTCATGATCTGAAGCGGCAGCCTCTTCAACTGTTTTGTCCAAGCGGGCCTTCTTGCTGGGTTTCGGTTTGGTTCTGAAGAGACAAAAGTCAGGAAAAAGCATATCCATTATAGAAGGTATCAGAAAGCATATGGCTGTATTGACTTACCCGGCGGCTATTTTCAATGGCGGTAGCTGAGTGGCTGAGGATTCGCCAGAGGATGAATGGGAAGTAACCTGATAATCGGAGTTGGACGGATTAAGAGGTTGACGGAAGAAACCCGCTTTGGAATTTAAAGCAATAAAAGGGTCGGAAACCTCGGTGCGGCGCTTTCGAACCGGGCTATTTGGTAAACCGGCAGAGGTAACTACCTGACCGCTGTGCGGGTTGTCGGCGAGCTTCATGTTCTTGTGTCTTCATAAGAAGTTTGGGATCCAAGTAAGCAAGAGGGTGAGAAAAGTTAACTTTCCGGTTTGCCTGGCGAAATTTTGGCGAAGGCAAATTTGTTGAATCGGAAGAAAGAATGGTTACCTCAGCAAATCCTGCGTTCTTGGCTTCAAAGGCGTCATCGACAAGCATCATCATCAATAAGGCGTGTAAAAAGCAAGCCAAGAGAATCAAGTTCCGGATTACCCACATCATCGTCAATGGCCGGGTCAGATGAAGCAGTGGTCTTTCTCTTGTGGGCTGATTTCTTGACAACTTTTGTTTTGGGCCGGTTTGGCCGCCCAGCTTTATCCGCTTTGTCTTGAGAAAGTTTCTTGCTCCAAAACGGATTATCACCCTGGATCAGAAATAATTAAAAGTTGGATACATGAAAGTACTAACAGGTTTAAATGGTGACGCAGTCAGAGATTTACCGCAGGTGGTGTGTTGGTGGTGCAGTAAGGAGCCAAGCCGGTTTGAGCACAGAGATGCTCCGGTTCATTCAGCATTCTTCTTACTGAGTCCGTAACTTCATCATCAGAAAGTTCAAGTTTTGTGTGTCGGAGTGGGTCGTCGACGCTGCCGGTATACTGACACATCAAACCGGAACGCCGGCTCAAAGGCAATATGCCCCAAGATAACCAGCAGCGTGCAAGATCAATCCCAGTCAAACCGTTGGCCATAAAGGCTCGGAGCTTGGACAGTTGTGGGGCATATTTGCTTCTCTCTTTGGCACTTAATCTTTGAGGAAAGGGATGAGTATTGCTTAGCCGCTCTGGACGAAAGCCAGGTAAAGGATTTTCACCTTCAGGAGAAGTATCCTTGCAGTAAAACCAAGTCGCATTCCACTCTTTGGGGTGAGTATGGAGTTTGACGTGGGGATAGGTGATCTCCTTCCTTTTCTGGATAGCCATACCGCCCAATTCTGTATTGGGGCCGTCGGTGAACTCAGTACGACGGTTTAGATGGAAGAGGTCTCTAAACAGTTCAACAGAAGGTTCCTCTTGCAGATATGCTTCAGATAGCACTTGAAAGTGGCATAGGTTGGTGACGGAGTTGGGGCCAATGTCTTAGGGACGGAGCTGAAAATTGGCCAACACGTCCCGATAAAATTTTGAACCGGGCGGTTTGAAGCCCCGGGCCAGGTGATCCGCGAAAACCACAACTTCTCCTTCCTGAGGTGTGGGAGGACATTCCTCTCCAGGAACCCTCCAGTGAACTGTATTTTTGTCATCTAAAGCGCCAATCGATACCAGTTCATTCAGCTGTGTTTCAGAGACGCGGGAAGGAACCCAGTTGCATTCATACACCTGTTTGGCCATGATAAGACCTACAAAAGTAATGGATCCGGTTCAAGAGAGTGCTTGTTACAAAGTGATTGATCTAAGTTATGATAAACCGGAGGCAGTTTCTATAAATCAGTTCATTGTGATATGATGTCAGATGCGCTCTGGCGGTTCAACAAGGGGACTAATGGTGTACCTATGCCGGTTTAGCAGTTTTTTATGGTGAGTTAAACCGCCTAATCTAGGCCTTGGAGATAATCGAAGCTATGGACAGTTTACAGAAACAAGTTTCACAAGATCTCATGATTACTACGGATCAAACGCGGGTTTTCAGAAAATAGGAAATATTTCGCGGAAGTAAAGAAGAAACAGAAGTGGACTATAAGGCAGATATATATGCAGAAGATCCATGGGATTAAAATGAGAAAGTACGGCGGATACGCAGGAGTCACCATTGGTACAGAACAAGATTCACAGCATGGTTCAAAGTTAAAAGGATAAAAACGCACGAAGAACATGGTATGAAGCTAGAACCCTAAAAACAGATCTAAGTACAGAAACAGATTTAAGAAGGGGAAGAAGCTTACCGGGAATGGAGAAGATGCGGAAAGAGGCCGCAGTGTTCTGGTACGTTCAGGTCGATGCAGCGGCCTAGGATGAAGCAGAAGTCGATGACGATGGCGGAGCTCCTGTTGGAAATATGCCCTAGAGGCAATAATAAAAGTATTATTATATTTCAATGTTCATGATAATTGTCTTTTGTTCATGCTATAACTGTGTTATCCGGAAATCATAATACACGTGTGAACACTTAGACCCCAATATGTCCCTAGTGAGCCTCTAGTTGACTAGCCCACAGATCAATAGATGGTCATGGTTTCCTGACTATGGACATTGGATGTCGTTGATAACGGGATCACATCATTAGGAGAATGATGTGATGGACAAGACCCAATCACAAGCTTAGCATAAAAGATCGTATAGTTTGTTTGCTAGAAGCTTTGCCAATGTCAAGTATCTATTCCTTCGACCATGAGATCGTGTAACTCCGGTTGCCGTAGGAGTGCCTTGGGTGTATCAAACGTCCACAACGTGGCGGGTGACTATAAAGGTGCATTACGGTGTCTCCGAAAGTATCATTGGGTTGACATGGATCGAGATGGATTTGTCACTCCGTATGACGGAGAGGTATCTCTGGGCCCACTCGGTAATGCATCATCATAATGAGCTCAATGTGACCAAGGTGTTGGCCACGGGATCATGCATTACGGTACGAGTAAAGTGACTTGCCGGTAACGAGACTGAACGAGGTATTGGGATACCGACGATCGAGTCTCGGGCAAGTAACGTACCGATTGACAAAGGGAATTGCATACAGGGTTTGATAGAATCCTCGACATCGTGGTTCAACCGATGAAATCATCGAGGAGCATGTGGGAGCCAACATGGGTATCCAGATCCCGCTGTTGGTTATTGCCCGAGAGTCGTCTCGGTCATGTCTGCGTGTCTCCCGAACCCGTAGGGTCTACACACTTAAGGTTCGGTGACGCTAGGGTTAGTAGGAAGACTAGTATGTGAATACCGAATGTTGTTCGGAGTCCCGGATGAGATCCCGGACGTCACGAGGAGTTCCGGAAGGGTCCGGAGGTAAAGAATAATATATAGGAAGTGGTGTTTCGGCCATCGGGAAAGTTTCGGGGGTTACCGGCAAAGTACCGGGACCACCGGAAGGGTCCCGGGGGTCCACCGGGTGGGGCCACCCATCCCGGATGGCCCCATGGGCCATAGGGGGAAGGGAACCAGCCCACAGGGGGCTGGTGCGCCCCCCTAGGCCCACCCCCTGCGCCTAGGGTTGAAACCCTAGGGGTGGGCGCCCACCGGCTTGGGGGCACTCCACCCCTTGGCCGCCGCCCCCCCCTTGAGATTGGATCTCTAGGGGGCCGGCCACCCCCCTGGGGGCCTATATAAAGGGGGAGGGGGCTGCTGTACACATCTCCCAAGGCGCAGCCCCTCCCCTCCTCAACACATCTCCTCCTCCGTAGAGCTCGGCGAAGCCCTGTCGGAGTACTGCTTCACCACCATCACCACGCCGTCGTGCTGCCGGTGGTGCTGTCTTCCTCAACCTCTCCTTCCCCTTGCTGGATCAAGAAGGAGGAGACGCCGCCGTCCCGTCACGTGTTGAACGCGGAGGTGCTGTCCGCTCAGCACTTGGCATCGGTGATCTGAATCACGCTCGAGTACGACTCCATCATCACCAAGCAAGCTTCGCACGCGATCTACAAGTGGTATGTAGATGCAAACTCTCTCCGTTACTCGTTGCTTAGATGAACTCATAGATGGATCTTGGTGAAACCGTAGGAAAAATTTTAATTTTCTGCAACGCTCCCCAACAAAGGCATCATGAGCTAGGTCTATGCGTAGTTCTCTATTGCACGAGTAGAACACAAATTTGTTGTGGGCGTTGATCTTGTCATCTTACTTGCCCCTACTAGTCTTTTCTTGCTCAACGGTATTGTGGGATGAAGCGGCCCGACCAACCTTACACGTGCGCTTCGTGAGACCGGTTCCACCGGTGACATGCACTAGTTGCATAAGGTGGCTGGCGGGTGTCTGCTCTCCCACTTTAGTTGCAGCGGATTCGATGAACAGGACCCTTATGAAGGGTAAATAGAAGTTGACAAAATCACGTTGTGGTGATTCGTAGTAAGAAAACGTTCTTGCTAGAACCCAATCGCAGCCACGTAAAGATGCAACAACAACTAGAGAACG
Source organism: Aegilops speltoides (assembly GCA_021437245.1). Lineage (NCBI taxonomy): Eukaryota > Viridiplantae > Streptophyta > Magnoliopsida > Poales > Poaceae > Aegilops > Aegilops speltoides. Next base: position 26,654,550 of record CM038147.1, read on the forward strand.
CCTAACTTGTTTTTGCAGCGATTGATCATGTGATGTGATATGGCCGAAGTTGTGATGAATGATGAATTGTGATGTATGAGATCATGTTCTTGTAATAGGATTCACGACTTGCATGTCGATGAGTATGACAACCGCAGGAGCCATAGGAGTTGTCTTTATTTTTGTATGACCTGCGTGTCATTGAAGAACGCCATGTAAACTACTTTACTTCATTACTAAACGCGTTAGTCATAGAAGTAGAAGTAGTCGTTAGCGTGACAACTTCATGAAGACACGATGATGGAGATCATGATGATGGAGATCATGGTGTCAAGCCGTGACAGGATGATCATGGAGCCCAAGATGGAGATCAATGGAGCTTGATGATATTGGCCATATCATGTCACAACTATATAATTGCATGTGATGTTTATTATGCTTTTACATCTTGTTTACTTAGGACGACGGTAGTAAATAAGATGATCCTTATAAAATTTCAAGAAGTGTTCTCCCTAACTGTGCACCGCTGCTACAGTTCGTCGTTTCTAAGCACCACGTGATGATCGGGTGTGATGGATCCTTACGCTCACATACAACGGTGTAAGACAGTTTTACACAGCGAAAACACTTAGGGTTAACTTGACGAGCCTAGCATGTGCGGACATGGCCTCGAACACGGAGACCGAAAGGTCGAACACGAGTCGTATGAAAGATACGATCAACATGAAGATGTTCACCGATGATGACTAGTCCGTCTCACGTGATGATCGGACACGGGCTAGTCGACTCGGATCGTGTAACACTTAGATGACTAGAGGATGTCTAATCTAAGTGGGAGTTCGTAATTTTGATTAAGAACTTTATTATCATGAACTTAGTCTAAAACCTTTGCAAATATGTCTTGTAGATCAATGGCCAACGCTAATGTCAACATGAACTTCAACGCTCCTAGAGAAACCAAGCTGAAAGATGATGGCAGCAACTATACGGATCGGGTCCGAACACGAGGATCATCCTCATAGCTGCCAAGAAACAAGATGTCCTAGAAGCACCGTTAGGTGACCCACCTGTTCTCCCAAAGACTGCAAGACGATTTGAACGTCTGGCGGACTCGTTCGATGATTACTCCCTCGTTCGATGCGGCATGCTCTACAGCTTAGAACCGGGCTCCAAAAGCGTTTTGAGCATCACGGAGCATATGAGATGTTCAAGAGCTGAAACTAGTTTTCCAAGCTCATGCCCGGTCGAGAGATATGATGTCTCGACAAGTTCTACAGCTTGTAAGATGGAGGAAAACAGTTACATCAAGGAGCACATCCTCAAGATGTCAGGGTTGCACAACCGTATGACCCAGTGAACATAAACCTCCCAGATGAGGCGGTCATTGACAGAATCCTCCATCGCTCCCACCAAGCTACAAGAGCTTTGTGATGAACTACAACATGCGGGGATGGTGAAGACCATTCTGAAGTGTTCTCGATGCTTTGAGGTCAGCAGAGGCTGAAATCAAAAGGAACATCAAGTGTTGATGGTCAATAAGACCACTAAGTTCAAGAAAGGCAAGGGTAAGAAGAACTTCAAGAAGGACGGCAAGGATGTTGCCGCGCCCGTAAGTCTGCTGCGGGAAGAAGTCAAAGAATGGACCCAAGCCCGAGACCGAGTGCTTTTATTGCAAGGGAAGGGTCATTTGAAGCGGAACTGCCCCAAATACTTAGCGGATAAGAAGGCCGCAACACCAAAGGTATATTTGATATACATGTAATTGATGTGTACCTTACCAAGACTCGTAGTAACTCCCGGGTATTTGATACCGTGCCGTTGCTCATATTTGTAACTCACAGCAGGAGCTGCGGAATAAACGGAGACTGGCGAAGGACGAGGTGACGATGCGCGTCGGGAATGGTTCCAGAGTCGATGTGATCGCCGTTGGCACGCTGCCTCTACATTTACCTACGGGATTAGTTTTAAACCTCAATAATTGTTATTTAGTGCCAAGTTTGAGCATGAACATTGTATCTGGATCTCGTTTGATACGAGATGGCTACTCATTTAAGTCCGAGAATAATGGTTGTTCGATTTATATGAGAGATATGTTTTATGGTCATGCTCCGATGGTCAATGGTTTATTCTTAATGAATCTCGAGCGTAATATTACACATGTTCATAGTGTGGATGCCAAAAGATGTAAAGTTGATAACGATAGTCCCACATACTTGTGGCACTGCCGCCTTGGTCACATTGGTGTCAAGCGCATGAAGAAACTCCATGCTGATGGACTTTTAGAGTCTCTTGATTATGAATCGTTTGACACATGCGAACCATGCCTCTTAGGCAAAATGACCAAGACTCCGTTCTCCGGAACAATGGAGCGAGCAACCAACTTGTTGGAAATCATACATACCGATGTATGCGGTCCAATGAGCGTTGAGGCTCGCGGAGGATATCGTTATGTTCTCACTCTCCGATGACTTGAGTAGATATGGGTATGTCTACTTAATGAAACACAAGTCTGAGACCTTTGAAAAGTTCAAGGAATTTCAGAGTGAGGTGGAGAATCAACGTGACCGAAAGATAAAGTTCCTCGATCGATCGTGGAGGAGAATATTTAAGTCACGAATTTGGTACACACTTAAGAAAATGTGGAATCGTTTCACAACTCACGCCTGAACACCTCAGCTAAACGGTGTGTCCGAACGCCGAATCGCACTCTATTGGATATGGTGCGGTCTATGATGTCTCTTACCGATTTACCACTTGTCATTTTGGGGATACGCTCTAGAGACAGCTACATTCACTTTAAATAGGGCTCCGTCTAAATCCGTTGAGACGACACCGTATGAATTATGGTTTGGGAAGAAACCTAAGCTGTCGTTTCTGAAAGTTTGGGGATGCGATGCTTATGTCAAGAAACTTCAACCTGAAAAGCTCGAACCCAAGTCGGAAAAATGCGTATTCATAGGATACCCTAAGGAAACTGTCGGGTATACCTTCTACTTAAGATCCGAAGGCAAAGTCTTTGTTGCCAAGAACGGATGCTTTCTAGAGAAAGAGTTTCTCTCGAAAGAAGTAAGTGGGAGGAAAGTAGAACTCGATGAAGTACTACCTCTCGAACGGGAAAGTGGTGCAGCGCAGGAAACCGTTCCTGTAATGCCCACACCAACTGAAGAGGAAATCATTGATGATGATCAAGATACTTGGATCAAGTTACTACTGAACTTCAAGGTCCTCAAGGACACGCTCCGCACTGAGTGGTACGGCAACCTGTCATGGAAATCATGTTGCTAGACAACAATGAACCTTCGAACTATGAAGAAGCGATGGCGGACCCGATTCCAACAAATGGCTTGAGGCCATGAAATCCGAGATAGAATCCATGTATGAAAACAAAGTATGGAATTTGACAGACTTGCCGATGATCGGCGAGCGATAGAAAATAAATGGATTTTTAAGAAGAAGACGGACGCGATGGAAATGTCACCATTTATAAAGCTCGACTTGTCGCTAAGGGTTATCGACAAGTTCAAGGGATTGACTACGATGAGACATTCTCTCCGTGGCGAAGCTTAAGTCCGTCCGAATCATGTTAGCAATTGCGCATACTATGATTATGAGATATGGCGATGGACGCCAAAACGGCATTCCTTAACGGACATCTTAAGGAAGAGCTGTATATGATGCAGCGGAAGGTTTTGTCGATCCTCGAACGCTAACAAAGTATGCAAGCTCCAGCGATCCATTTATGGACTGGTGCAAGCATCTCGGAGTTGGAACATTCGCTTTAATGAGATGATCAAAGCGTTTGGGTTACGCAGACTTATGGAGAAGCCTGCGTTTACAAGAAAGTGAGTGGGAGCTCAGAGCATTTCTCCTATTATATGTAGATGACATACTCTTGATGGGAAATGATACAAAACTTCGGACAGCATTAAGGCCTACTTGAACAAGTGTTTTTCAATGAAGGACCTTGGAGAAGCTGCTTATATATTAGGCATCAAGATCTATAGGGATAGATCGAGACGCCTCATAGGTCTTTCACAAAGCACATACCTTGATAAAATTTTGAAGAGGTTCAAAATGGATCAGTCCAAGAAGGGGTTCTTGCCTATGTTACAAGGTGTGAAACTGAGCTCAGCTCACTCACCGACCACGGCAAAAGATAAAGAAGAGATGAGTGTCGTCCCCTATGCTTCAGCCATAGGATCTATTATGTATGCCATGCTGTGTACTGCACCGATGTAAACCTTGCCGTAAGTTTGGTTGCAAGATACCAAAGTAATCCCGCAAGGAACACCGGACAGCGGTCAAGAATATCCCGAAGTACCGAAAAGGACAAAGGACATGTTTCGCTTATGGAGGAGACGAAGAGCTCGTCAGAAAAGGCTACGCCGACGCTAAGCTTCGACTCGGATCTGGATGACTCTAAGTCACAAACCGGATACGTGTATATGTTGAATGGTGGAGCGAGAAGCTGGTGCAGCTGCAAGCGAGCGCCGTGGCGGGATCTACGTGTGAAGCGGAGTACATGGCAGCCTCGGAGGCAGCGCATGAAGCAATTTGGGTGAAGGAGTTCATCACCGACCTAGGAGTCATACCCAATGCGTCGGGCCGATCAAACTCTTCTGTGACAACACCGGAGCTATTGCCCTTGCAAAGGAGCCCAGTTTCACAAGAAGACCGAGCACATCAAGCGCCGCTTCAACTCCATCCGTGAAAATGTTCAAGATGGAGACATAGAGATTTGCAAAGTGCACACGGATCTGAATGTCGCAGATCCGCTGACTAAACCTCTCTCGCGTGCAAAACATGATCAACACCGAACTCTATGGGTGTTCGATTCATCACAATGTAACTAGATTAGTGACTCTAGTGCAAGTGGGAGACTGTTGGAAATATGCCCTAGAGGCAATAATAAAAGTATTATTATATTTCAATGTTCATGATAATTGTCTTTGTTCATGCTATAACCGTGTTATCCGGAAATCATAATACACGTGTGAACACTTAGACCCCAATATGTCCCTAGTGAGCCTCTAGTTGACTAGCCCGTTGTGATCAATAGATGGTCATGGTTTCCTGACTATGGACATTGGATGTCGTTGATAACGGGATCACATCATTAGGAGAATGATGTGATGGACAAGACCCAATCACAAGCTTAGCATAAAAGATCGTATAGTTTGTTTGCTAGAAGCTTTGCCAATGTCAAGTATCTATTCCTTCGACCATGAGATCGTGTAACTCCCGGTTGCCGTAGGAGTGCCTTGGGTGTATCAAACGTCACAACGTAACTGGGTGACTATAAAGGTGCATTACAGTGTCTCCGAAAGTATCATTGGGTTGACATGGATCGAGATCGATTTGTCACTCCGTATGACGGAGAGGTATCTCTGGGCCCACTCGGTAATGCATCATCATAATGAGCTCAATGTGACCAAGGTGTTGGCCACGGATCATGCATTACTGATGCGAGTAAAGTGACTTGCGATAACGAGACCGAACGAGGTATTGGGATACCGACGATCGAAGTCTCGCAAGTAACGCATCGATTGACAAAGGAATTGCATACAGGGTTTGATAGAATCCTCGACATCGTGGTTCAACCGATGAAATCATCGAGGAGCATGTGGGAGCCAACATGGGTATCCAGATCCGCTGTTGGTTATTGCCCGAGAGTCGTCTCGGTCATGTCTGCGTGTCTCCCGAACCCGTAGGGTCTACACACTTAAGGTTCGGTGACGCTAGGGTTAGTAGGAAGACTAGTATGTGAATACCGAATGTTGTTCGGAGTCCCGGATGAGATCCCGGACGTCACGAGGAGTTCCGGAAGGGTCCGGAGGTAAAGAATAATATATAGGAAGTGGTGTTTCGGCCATCGGGAAAGTTTCGGGGGTTACCGGCAAAGTACCGGGACCACCGGAAGGGTCCCGGGGGTCCACCGGGTGGGGCCACCCATCCCGGAGGGCCCCATGGGCCATAGGGGGAAGGGAACCAGCCCACAGGGGGCTGGTGCGCCCCCCTAGGCCCACCCCCTGCGCCTAGGGTTGAAACCCTAGGGGGGGGCGCCCCACCTGGCTTGGGGGCACTCCACCCCCTTGGCCGCCGCCCCCCCCTTGAGATTGGATCTCTAGGGGGCCGGCCACCCCCCTGGGGGCCTATATAAAGGGGGAGGGGGGCTGCTGTACACATCTCCCAAGGCGCAGCCCCTCCCCTCCCCAACACATCTCCTCCTCCGTGAGCTCGGCGAAGCCACGTCCGAGTATCTTGCTTCACCACCATCACCACGCCGTCGTCTTGGGGTGGTCTGTCTTCCTCAACCTCTCCTTCCCCTTGCTGGATCAAGAAGGAGGAGACGCCGCTCGTCCCGTGCGTGTGTTGAACGCGAGGTGCTGTCCGCTCAGCACTTGGCATCGGTGATCTGAATCACGTTCGAGTACGACTCCATCATCACCAAGCAAGCTTCTGCACGCGATCTACAAGTGGTATGTAGATGCAAACTCTCTCCCGTTACTCGTTGCTTAGATGAACTCATAGATGGATCTTGGTGAAACCGTAGGAAAAATTTTAATTTTCTGCAACGTTCCCCAACAGCTCCAAGGGCAGCGGCGCGAGGAAGACGAAGAAGAGGAAGCGAAGGGAGGAAAAGAATGACCCTTCGGTCCTATTTATAAGGCAGTAAAGCTAGGTCAAGCGCGTGGATCCAGGGACTGCTATTAAAGAAGGCGCACAAAGGATCAAATTTCAAGATGACGCTATGCCGGTTTACAAAGTGACGAAGCAACGACGTCATGCCGGTTTACAGTGATCAGAAGCGACGACGACATGGCGGTTTACCAAACAAAAGAAGATGTACAAGATACAGGCTTTGTGAAGGATTGACATGAACCAGTTCAAATCAATCTGGGGCCTAATGTTGGGGATATTACCACTAGGTGTAAACCGGCCAGCTTGGGCCGGATTAGCTCCGTTAGTGGTATAAGCAGAGAAAGGCCCAAGGCCTATAGTCGGTTTAGAGCTTGTAGCCGTAAACCGGCCTGATGTATTGTAAGTTAGGAATAGAGAGATACCAACCGGGATACGAGTATGAACCGGTTGGGACTCTACGAACCGACGGGCGTCACTCGTGTATATAAGGGGACGACCCGGCGACGGTTCAAGGACAGACAACCACAACTCGAGCCTAGGCGAAGCTTGTTTGCTCCCTAGCCATCGAGAATACATCAATTCCATCACAACTAGACGTAGGCTTTTACCTTCATCGAAGGGGTCGAACTAGTATAAAACCCTTGTGTCTTTGTGTCCGCTTTAACCCCTGCAAGTAAACCCGTAGCGATGGCTCCACGACTAAGTCCTTACGCTAGGACATGTGCCGTGACAAATCCACGACAACTTCACTATGAAATTCTTTGAACTTTTCAAATGTTTCAGACTTGTGTTTCATTAAGTAGATATACCCATGTCTGCTCAAATCATCAGTGAAGGTCGGAAAATAACGATACCCGCCAAGAGCATCAATACTCATTGGACTGCATACATCGGTATGTATTATTTCCAATAAGTCACTAGCTCGTTGAATTGTTCTGGAGAATGGAGTTTTAGTCATCTTGCCATAAGGCCCGGTTCACAAGCATCAAATGATTCATAATCAAGTGATTCCAAAAGTCCATCTTTATGGGGTTTGTTCATGTGATTTACACCGATATGACCCAAACGGAGGTGCCACAAATATGTTGCACTAGTATTATCAACTTTGCATCTTTTGGCATCAATATTATGAATATGTGTATCACTACGATCAAGATTCAATAAACCATCAACATTGGGTGTATGACCATAGAAGGTTTTATTCATGTAAACAGAATAACAATTTATTCTCTGTCTTAGATGAATAATCGTATCGCAATAAACATGATCTAGTCATATTTATGCTCAACACACACACCAAATAACATTTTGGTTCAACACTAATCTTGAAGGTATAGGGAGTGTGCAATGATGATCATATCAATCTTGGAACCACTTCCAACACACATCGTCACTTCACCCTCAACTAGTCTCTGTTTATTCTGTAACTCCTGTTTCGAGTTACTAATTTTTAGCAACCGAACAAGTATCAGATACCCAGGGGCTACTATAAACACTAGTAAGGTACACATCAATAATCTGTATATAAGTATACCCATGTTCACTTTGCCATCCTTCTTATCCACCAAATATTCCGGGCATTTTCACTTCTAGTGACCGTTTCCTTTGCAGTAGAAGAACTCAGTTTCAGGCTTTAGGCTAGCTTTGGGCTTCTTCACGGATGTCGGTGTCAAAACCGGCGGATCTCGGGTAGGGGGTCCCGATCTGTGCGTCTAAGGCTAATGGTAACAGGAGGCAAGGGACACGATGTTTTACCCAGGTTTGGGCCCTCTCGATTGAGGGAAAATCATACTTCCTGCTTGATTGATCTTGATGATATGAGTATTACAAGAGTTGATCTACCACGAGATAGTAGAGGCTAAACCCTAGAAGCTAGCCTATGATGATTATGATTGTCGCTCTATGGACTAAACCCTCCGGTGTCTATATAGGGATTACACAGAGTCGGTTACAAAGAAGGAGATCTAACATCCGGATCGCCAAGCTTGTCTTCCACGCAAAGGAGAGTCCCATCCGGACACGAGACGAAGTCTTGAGTCTTCTATCTTCACGGTCCAACAGTCCGGCCAAAGTATATAGTCCGGCTGTCCGGATACCCCCTAATACAGGACTCCCTCGATAGCGCCTGAACCAGGCTTCAATGACGATGAGTCCGGAGCGTAGATTGATTCGGCATTACAAGGCGGGTTCCATCTCCGAATACTCCAAAGTACCCGTTGTAACAAACAGTGTCCGACTTCCCATCAATGTTGTACTCCTCGGCTTCTGTGCTTCAATAATGGCCATCTCCACGTGTCGAGCAAATACGAGGAGCTGGAGCATTTTTACATTTGCCACCCCGGCCCTGTAGATAAACTATCTATTTGAAGAGACAGGGATCCTCAGACCCAAATCTCACCTTCTTCCCTTGAGCAAGCATCATCAGAGCGCATCCGGAAAAAATCATCTCAGCATGGCCGGCCGGCGCGGCTCCTCTTCTCGCTCCCTTAGCTCTAGGCCAGGTGATTGGGAAGAATGTTTTGTTCCCCATAGTCGTTTAGTAGAGTTGCAGACCCAAGGGTTTCTTCCATCGGCGTTCATGGTCCCCGTCCGAGCTGGACTAGCCACCTATAATGGCGGGGAGCAAGCGAAGAGATCTCCTAATCCATCCCAGGGGAGAGAATATGCCTCATCCCGCATCTACTAAGAGGCGTTGGGTTTCCAATCCACCCATTCCTTCGCGGGCTCCTAGAGTTCTACGGCCTCCAGTTGCACAACTTCACCCCCGCCTCCGTGCTACACATCGCAGGATACGTTGCCCTTTGCAAATTATTCCTGGGCTGCGAGGCTCACTTTGGGTTATGGAAGAAGTTGTTCTGCCCCGTCCCACGCAACCAGGGGAATCCATATGTCAAGTGGGTGGAGCCAAAATATGGCGCGTCGCCGAGACCGGATACCTGTCCGCTACCCCCAAGAAGGCATCTAAAAACTGGCCCTCGGAGTGGTTTTATGTTGATGACATTCCCCTTCCGGGTCCAATCCGGACGGGCCTCCCTGAGTTCAATAACGCTCCGCCGAAGGCACGCCAAAGTTGGCACCCTCGGGGCCCCCAAGAGGAAGATACCAGAGAAGTCCACTTCCTGATGAGCAGGATAAAGACACTGGCCAAATCAAGGCTGACAATAGTCGAAGTTATGGCAATATGGATAATGCAGGGGGTGCAGCCACTTCAATATCGGGGGAAGCCCATGTGGTAGTTCAACGGGGAAGATGATGCCACCCGCTATGGTCGTAAAGGGCCGGACTCCGCCACTGCTCTGGCGAGAATAATGTCGGATTTGTATAAAGGAGATGAAAAAGAATTCCTTCGTATTAAACCCCGGGATGGATTTTCCATGTACAACCCTCCAAGCTGGGTAAGTCGTCACTCTTTCCCCCACTCTATTCATTCTGGCGCCCTTCATCTCAATCATTTACCTCGATATTTCTGAGCAAGAACTGAGGAGGGTCGTGGAAGGATTCAACAGCCCCTCCCCGCAGCCAGAGGACCCCGGAAGGCCCTTTGATCCAGGACTTGAAGAAGATCCGGATATATTCGTGGAGCTTGTCAACGGGACATTTCATCAGGTCAGCTACGATGGCGCCTCGGTGGCTATTGTCGCCGACTATCCCGGACTGCTACCTGTGTCGTGTGTAAGCAAAGCCAAAACCTTATCCTCTAAAGAGGACTCCTTCCTTATACCCTGCCTTATGCATAAAATATCGTATTTTTATAGAGACGACCATCAGAATGCGGTGCCGAGCCCCTGGGGGCTCGTCGGCAAAGGGCGACTGGGTCAGGCAGGCTTAAGAGGAAGGCGGTTAGGGCCGAAACGCCGTTACGGAGGTATGGTAAAAACCTGCTCTGCGATTATCGTGTTTGAAATGTAACAACGTCCTTCGTGTTCTTGCAGAAAGAGGAGTCGCCGGACTGTATCCGGGGATCCTGCCGGTCACGCCTCTACCAGCCGGATTCCAGAACCGGCTTCGAGAGAGGAGGCCAATGCGGGGCCGATGCCGAATTGTCCTCCGACAGAGGATGCGGATATGCTCTCCGCCACAAATTCCGAAGTAGAGAGTGCCATGAATCACCAGCGCCGACGGGCCATACTTCGCAATAACATCTTTTCCGAAGAGGCATTTAATGCTTTCAATTTGGGAGATGCATACATCCGAGCTGATCAAGGCGGGCTCGCCCGAGCGACGGACTAGTATGCGAAAGATATACGGATAAGGAAATTTAATAAGCATGTATATCAGTAGCACCTGAGACTTGAAACAGTTGGAACAACTGATTTAAGGATCATTTTATGCACATGACCTTGTAGAGAAGAATACCCATTTGTCTCAAGAGCTCGAGGAGTGCAAGACCCAGTTGAGGGCCGCAGTTTCCAAACTACAGGAATCCCAGAAGGCCTCACTTGGTAACATTAATAATGAAATTTGATGGAAATATACCAGTTAGTAATTGGCTTGCTTTATAAGTCTAACAAAAAATTCTGCAGACAATCCCGGGGAGAATCTGGAGATCGTAAGAGATAGCAAGTCGCATCTCCAAAGACAGCTAAAAGCTGGCGAGCGTGTGCTTACGCAGGTTAGGCATGAGAAAAACAATCTCCAAGATGCCAATGTCTGGCTGGGCGTCGAATTAGCAGATGTTCGAGCTCAGCTGGCTGACTCCGTAAAGAAGAACAGGAGGCTTCGTCGAGGCATTTATGGTAAGTGCCTAAACGAACTGCAGTACGGTTCGGCTAGGAAGCATTTTTTTAAAAAGAGCTTATATCTGTAGGTATGCTGACAGGCCGTCCTGAAGAGGAGATGCCCGGGTCCACAGGCGATTTACTGCAAGATCTCTCACAGTTGCACGAACGAGTTCGGCAGGTGATGCAGGGTATTTCCCAAGCCTTGTGGCCATCCACTTCCCTACCAAGAGGCATGGGGGAGCTCATGGATATGCTCCAAAGAGCATGGCGGCGCTTCCGGTTGTGGAAGGTATCAGCCTGCCGACAAGGTGCAAGGGAAGCCTGGGCCATGGTGAAGACGCACTACACCAAGCTTGACCCAGTCGGACCGGCGGGGCCAGATGGGCAAGAGATTCCCGTGAGTCTAGTGTATGACCAGGTAGCGCTAGCCGCAAAATATTCCCAACAGGATTGCAAACTAGATAGCTTGTTGGATGGTATAGAGGAAGAATATAGCCAGTCCAAGTGACTATGTAATTCAATGGACATATGTAGTCCCTAGCCGGATTAAAAATCTTTTGCCATGGCGGACCTTTTCGCTTCAGCCCCCGGATCCGACAGTCCGTGGTGTATCCGAATACCCGCTCAGTTATGCAAAACCGGGGTATGCGTGGAAACCAGGCGTAGGGGTCATAAGTGCTTGAACAGACAAGTATCCAACTAGTTATGTTAAATTACATGGGTAGTAAGAAACATCTTCCAGGGAGAATAGTTCCGTTAAGGGTTCCTTTTCCTGGGTACGCATGTATCGATGTGCATGTCCTCACTGCGAACAAAAACGCAGGATACAAAACATCTGGGGATTCACGTTGTAATAAACGAAAGAAACATCTTTTATTCACCGACCGAGTATTCCCTTAAGAACACTAGCTTTCGGCTTCCCCCAGTCTGAGGTACACATCCGGCTGAACCGGCAGTAACAATCGCAGAGGTGCTCCCCTTATGCCCTAGCTGAATTAACGGGAACGTAGGGCATAAACACAAGAGCCAGGCAACCCAGCATGGCCACATCTTAAGTCATATCGATGCATATAATGGTGAAGAAAAGGCGCATATGGAAAAAGAACGCATATGTGATAGGCAGGAAGCCATAAAAGTAATTATATTTAGCTTCCGTATAGGAAGCCCCTAGGTATGGTGAACACAAATAGTGTGGCCGGAGTGATCCGAACGTCCTCACTGTACTGAATACTTTGTGTGAAGGGGGAAAAGGGGGGGGAACATAATTAAAAGAGCGTGGGTAAGGAGACGAACACTAAGTTCGGCACTAGGCTTAGAATCTCTAGAGTTTGGCCGCGTTCCTTGGGTTCGGCTCGAGTCTGTTATCGGATGCATTACGCTGGCGGTACGCTCCTCCGGTGAGAACTTTATCAATAATGATGGGACCCTCCCACTTAGGTTTGAGCTTGTCCTTCTTCTTCTCCGGTAGGTGTAGAACGAGTTCGCCAATATTTTATGCTTTGGCCTGCAATTCTCTGCTTTGATACCTTCGAGCCTGCTGCTGATAGAATGCGGAACGGGCTTTTGCGACGTCGTGCTCCTCCTCCAGGGCATCTAAGTTGTCATGCCGATCTAGCTCGGCTTCCTTCTCTTCGTACAGGCGCATGCGAGGTGAGTCATGGATTATGTCACAGGGTAGTACTGCTTCTGCGCCGTACACCACAAAAAATGGTGTGTATCCGGTGGTGTGATTCGACGTGGTCTGCAGCCCCCAGAGTACGGAGTCGAGCTCCTTGACCCGGTGCGTGTCCGATTCTGTCAAGGACCGCACTAGCCTGGGTTTGATGCCGCTCATGATGAGACCATTTGCACGTTCGACCTGGCTGTTTGTTTGGGGATGGTAGACGGAGGCATAATCGAGCTTAATGCCCATGTTGCCTCACCAAGTTTTCACTTCATCGGCTGTGAAGTTTGAGCCATTGTCAGTGATGATACTGTGGGGGACGCCGTAACGGTGTACAACCTCTGATATGAAGTCTATCACTGGTCCGGATTCGGCCATTTTAACTGGTTTGGCTTCTATCCATTTGGTGAACTTGTCCACCATGACCAATAAGTATTTTTTCTTATGGCTTCCCCCTTTAAGAGGTCCGACCATATCCAGCCCCCAGACCACGAAGGGCCAAGTAATGGGGATTGTTTGGAGAGTGGTAGGGGGCATATGGCTCTGATTGGCAAAGAGCTGGCAACCGACGCAGTGTTCGACAAGGTCCTGTGCATCTGCTCGAGCTGTCGGCCAATAAAAACTTGTACGGAAGGCCATGCTGACAAGTGCCCGAGCCGCAGTGTGGTGCCCGCCGAGTCCGGCATGGATTTCAGCAAAGAGCTGTCGCCCTTCCTCTTCGGAGATGCATCTTTGGAGCACTCTAGTTGCACTTTTCTTATAGAGTTCTCCCACATGGACTTTCTAGGCCTTGGAATGCCGCACAATACAACGTGCTTCATTTTGGTCCTCGGGGAGCTCCTGCCTATTTAGGTAGGCCAAGAAAGGCTCGGCCCACGAGGCGATCACAGCCATGATTTTGTGGGCCGAAGGTGTTATTTCGGTGGCGGAGCCCCCGATTACATCAGATGGTTCGGAATCTGGGGTTGTATTCGGATCGGGGCTAGTGTTGCCAGACTCCCCTTCCCATACCACGGATGGCTTGAACAGCCTTTCCAGGAATATGTTTGGTGGGACAGTGTCGCATTTCGCGCTGATGTGGGCGAGGATATCCACCGCTTGATTGTTTCCTCGAGCCACATGGTGGAATTCGAGCCCCTCGAAACGAGCTGACATTTTGAGGACGGTGTTGCGGTAGGCCGCCATTTTCGGATCCTTGGCATCAAAATCTCCGTTTATTTGTGATATTGTGAGGTTTGAGGCCCCGCGCACCTCCAGGCGTTGAATGCCCATGGAGACTGCCATCCGAAGACCATGCAACAGAGCCTCTTATTCGGCTGCGTTGTTGGAGTCTGTGTATAATATTTGGAGTACGTATTGGACTGTGTCTCCGGTGGGGGAAGTCAGGACTACACCTGCTCCCAATCCGGCAAGCATTTTAGAGTCATCAAAGTGCATGATCCAATTAGAGTACGCGTCGTACTCTTTAGGGAGTTCAGCTTCTGTCCATTCGGCGACAAAGTCAGCCAATACTTGCGACTTAATGGCCCGCCGTGGTTTGTATGTTATGTTGAACGGAAGGAGCTCGATGGCCCATTTAGCAATCCGTCCTGTGGCGTCGCAGTTGTTTATTATGTCGTTGAGTGGTACTTCGGAGGCCACCATAATCAAACACTCCTGGAAGTACCAATGAACAACTTGCTTGCCATTCTACATGAAGTTCCCTTTCTTTACCTTTGCCCTTTTCTTGAAACTAGTGATCTTGTTAATCATCAATATTTGATGCTCTTTCTTAATTTCTACCTTCATTGATTTCATGAAAAGCTCGGGAATCGTTTTCGTCATCCCTTGCATACTATAGTTTATCATGAAGTTCTACTAACTTGGTGATGGTGACTAGAGAATTCTGTCAATCACTATCTTATCTAGAAGATTAACTCCCACTTGATTCAAGCAATTGTAGTACCCAGACAATCTGAGCACATGCTCATTGCTTGAGCTATTCTCCTCCATCTTTTAGCTATAGAACTTGTTGGATAAAAGGCTGCCTTCTTGTGACCAGCTGGTCCAGACGGCCGGCTGCAGGAAGGCGGCGAGGCCCAATGAGCGGCCTTAGACTGGGCCGACTCCTAGCAGGCGGCCATCAGAGTGGCCAACTCCTAGGGGCGGCCCACCCTTGCCCCTCAAAGTTTGCACCCACATAACGGCGCCGAGACGGGGCGTGGCTACAATGCGGTCTGCCACCCCCGAATCCCGGAACGGGCGTGGCCACAGTACTGCGTACCGGGCAACCATCCCTAACCCGGCGCGACACTGTTGCCATATTAGCTATGACATCATCAATGGCAGAGTTGCCATGCTCCCACGATGGGCTGTCGGTACGGCCCGCAAGCGGCGGGCCCTAGCTACCAGTGAGATACCAGAAGGCGGCATGCCAGGACCAGTCGTCATAGGGGAAGGCCGGTTCCTATAGCCGGCCCACCCCTTCCCTAGAAGTTTGTGTGCCATTAACCAGATAAGACGGGGTGTGACTATTGTGAACGTCCACCAGGCGGCGGTACTGTAGCCACGTTCTCCCCGACCAAGCCATCGTCATCAGGGGCAAGGCTATAGTAATGAGCAGCTGGCGGGACCCACCAGGCGGCGGGCCCCAGCAGTCGGTGGAGAAGCTGGAAGCCATAGACGCTGACAGCCTGGGCCTATACCAAGCCGGATTACCATTGTACCCCTGGGTGGTAGCCCTATATAAACTGCCACAGGGCACCCATGCAAAGGGTTCAGCCTTTTTAGATGACACACACCCATGTAGATAGGGGAGTAGTGCTAGCCTTGCTCTTCTTCCTCCTCTAGTGGAACAGCTCAAGGAGCAACTTGCACCTACTTGTTGATCTAGTGATCATGCGGAGACCCCGCAGAGCAGGACTAGCACTACTCCGCATTCAAAACATGTTTGGAAAGTCAAAGTGCCTTTAAAAATCAAAGTGTTTATGTGGTTTTTCCACAAACAAGTCATTCTAACTAAGGACAATTTGACAAAGCAAAACTGGAGTGGATCTAAAAGATATAGTTTCTGTGATAGTAATGAAACAGTCAAACACCTCTTTCTTGACTACCCATTGGCAAAAATTCTGTGGAGGTCGGTCCACATAGCCTTTAATAGTAATCCTCCGAATTCTATTAACACGTTATTCGGGACGTGGCTAGATGGGATTGATGCAGAAACAACGAGACATATCCATGTAGGAATATGTGCTTTATTATGGGCAGTTCGGAACTGCAGAAGCGACTTGGTTTTTAACAGAACAACAAATATTTGTTTCTTGCAGGTTATTTTCCAGGCCACTACACTCATCCGTATTTGGTCGCTACTCACTCCGACGGAGGCCAGGGAGCATTTGGTTACTGGATCTATCTGATGGGAGACGGTAGCACGGGCTATCTTCAACCGGTTTGGATGGCGGTCATGTAATAGGATAGGTGTCTAGCTTCCAATCTTATGTTTTGCCTGCCAGTTGTCGCTATCCTGTTTTTTATTTGCTTGCACTGTGTGAGCCTTCTTTTCTTTTTTAAGACCTCAAGACTTATGTTTGACCGTTTGTTTATCAATAATATGGCCGTATGCATCGTTCTGATGCAGAGGCCGGGGTAAACCCTCTTTTCAAAAAAAAACAAGCAACACCTCCCTAGTCATAGTTAACGAGGGAATCTACACGAAACAAGCGGAAAAGATTCCACCCAAAATTCGAAGTCCCATCTCCTAATCAAGTGTTTCACATAGACAGAAAAGTATGAACTAAATTTCATAATGAAGGGATAAACAGAGATGACGGTGCTGACTGCTGAAATAGAACTGAAGAAAATGACATCTAAACTGAACTGAAAACAAAGTTGCAAGCATACTCAAGATTGATGTATGTGTTGGTATACCCTACCCCTATGAGTGCTAGATGCGATGCTAGATAGCTTGGTAAAAATATAAAGGGAATAAACCCCAAAATACTGATAACTACAACAAGGAAAAACGAACTACCAAAAAAATATCCTCACCAAAAACATGGAGAAAACCTTGAGAACTTACAAAGCTAGATTACAATGGCATGCATCTAGCCACGCACATATTTGTAGTTTTGGTGAAAAACAATAGGGTAGCATGAAAATGCAGAGCGCTACATAGTATCCATTACAAAAGGACAACACTATGCGTACAAAGAAAACTGAAGTAAAAACTTCAGACTAGACGCCGACTAGCATACTGAACTGAACTATAGCACCGACTAGAACACGACCACGTGCCCGGGCTGCCTGGCGAGTCCAGGTGTCTTGTGGGGGCTATGGGCCCCGTTTGCGTTGATTCCACCTCCAAAAAATCACAAATAATCCAAAAAAATTCTTCATAAAATTTTATTGCATTTGGACTTCGTTTGATATGGATATTATGCGAAACAAAAAACATGCAAAAAACAGGAACTGACACTGGGCACTGGATCTATAAGTTAGTCCAATAAATCATATAGAATGTTGCCAAAAATATGGAAAGGTTGTATAATATTGGCACAAAACAATAAAAAAATATAGATACTATGGAGACGTATCAGCATCCCCAAGCTTAATTCCTGGTCGTTCGCGAGTAGGTAAATGATAAAGAAGAATAAATTTTGATGTGGAATGCTATCTAGCATAAACTTGATCATGTATCTAATCATGGCTTGAATATTAAGACACAAATGATTCAAATCAATACTCTATAATTTGACATAAAGACATCAATACTTAGGCATCCCAACAAACAATCATGTCTTTCAAAATATCAACACTAAAGAAAGTTATCCCTACAAAATCATATAGTCCTGTCATGCTCTGTCTTCTTAACACAAAGTAATTATCATGCACAACCCCGATGACAAGCCGAGCAATTGGTTCATACCTTTTAATGCGCTTCAAATTTTTCAACTCTCACGCAATACATGAGCGCAAGCCATAGATATAGCACTATGCGTGAAATAGAGTATAATGATAGGGGCAAATATTGGAAAGACAAAAAATTAAGAAAGTCTCACATCAACGCGGCTAACTAACGGGCTATGGAGATGCCCATCCATTGATATTGATGCGAGGAGTAGGAATTCCCATGCAATGAATGCACTAAGAGCTATAAGTGTATGAAAGCTAAACATGGAAACTAAGTGGGTGTGCATCTAACTCTATAATGAAATATTCGCACTAGTATATGAAAGTGACAACATAGAAGACTCTATATGGAAAACATGGTGCTACTTTGAAGCACAAGTGTGGAACTAGCATGCCTCTTCTCTCTTTGTCTTTTTTTCTTTTTTTTCTTTTTGTCCTTTTTTCCCTTTGTCCGGAGTCTCATCCCGACTTGTGGGGTAAACATAGTCTTCGTCATCCTTACCTCACTCGGACATGCTCTAATAATGATGATAATCACACTTCTATTTACTTACAACTCAATATTACAACTCGATACCTGGAACAAAGTATGACTCTATATGAATGCCTCTGGCAGTGTACCACAGGATGTGCAATGATCTAGCATAGCAAAGATATAAAAAAAGTGGACAAGCCATGGAAGTATCATTATAGCTATCTTATGATCATGCAAAGCAATATGAAAATGAATACTCAAGTCATCAAAACGGAAACTGTGGAAGTTGCATGGAAATATATCTCGGAATGGCTATGGAAGTGCCATAATAGGTAGGTATGGTGGCTGTTTTGAGGAAGATATCATAAGGATGTGTGATAGAGTGTATCGTAGCACGGGGTTTGGATGCACTGGTGAAGTTTGCACCACATCTCGAGGTGAGAAAGGGCAATCTACGGTACCGTAGAGGCTAGAAAATTGTGGCAAGGTAAGAGTGAGTATAATCCATGGACTCACATTAGTCATAAAGAACTCATATACTTATTGCGAAAGTTTATTATCCCTTGAAGCAAAGTACTACTACGCATGCCTCTAGGGGGGATAGATTGGTAGGAAAAGACCATCGCTCGTCCCCGACCGCCACTCATAAGGAAGACAATCAATAAAAATCATGCTCCAACTTCATAGCATAACGAGAGACTATACATGCATGCTTCGGGAATCACAAACCTTAACACCAATATCTTATTAACATGATCATCCACTAGTACCTCCCACATATTCCATCTCTATATCGCAAAACTATTGCAAGGAATCAAACACATATTCTGTGATCCACAAGTTTTCTGTAGGATTTTATGACTAACCATGCAAATGACCAATTCCTGTTGACTCTCTAAATAGATATAAGTGAAGCCTGAGAGTTTAATTATTACTATAGAAGACAATGCTCCAATAATTATAAGTAAAGCAAAAGAGCATTAACGAATAACAGTTTTACATGTGAAGAGAAACAAGCAATCCAAACTTCAAATGATATAAGTGAAGCACATCAAGCATTCTATAAAGCCATACTCAAAAGATATAAGTGAAGTGCAATGAGTGTTCTATAAATCAACCATGGACTATCTCATACCAGCATGGTGCATAAAAGAAAAGTGAAAACAAAACACAAAAGACGCTCCAAGATTTACGCATATCATGTCAACGAAACGAAGATGAATACATACCGATACATGTTGAAAAAAGAAGGGATGCCCCGGAGGGCATTCCCAAGCTTAGACGCTTGAGTCTCCTTCGATATTTACTTGGGGTGCCTTGGGAATCCCCAAGCTATAACTCTTGCCTCTCCTCCTTCTCCTCATATCGACACCTCCTCGATCTTTGATCACTTCATCCACACAAAACTCAACAGAAAGTTCGTGAGATCCGTTAGTATAATAATGCAAATCACTACCTTAAGTACTGTTGCAAACTAATTCATATTTTACATTGTAGCTACTTTATTATAACTTCTTCATGGCTTATACCACCGATACAATCGATAGTTTCATCAAAACGAGCAAAACAATGCATCAAAAACAGAATCTGTCTAAAACGGGACAGTCTGTAGTAATCTGAACATTCAGCATACTTCTGTACCCCGGAAAAAATAAATAATTTGCATAGAAATAATGTGCAAAAAGTTTCAAAAACTTTTGACATTCCAATAAAATTTGTAAAATCGCACACTACAGCCAAAGTTTCTGTTTTTGCACCGCACATACCAACAAGCAATCTAATCATTCTAAAGGCAAATCTTGGCACATTATTTCTATAATACAATGGATTTATACAATGGGATAATTACTTTTGTTGAAAACTTTCTCTAATTAAGATTCACAAAGTTTCGATGGGCATGAACGAAGTTCAAGGCTAGCTCCCACTTCCACGGTGCTCGCCTTTCTCACTTTCACTCTTCTTTTTCTCATGTCTTAGGTTCCCCTCTATATTTTGTTTTTGTTTTTAAGCTTTATCAAAGCACTCAAACAGAATAAAATGACTTCCTAAGACTTACGGGTTGTCTCCCTAGTAGCACTTTCTTTAAAGCCATTAAGCTAGACATGAAGTGCTTAAGTAATGGATCCACCTAGATCCCAAGGTATATCAAAGCCAACTTTAATTAGCAATGATTTTTAATTTAGTAGTGAGCACAAAGCAACATATATCATGCACTGACGAAGTCTAACTCTCTTCCTATGCATCGGCATGTCATAAAGGAACAATTTATGCACATCAAGTAAAGGCCAATACATAGCTTAAGCAGTTTCTTACAATTTTATCGTGTTGGAAACATAGAGAGGTGGAGATATAGTTCATCTCTCATAATAATTGCAAGTAGGATCAGCAAGCACATGCATATTATGTTCATCAAAATCATCATGTCCAACGGTAAGAGGAAACACATCAATGTAATCCTTAATAAGCACAAACTTCTATGATATAGTGTAGTTGGGAGAATTTAAAAAGATAATAGGACTATCATGTGTGGGTGCAATAGCAACAATTTCATTCTTAACATAAGAAACTATAGCAAGTTCATCTCCATAAGCATAATTCATATTTTCATCATGGCCACAAGCATAGCAAGTATCAATTTCATCAAAAAGGGATATTTCAAACAAATCAACGTGATCATAGCAAAATTCATATGTGTTTTTACGGTTGCTTACCGGTGACGGAACCTATGCATACGTTGGTACATCGGTGTGCTTTACATGGGCTACCACTCTGCATAAATGGATAATAAGATGTCGTGTAAAAGGCTGTCAGGTGAAATACACGAGAGTAATATGGAGTTGTCCCCGATCAGTAGAAATACTAATGCGCCACATAACGAGCTGCATCGAGCTCGTCCTCCAAAGAACACTTTAGAGGGTGACCAGCCCTATCTTTATCTACGGACAGATCCATCAGTGCCTAGCGCTATCAACTACTAGTAACTATAGCTAGAAGTTGAACCATAAGCCAGATCGCAAATATGATTGGACATGTTAAACAAATCATTTTGTCTAAGGGCAACTCTAACGGATCCCCCAAAACTTAAGGGAGTAAACAGTAGAGTAAAGTTAGTGGAGTAAACATTTACTCCATTAACAGTGGCCGCATCTAGTGTTGATCACCTATAAGTTAGTGGAATAAAAAAATTGTCTAGATTTTTTGTCCTAGCCGCACCAACTTCAAACACTACACAATACATATCTTAAAAACATTCGAATTAAAACATGCATAGCATAACCATCATAACATAAAGTTTCATCATCCCGTGTTTCAAAGTAAAACATGCGAAGTTCACCCAAAAGACATTATGTCAAACACAATGTTTGATCCAAAATCACCACAAACATAGCATGTATATGTTGTTGATCGAGTCAACGTTTGGCATATACCACCACATCCTCGGCCACCACCACTTGATGTCATTGGCGAAGAAATCAACTGCACCATACTCTCGGCCACCATCAACACCGACATCCTCACAGCCACCACCAACAACATCAACACCGCCATCCTCTCGGTCACCACCACCAACATCATCGCCTCCACCACCTCCTAGGCCACCACCATCAACACCACCTCCCCGGCCACCATCATCAACACCACCCCCTCGGCCACCACCAACATTCCGAAGAGAGCCTTCCAAGATCTCTCCACGACTGAGCTCCCAATACTTTTCTTGCAATTTTATCCATTGTGTTTGGATTCATGAACATGATAGAGCGTTCTTTGGCCTTCTTGGCATCACGAATCCTCTCCTCCTCAAGTGCAAGCCTACACTCCTCCACCATCAACTTTCTCTCTTTGGTCGCTTACTTGGACTTCCATTTCTAATCCTCCAATGCCTTGAGATCATTCCACCTCGCCATCTTCTCCTCTTTGTGTTTTGCCGCCAACATCATCTTGGTCTCGATCATTTCCACAAGTTCTTCCTTGTAAGATCCACCGAATGCATTTTTCTTCTTTCTTTCTTTTGCAATCTTGTTTCCTTCCAGTCTATTGTTAGCATATTCATCAACCTCGTCGTCCTCCTCAATGGATATGTTGAACCTTAAGCTCTTGGGAGTGGTCTCCACAATTCTTTGGATCCACTTCTCATTCTTGCATAGCTCTTTGTAGCAATGATGCAAAATGAAGGGTTTGTGGCCGAACTTGGTGTTCTGATGCTTGAATTGCTCTTGGATGTAGGGTCCATACTTCTCCACTTGCGCACCACTCGGTGGAGCATCATTCACTTGGTGGACGCAAGCGGACCATCGGTTGCATTGGTCATGAACGGTGGTCCAACGATGCCCAAGAGAACCTTGGGTATTACTTGATCGCATGTCCATGGAGTTGTTGTAGTGGTCGGTAATCCTCTCCGAAAACATGATCTTTGTTTGATCTGTTACGATCATTGCATCCATGGAGATGGCACACCAAGTGTCGCAAAGCGGAATGTCATACTTTTGATTGTAGTTCTAGGAGCGATACCTTGGGCCCTTGGTGCTTGCTTCGGTCACCTCCATAACCTCCTCTTCGGCCACCTCCTCCTCAGCATCCCCCTCCTTGGCATCCTCCCCCTCCATGTCTTGGGTGGCTGAATGATCCCAAAACGAGTCGTAGTTGAGCTCATGAACGCCAATGGCGGCCGAGCACTCCAACGATGCGAGGAATTCAGCCGTGTTCATCTCCGCACTACAATATCTAAGCAAACACTATCAACAATCATTACCGATCACCAACAATCACTATTGCATAGAGACACGACGCGAGGTTTTTATTATTACCTTGTTGGCTGTTCATCGAGAACTTAGCAGCCACGATTCTTGTCACCGACTACGGCCGCAACTCGCGCCGGAGCAGTCATACTAGGGGCTGTCAGAGTTGTTCCGCGAGGCGTCTACCTAGGACGAGGCGCCGCTTTGGCCTTCTTCATCATTTCTTCACGGTCGCCTCCGTGATCGCCGACGGTGCCGCCGTCAGCTTTTGAGCCTGTTTGCCTCCGGTAGGTGCGGTGGGAGGGCGGCGTGGCGTGGCCGGAGAGGCGGTGGCCACCTGGGAGACCATTGGAACGGTTGGAGGAGGAGCTTGGACGCGATGGGTCTTCTTCAAACCCAAACTCTTCTTCGGAGGCAGGGGCGCTTGGGTGGTTTCCAGCAGCAAAAAGCCGGCACAGGTGGCCGGCGGGGTGAGGAAAGGGGCTGGGCTATCCATTCTGGCCGGCCCGACGGTCATCGGTGGTGGCGGTGGGGCATGGCGGTTGTGTAGGTGGGAGATAGTGCGGCATGGGAGGGGCGGGAGGGAGAGGCGCCAATTTTACTCGGCCGTGGCGGGATGTAAACTTAGAAAAAGATTTGGGGGAAATAGGGAGGTGGAGTAAATTTTTTCCTTCATTAAACCGGATAAGGAATCGGCTAGTTGCGCCTTTAGGGAATCGGTTAGAAATGCCGTACCATATCACCATCCCTTTAAATCCGCCATCGGTGAACATCCTTGTACTTTGGATATGAGACTTCCCCATGAGTTGGACCTGCGTTTCCAGTGCCAAATTTTACATGTCTCCATCAAAAGCTCCGTCGTTTTTTTTTTCACTCCATAATAGTCACTTATCTATTGGACGCATGTCTTTTGAGTTACCCGAAAAAGAAAGTGTATTTTTATTAATCCTTGTTACATGAGGTACTCATTGACTAATTTCACTGAAGGCACAGAAACAAGATAAGCATTGTTCCCAGGTCCAAAATCAAAATAAAAAAAAACAATGCAGTTTAACTGGAAAGAATAAATTTGTGGCATCGGTATTACCCTTTAAGAAGAAAGAAAGTGAAAAAAATAAATAACAAAAAAGTCTGCATACAATTTACACAAAATTGCATGTTTTTATAAAATGCAATAATAAGCATATTATAGTGAATTATTTGCAAACAAGAAGTTTTCTGAGAAGGAATGAATTAATGGCATTGGTATTACCATTAAAAATAAATGAAATAAATACTAGAAAACTAATGATGTTTTCTAAGGAAGAATGAATTCGTGGCATGGGTATACAACACATTAAGAAGATAAAGAAATAGAAAAACTAAAACAAATCAAATAATATATTTTTATAAGAACAAAATGAATTAGTGTCACTAGTGTTACCTTTAAAAACAAAAAATTAAAACAAAACAAAGAACTAAGACAAAAACAAGCAAACTTGCACACAACTTTTCACTAAAACCGCTAATAATGTAGGTCATCAAAAGCACAACTATTGTGGTGTTATACCGCGAAACTCATAAGGGTCTACCGAAATTTCCATTTTTCTAATGGAATGGTAGGTTCTAATCTTAACCGTTGATTTGCATCGAAATTTGTATACTTTTCTAAGGGGGCATATACAGGCGCAAACCCCAACTTCCAAAACTGAACTTGTAGATGATGTAGATTAGAGCTACAAAGTGAAACCAACATTTGGCATGCCATCTCTGAAACGTCAATTCTTCTTCTACTATTCTCTTGAAATAAGCTTTCATTTTTATTTGTAGATCAGTAATGTACCCGCCATAGTTTATACTCAATCCGTTCTTAAATACTCCATCCGTTCCTAAATATAAGTCTTTTTAAACATTTCAATGTGGTATACATAAGGATCAAAATGAGTGAATCTACACACTAAAATATGTCTTTTAAGATATTTCAATATGAACTATCTGAAAAGACTTATTTAGGAACGTAGGGAGTATATGTCTTTTAAGATATTTCAATATGAACTACATACGGATGTACATAGACGCATTTTAGTGTGTAGATTCACTCATTTTGCTCTGTAGGTAGCTCATATTGAAATATCTAAAAATACTTATATTTAGGAATGGAGGGAGTACATTATAGAAGTTTTATGTCGAAAGAATGAAGCAAATAATCAGTTGGCAACAGCACAAACATGCAAAGGCCTTCGCTTAACCAGCAACTGATCTTTTTAGCATCTTGCTGGAGATGGTGCTTGTTGTTATTGCCCTGTGTTCTGTCGGAGTTTCTGTGAAGGTCGTCAAGAACTTGTAATGATTGGTGCTTCTCAGTTTTCATCGCGTGGTAGGTGTTCAGAGGCAAGCACCTAGCAGCAGGTTTCTCACAAGTGCGTCAAACTCACGTCTCTCCTTTCCTCCTCTCCTAATCTGTCTGGTAATGTAAAAACTTACGGATTGGCTGATTCTTATCAAGATGAGAATGAGCAAAGTCACGTCTAACACCTAAACTACTTGATTAATAAATAGAAATGAAAAATCATTTCGAAGGTTTCTTCAAATATGTAGACTCATCAGCTAGAAAAGGCATCAGAGACATGTAGTTTATTTTAGCTCTGTAGGATCAGATGGAAACGCTGTTGGGGATGCCCTTGCCCGTGACGCCGGCCTGCGAGAATGGTTTCATGAGCTGGTACGGCACGATGCCGGCGCCGCACCTATTCTTGAGCGTCCTGTCCTTGTTCCTTTCATCGATGATCCCGTCCACCTCCTTAAGACGCTCATTGAACTTCAGGTACGCCGCCTGCAACACGGTGTCGTTGCCCCGCGGCGCGCTCTCCATCCCTCCGAGGTACTCCTCATCAGGAGAGTGACTGGACAACAAGTCCAGCACCGCCATCACCAGCGTTGCCTGCACCTGGGACGGGAAGCATTCTCGGAGCGCCTGGTCCGGGTTGTCCAGGAACTTCTCAAAGGTGGAGGCGTCCACGGGTTCCTCCACTGGCATGTTGGTGCGCGCGATGGAGGGGCGGTTCGGGAAGTGTCCCCCGAAGTCATACTGCCCAAAGTTGACTGCCGCGTGGTGCGCCGCAGCTACCCAGATGATGGTGGCGAGGGTGTGCGTTAGGCTCTCTGGTGTATCTATCTTAGGCCACCAGGGTGCGTCCTTCTTGTCGCCGTGTCCCTCGGTGCGCACCTCCGTCCAGAACGCCTGCAGCTCATCGTCGCCGGCCACGGTGGCAGCGTCTGGGTAATATCGAGAGACGTACGCCTGCACCCACCCCTTGATGGCGTCCCAGATGAGGAGCCCATCGTTTGCGAACGGGTAGTCCTTGATGGCAAGTTTGAGGCCATGCTCCGCCGTGGGGTCCTCCTCCGCCATGCCCCTGCGGATGAGGTCGGCAGGGAGAGCCTCCATGTCGAAGCGCCAGAGCTTGCCGTACGCGACAGAGCTGAGCTCGAGGGCGTAGCTCTGCGGGGAGAAGGTGAGCTCGATGATGCCGCGGTTGTTGATAAGGGCGGAGCGTGCAAGCGCGTTGATCCGCATGGTGTAGCGAAAGTGCGGGTGCAGCAGCCTGTAGACGGGATGCATCTCGCTGAGTTGCCTATTGGCCGCGAGGATGTAGGGCTCGACGGTGCAGTGCGTGCGCAACCAGTGGGTGAGGAGCTCGTGGTGGCCGGCATCGTGGGCGCGAACGTGGGACTTGGCCATCCGCCACAGCCAGGACTCGGTTGCGTCCGTGGACGGAGTGAACACCTTTCTCCACTGCGGCAGGGATGGTGAGGCCGGCCGCGTGAGCTCGATGGCGAGGGGGCGCAGTGTGCCGTCGTCGGCGAGGAAGAAGACAGTGCGGGAGCCGTACATGGTGGTTTGCTCCAGGGCGCGGATCTTGTGCACGTAAGGCAGGAACAGGTCGTGGAAGTCCAGCATGAAGAGCCTCTTGTTCTTGACCGCCTCCGGCACTGTCATCACGTGCCCCATCTGCGCCTCCATCTCCTCGGCGGTGATCGCCGACTCTGCCGGTCCGTACTCCGCCGGATCCAACTTGCTCTTGAGAGGGAATTCCCGGACCAGCTCGATGGCGTATGGGTTGATACCGGCCAGCGTATCCCTCGCGAACCCCTCGTCACGTAACCACGCAAACCTGTCCTCTGCATTTGGCAAGGAACCAAGGTTTTCAATTTTAGTTTTCGAAAAAAATTAGCACCTACCGAAATCAGTGAAATTCAGTGATTTTGGTTTGCATTTCAGCCAAAAGACCGAAATATTCACATCAATTCAACTAAATATTAGTATTCTTTGAAATCATTTTTGAAAAATATTTGAATTCATGTGTACTACTAAATTGCTGAAATATTTTGGCCGAATTTAAATATTTCAGTGACTGCTGCAATTAATGAATTTCATCGAAGTCTCACTGAGATTTTCATGAAATTCACTGGAAGTGAAAACCATGCAACGACCACGTACGCATGCATGTCCGCGCGTAAACACATTGCTAGCTGATCGATCAATTACTACTACCGTACTAATACTAATAATTAATTAATTAACGTAGTACGTACTTTGGACATTAGCAGGGGTGTCGAAGCGGAGGAGTTTGCCGCGGCTGGGGCCGTCGCGGAGGAAGCCCAGGAGGCGTTGCGCGACGCCGCGGAGGAAGCCGAGCTTTTGACTGCGCGGCAGTTCGACGCCGTCCTCAAACAGCTTGTCGATGAGGAAGAAGGAGGGGAAGCCCTGGCTGGGGTCGACGAGCGTGGACTGCAAGGCCGGCACCGCGGCTTGGAGCACCGACTGCAGGGTCTTCACCGAGAACTGGACATTCTTCGCCTCCGAGAACGCCTCGTCCCTCGGCACATACACATCGCCGCTTCTCGTCTCCCAATCCCGATCTGCTCGTGCGCACTTTGCATATATGAACATGCGCAAGCGCATGATGTGTAAGCATTTTTTATCATTTAGCGTTGGGTACCTTTGTCGGATCGGGGGCGGCCGGTGCGGCAGCGGCGCGGGTAGGGGAACTGCGTGCTGCCCCCGAGGACGGTGGCACCGACACCGAGATCGTTGTACACGTCGTAGTCGTAGATCCGGTCGGTCGCCTCCCTCTCCCCCGTGCCGTCACCGCGCTTCTTCACCAGGTCCTCCTTCCGGTAGCTCTCGAGACCGGGAGGAGTCTGGCTGGGCAGGTAGTGCTGCACATATGGTGTGGATAAAACATTAGAAAAATGGATTAACAGACAAAAAATATTGGTTCAAGACTTGAAAGTGCTCGTAAAACCTGCTTGGCCATGTAATCCAAAAAGCGACTTGAACTAGGTTTCCTAATTACCTTGTCGAAGAAGACGCGCTTCACCGCAGCGTCCCTGGACTTCGGCTGTAGCCAGGAGTGGCACTGGAAAAGGAGGGGTGCCCAGTTGTTGCCACCACGGGCGACCGCCGTGACGATCTTCACGTCCTTGAGGAACATCTCGGTGCCATGTTCGTTGGTGACCAGCACGGCACCGACCGGGCCGAAGCCTGCTGGCACCTTGAAGTCGGCCTCATAGGTGACGACGTCGAGCTTGTCGTCGTCTACCTTGCGGGCGTAGCTCCTGATCGTCGGTTTATCCTTCTCGGTCTCTGCATTCGCATGTGCACATGTGCATTCGGCCTCATAGGTTCTCATCATACCAAACTGAACTTGCTACCTATACGTACGTAGGAGGCACAGAACAACTGAGCCGCTGCCTCCTGGGTCGCTCATAGGGCGACTTCAGAGGCCTCCCCTGTCGCCAACCCCAGAGACTAGCCCCCTCCTCCTCATCGGGTACGTATAGGTTCTATATTGATATGTTTCTAAAATCAATTAGAGCTAAAAAATAAACAAGGCTGTAGTATGTGAGTTACCGACCTATTCACAAAGTAGTTATCTGGATAGTAAACCAAAACTCTTACAACGTTTCAACAACTTTTTCCAGCTTAGAAGGTACTACAAGGGTTACCATGTTGCATGTTGTGTCATTATCGACATCAAACTTATCTCAATTGGATGTCTAAGTCACTTTTTTAACCTTAGAGGTTACGAAGCCATTAGTTGTTGGTAAGTGCAGCACCTCCCAAAAGGCTGAACCGGCGGGTCCTGAGGTTGATGAATTCACCACGGGTGCCTCGCTATTGATGGATCGTCGTCTCCGACTGAAATAATATTCCACCTTTATGAGACACTGAAGTATCAAACCTGGAGTTTGATCCCTGGTTGGTTGGAGGTACCACTACCATCCTAACCATCAAATCACAGGTTGGTTCTCATGCTATGCTTGTGATTGTAACCCTAAATAACCCCCGAACGCTAGCAGATAGGCTTGTTGTAGGAGGCTTGGAGCTGAAGTGGTGGCGGGGCATTGGTACAAGAGATCGAGGCAAACTCACACCTAGGTAGCACGCAATGTCGCAAGGTCTACCGGAATCTGCACCGATGGTGATGTTAAAGAGGTGGGCGGGAAAGAGAAGAGTAAGTCACAAACACGCTGGCTGTTGGGTGCTCGGAGGGAGACATTCATTTCTTGGAGAAAAGGTAGACAAGTGTTGTAATTTTTTTTTGAAGTACAACACACACGAAACGAGAAACTACAACCCCAAAAACCTGATTGTCCGGACACTTTACACAGGGGGACCTCTTCGCCCAAAAGAAAAGTTAGAACAAATACCCTGGAGACCCATGACAGAATGCAACCTCGCTCGCCGCCTATCTATTCGGCCGTCTCTACGGCGACCAGCGCATAAGAGGAAGGCGAGATCCCGTTGCCCACTAATACGAAGAAAGCTAGCTAGTAGTAGCAACACCTAGAGACATGGTCCAGAGACAGAGAGCCATGACATACCCAAAATTATCAAACAAACATCATGCATAGGTAAAATTGGGTGATCATTCGTGAACCGACTTTGTGCTCATTGAATACCTTGTAAAGCAATTAGAAATGGAGCACTCTTCCTCGTGTTGTCATTTTGTCAAACGCCTACCGTACAGAACTTTAGTAGTAGGAATGGCAAAGAATGACTCACCTCACCAGTCACCACCACCCGAAGGGGCAGCGGGATGGACGGGCAAGGGAACAAGAGATGCCGTGGAATCGTGGATGGTAATGCAGCTAGCAGCAGCAGTCACCATGGATGGCAGAAGGTAAGGGCGTGGGTCTGCATGGCAACGAGACCAAGGCATCTCTCAGTTATGCTTCTCCACCGTAAAATGGAGTATCCCTAACCGTGATTTCGCCCGAGGGACAGCGAGCACAATACTACATGGATTTAGCTCTGCTTCTTTTTAGCATATGAGATATGTGATGATTGTCAGATAGAGATTAATGGTCCGGCGTTATGAAGTCATTTTATCTCTCTATCTTTAGTAAACTGCTACTTCTCATGCTATTGCAAAAACTGTCATTTCTACTTTGATATTTTGGACAGTTCGATCAAGTGTACACAGAAACGCGTGATTACTTTTCATTTGTGAATTTCCTTTTTTGGAGTTTTTTTTTTGCCAAATTCCTATCTGAGAGGGACAAGAGAGACATGCTGCTCACTGTAGGCTCATGGACTTGGCTTGTTGGTTGGTTGTGTGTGTTCTGTTATGTCCCTGTTTATGTTTTGTTTTTCATCCGCATTCCTAGCAAGTAGGAATGGCTTATATGTGCCCTTTTCAACACTTCTACACCCCCAACCCCTGCACCCCAATATACTTTTTATATGTCTGTATATTTTCTACCAATTGCACATTCAAACATGGTGCTCTAATGTTTGGAATGTGTAACTAAGATAAGTTTCACATTCTAGAGATTCCAGATAAATTTTTTCCCTTTGATCTTCTTTGCTAAACTTTTTTAGGTATTTCACGATGGTTGAGATGACCTTTTCAGAAAAATAGAAGTCAAATAGTTTGTGGAGCACTTAAACTTTCTATTATCACTTTCTAGGTCTCTATTTTCTTCATATGCCTGTTGTAAAATAGTATATGTGCAAGTTTAATGCCATGAATGTGCACCTAGAGTAATTTGCACACTCTTAATCATTTATATTGCAGAATTTCAACGTAGCATTTTTTTCTCCCTTCCAATTTTTCATGCATATCAGTTGCACAATTCGAAAACTCTAACACTCTTGCACAAGTGATATATATGGAACTCTAGTGTCACACATGAGCGACTCAGGTAATCTACATGTTTTTCTTAAAACAAAAACTGTGTTTTTTCTTTTTGTGTTATGTTTTAAAATTATTACTCTGTGAATCAGTTGCACATTTGTCCTGTAAAAAATGCAAGAACTAGTCCCCGAATTGAAGGGATCTTTCTTCGACCACACGTTTTGCTTCTTATCCCGACTACCATATATACTTCTATGTGCAGAAACAACTTTTGATTGGAGAAGAAAAGAAGAGGAGAGGAAAGATGAGTCGAGCAACCGCAGCTTCCAGCTTGGCCCCGTGTGAGCAAAGCTTCCCTCGACGTCCAGCGGGGCTGGCTTGCCTCTGCCGGCGCTCGCTCTCTCGGGTCAATGGGGAAGAAGGTTCCATCTCAGGGGCAGGCACTGATTTGGTTTGGACGGTCCGGTCTCTACCAGGTTGACTATTCTGAAAGTGTAAAGAGGTTTGTAGAGCTCAAATTGTCATACGTTTGACTGGGCATAAATAACCGAATCATATATGAGTATGCTAGATTTCAACTCAAAACGAATTAGTAGGTTTTGTTATCAGCAAAAAAAGTGAGGAAATCAATAGAACCACGAATTAACGTGTTAAAATCACACGATGCATTCTCCACAGGCTACGGAAATGTGTGCACTAATGATCTGATCGATAAATCATTTGTGGTTGAAAAATGTTGTTAGCAATTCTACCGTGTTGCCACAACTGACAGGCCGGTCACATGAATTAATTTTTTTTGGTGTTACTCTCTTGAACACTTCTACGACACTACGAGTATTGACGGAAACACTTCTCCGACCTTGATTATGCCACAGCTCATTAGACACCCTATTCACCTAGACGGAGGGAGTATTGATGGAAACACATGTGCACGACCACAAGACATGATTTCTGCTAGCTACTGCTACTAACTAATAGATCAAAATAATATTATAGTTTATCTTACACCTCTGCAACAAATATATGCATATGCTCGAGATTTCATGAATAAAATTACTTCAAATTAATGCATTTTTGCAAGTTCAAGGTCATCTCAGATTTCTTTGTCTTGCTCGATTTCTGAAAAGTATTATTTCAGTTTAGTAAAAAGTACGACACTTTGCTAAGAGACGAGAACTTTAGGGTGCTTTCACCTTACTTTAGAGTTTATCAGTGTTCTTTGGTTGTTTCAGTTTCTTTATCTGATGTAACTAATGCAAGTTACACTTTCTACTAAAATAAAGTTATACCTTCTAAACGGACCAAAATTACTATGCAAGCCAAGCAAAAGTATATGCGTCCATGCATATCAGTGTATAGTAGTGGCAGTAGTAGTGTCCTTACTCGCGTCAAGCTCAGCGCTCACGAGCTCAAGCTCAAGCGACCTGCCAATGAGGTCCTTCACATGGTCTATCGCCCTTGATGGCCTCAAACCATCAAGGAACCCACCGACGGTGACCTTAACAGTGGCCACCACCTTGACGCGCACTAAAGCACCATCCTTTCCTGCCATGGATGAAGAAGCGCCACCATTTCCAGCTAATGCAGAAGAAGCACGGCCGCGGCTACTACTAGCCGACGATTCGCAGTGCACGATCAGCTGCCTGCCGCTACCGAGGGCACGAGCACAACGTTGCCGCGGACGGCCGGTGGACACCGAAAACGGCGGGAGTATGCTGCTAGTGCTGCACGCGGAGGAGGGGAGGATACAACGACTCGCTCTGGTGTGGTGGTGGCTGGATGCTTTCAGCTGAGGTAGTAACAACATGGGTTTAGCTAAGTTAGACATCAGCTCTGGCGAGGTCTCCCAGAGTGTAGTACGTGTGCGCTGGTAACTTGTGAGTTGTGAGTAGAGCTTGGACACGGGCATGGGATATATAAACAGTGAGTGTTGAAAGTAGGTTCGTGAACGGTAGCTACCCTTTTTATTGGATAAAAGGGGCCACGTGGCCACCATTTTCATTACGAAAATGGAGTCGTACATCATCCAGGCCGAGCCATTACATGTACTTCCTCTGTCCAAAAATTCTTCTCTTAGATTTGTCTACATACGGATGTATCTATTCCTGTTTTAGTGCTAGATACATCCGTATCTAGATAAATCTAAGACAAGAATTTGGGGACGGAGGGAGTATTAACAATGCAACGGCAGAAGCATCAAAGTAAACAACATATATCCTCAGATATCTGGATTAAGCCTACACGTGCTACAGCGATAAAGTGAAAGAAAAACACCAAAAGGTAACCACAACTCTGAACATCACATCATTCACATGCACACCTAACCCTGATATTTTGATGAGGTTTTGCTTTCAGAAGATGCATCATTAAAGCCTCCTCACAGTAGGTTCCCAACCATGAGCACGTCTATTAACATCACGCGCCAACTGGGTCAGCCTCAAAGTACTCCTTTTTCTACATAATAGCCCAAGAATTCAGGAGAGAGCATAAAGTAAAAATTACATCAGTAGGGTCTTTACATAGAATACTTTGAAAACAAGATTTATTTCATGTCTTCCAGACAATCCTGACACAGCTCAAATAATGTCAAGGGTTGTTTTGGGATTAACCAGATAAGATTTCTATTCTTTTCAACTAGTTTTCCGTATTGAGTCTAGATCAAGGGCCAGTTCTTTTTGGCGATTCTTCCAAAATCGCCCCCCTCCCTTCTCCCAGAATCACCACTCTATATTTTTTTACAATCCTAACTAATTAGACCATAACTAGATAGTATTGTAAAAAAATATAGAATCGCCCAAAAGAACTGGCCCCAAATTATCAACCACAATCAAATTTTTCTGTTAACAGATTCTACATGTTGTGTCCCCGGAGCAGACACTTGTGAGCAACGCACCATAGTAGAGTATATTTTTTCTACTTATATAGATCATCGTTAGGTCTGTAATCTAACTATGGGATCTATCTCAAATGAGGTATTTCAAATATTAATAATTTCAACTAATTCGAATATAGTTACAGGGCACACAATTCAAAAATAAATCCCTATTGCGAGAACGGATGGGAGTGGGGACATACAAAGGGAGCAGGCAAGCCTCGTCCATTATAACGGTGAAGTTCTTTGGGATGTATCACAGTGGTAGGATTTTGATTGTGTGTGTTCCTGCTGACTATGGTTTAACTCTTGTAGGTAGCAGATTAATTGGCCACCTCAATGATGTAGTTCGCCATGCTCCAAATTTTGAAAAGTCATATTTAAATGTTTCAGAAAAATAGGAAAAAA
This sequence comes from Aegilops speltoides, assembly GCA_021437245.1. Taxonomy (NCBI): domain Eukaryota; kingdom Viridiplantae; phylum Streptophyta; class Magnoliopsida; order Poales; family Poaceae; genus Aegilops; species Aegilops speltoides. The sequence goes on from CM038147.1 coordinate 26,689,059, forward strand.
AATTAATGTTCACAAGACATGTGCCTACGAACCATATAAAATTCAGATCCAAATACGAAACACACTGAGAAACAGAAAAGGACAAATCTATCATGAATAGTTTCAAAATAAGACAAAACATGTCAAGAATAACACTATTTACATCTGAATCTGTTTTTGTTTTTGGTTTCTCAATGCGTATTTTGAATTTCGATCTGAAATTTATAGGGCTTATAGATGCATGTCTTGTGAAAATTCACACATTGTTCAGAATTTATTTTGTAACTTTTTAATGTGTCTTTTAAAATTTAGAGCATGAGAACAAGTGAGGTGTGATATCACCTGATATTTCAAGTGGGAGATTGGAATCGCGTACAGCATACAAACTCCTAGGAATTATTGAATCCATGTAATAGGTGTGCATTGTCAGACGGCAACGTCTACGGCTGCAACTAACAGGTGTGTTTTCTGAGGCCTTGTCATCTATGGCTGCAAGCACGATGTTGATGTTTGGAATTTTCGATCCAAACAAGAAGACGTGGACTTCAGCTTAGGAGTTGCATCTTTGCATCCGCTATCTTGTCAGGCTGAGCATCATAATTCAATATTTTCAACATATGGCTTTACTTTGTGTCCAATTATTGTGAGAGCTTTGTTACGTGTCTTGTGCAAATTGCTTACCCGGTGCCAATATTGTCTGTTTTTCTATTTGCTCCACGCCGTTTTTTTCTTCCAGTCGTTGTTTGACATGTGTCTACACGAGAACTCAGTCTAGACCCATGAAAAATCCTATTGGACGCTCGCTGCGTCGACTTGTCGAGGCTTCGCACAGAGAGAGCTAGCGATAACGATCAAGATGGACCGGCCCAGTTAGTAGATAGCGCTGCGGCTGCAGCTTCCCGTTTTGGGAACCTTCTGGAGGGTTCCTGAACTGTTTTGGGAACCTTCTAGAAGGTTCTTGAACCGGGTTTTCACTGGTTTTTTCTGTTTGCTTTTTCTTTGTTGTTTTTCCTGTTTTTTTTTCTTTTCTTTCTTTGTTTTTCTGTTTCTTTATTTCATCTTTCAATTCCTTTTTCTTCTCTTTTTGTTTTCTTTTGTTCACATTTCAAATTATGTTTGGGAGTTTCAAAAAATCTTCCCATTTCAAATTCGTCCTTTTAAATTTGTTCTTCATTTCAAAATTTGTTCTCAACATTCAAAAATTGTTCGTGCTTTAAAAAATTGTCCGCGCTTCTAAATTTGTTCTCCATTTCAAAATTTGTTCTCAACATTCAAAAATTGTTCGTGCTTTAAAAAATTGTCCGCGCTTCTAAATTTGTTCTCCATTTAAATATTTGTTCTCAACATTCAACAATTGTTCGTGCTTTCAAAAATTGTTCGCGCTTCCAAATTTGTTCTCCATTTGAAAATTTGTTCTCAACATTCAAAAATTGTTCGAGCTTCCAAAAATTGTTCGAGCTTCCAAATTTGTTCTCCATTTCAAAATTTGTTCTCAACATTCAAAAATTGTTCGAGCTTCCAAATTTGTTCTTCATTTCAAAATTTGTTCTCAACATTCAAAAATTGTTCGTGCTTTCAAAAGTTGTTCGAGCTTCCAAATTTGTTCTCCATTTCAAGATTTGTTCTCAACATTCAAAAATCGTTCGTGCTTTCAAAAATTGTTTGCATCATTTCAGAAACTGTTCACCTTTTAATGTTTTATTCACAAAACCAAAAACATTTTGTTTGAAATAAAGTTCCCATTTCCAAAATTTGTTCACAAATACAAAAAAAATTAGGTACAAAAAATATATACTTTTTGTACAGAATATGTTCCTGTGTACAAAGTATGTTCAGAAATGAAAAAAAATAGTCACACTTTTTCAAAATATACACTTTCAGAAAAATCTACAATTTGTTTTAAGATATTCACTACTGTGTGTAATTCTAGTTGTACGGTTGTGCTAAGTTATTAAAAGTGCGCGTTTGTTTGCTAGCCTGTAGGTCGCAGGTTCGAGTTCGAGTTTCCATCGTGTCTCCCTTCCCCTTTTTGCTTTCTTTTCTCACCATTGGTACAGCGCGATGGGCCGGCCCAGTTAGGCTGCGCCCCTGTGCGTGACGACGACATTTTGACGCAAAGCGCGTCCTATAGGAGCTCTCTAGACCCATTACAAAAAGCATATGTTTTCTTCCTTAGTTCAGGTCAAAAATTGTGCTCCAGCCTGGCCCTTCTAACGATTTGCTCATCAGCCTGTCCCTAACAGGCCGCATGATGAACCCATTAAAACACCCCTCACTTCTTCCTGGCTTTCTCCTCGAGGGCTGGGCAAGCCCCCGACCACGCCCCGGCCCCAGTTCAACCAAGTGCGTCTTCCCTTTGCCCTACTGATCCTCTCTTCTTCTTATTCTTCTGAAAAATGCAAATAACTCAAAACAAGACAGGAAAAAACAGGTCTAAAGAAGACCTCCATTACTTCGCAACAAGATCACCTATATACCTACTTATAGTAGAGACCGATGAAAACACATGCAAAAATCTTGAAAGAAAACGTGCAGACAAAATGAAAACCTGAGGATAACTTCAATAAATACAATGATGGGAGGAGAGATGCTTTGGTTATTCTATGGGAGGATAGATTTTACGAAATCCAACACTGACCATGGATGATGAATAATAAAAAAACTGAAATGAGAACTGGGAACTAGGCTGCAAATTCAGTAAAAAGGAAATGGGATTCGTACCTTATGATCCATGCAACAAAAAGACGCTTGAAGAAATAAGAAACATGCCCATACTTGCTGCTTGGCTTCCTGTATAGACTATGTCAGATTGACTAGGAACTGCACTACTGGAATTTTCGTATACACCGGGAGTGGGCGCCTTCGCGGAGAGGCAAAACGTGGGCACTCGACAAACTAAACAACGCCGAGAGCCGCACTCTGCAAACCTGGCCTCACGGCAACTACTTACTTTGCCGTCACTGGCTCACCGCGAACTAGCATCGAACGGCTAACGGCGCAGACGCCGAGAGCGCAAGACGGCAAAGAGGAGCCACATGGCATCTCCATTCGCACTAGACGGCTCCGTCAGTTACTTCCAATATTACTGAGAGTTGTTTCTCCACGCTCGGCAAAGTATATGCCACATCATCATATTTTCCTTTTCTCTGTGTGTGTTCTTTTGCTCTCTATGTTTTCGTCAGATATTTCATATCTTTTAATGACTAAAGTTTCAAACTGCCATGACTTGTGTTTTGTGTTAGATTTTTTCAAATCTCAACTTCTAAGCACTACTACCTACGTTCCTTTATATAAGGCACATATTATTTTTGCCACGGTGCCCAAGGCACAAAATTATAGCGTATTTAGGACGAAGTTATCTTTGGCTAATTTGTTTGTTAGTGGCAAGTAACTAAATTAGGCCAGGAAAGAAAAAGAGATACTTGCAATAGGAAGAAAAATTCTTACCAAGCACGGCTACAAACGGTGGGGACCCCTAGACCTAGGGTTACGACCTGTACCGAGAGGGCTCTCGGTACATGCAGCTATTACCGTAAACGGTTATCGACCCTCGGTACTGAGTAAGCCACATCATATTTACCTTTTTATTTTTGTGTGTATCTTTGCCACTCTCATTTGGTGTCTGATATTTCATGTCATTTAATGGCTCAAGTTTCAAAATGACATGACTTTTGATGACTTGTGTTTTGGGCTAGATTATTACAAATCTCAACCTCTAAGCACTATAAAGTAAAAGAATGAAAACAGAGACCTATCGTAACACGGAGAAGGAGGTATTCATCAACCCCTACCCCCTCTTGGTGCATGTCAACGTCAGAGACTCTCCGGCCTCCGTAGGCGCACTGCCGAAAACCCCATCTCGATAAGGTGCTTTGCGAAGCATGTAAGACAATAAAAGAAGATGTAAACAATAACAAAAGGAATAACACATATTTAACGAGAACGACTACGAATGGAGAGGATGTGGCGACCTAGGGTTAGAACCTTTACCGAGAGCCGTTTATCGGCTCTCGGTAAAGGCCACATCATATTTTCCTCCCATTTGTCTGTGTTTCTTTGCCACCCTTTTTTTCTTATATTTCATGACTTTTAGTGACTAAAGATCCAAAAGGCCAGTTTTGATGACTTCTGTTTTCCGTTAGATTTTTTTCAAATCTCAACTTTAATTAAGCACTACATATATAAAGTAAAATAATGAAAACCGTGATCTGCCGTAACACCGAGAAGCAGGTATTCACCAACCCCTATCCCCTCTCGGTTCCGGTCAATGCCATAGACCGCCGGGGCCACCGGTTGGGTGCTCGATCGGGAAGCCGCCCAAAGGGGGGGTCCGGCAACTGTCCCTGCATGCATGTGTGTGGCCAAGGCATATGTATGAAAGGGTGGTGTGGTGTACGAATACCCAGTGCACATCCTTGACTTGGCAGATGCCTCACATACCGGACACATGCACTGGCACCAACGTCGAGGACTAGCTGTGTTCGTCACCCAGATCGAACCGGCGGTGGACAATCCTGTGAGGCAGTGGACTAAAATTGGCTTCACGGAGAACGGGCATTCGCTGAGACCCACACACGGCAAAGGGAGACCACAGGGCATACCCTTTCAGGAGAGCCGGCGCCATCACTTGGTTCACCCTATACCGAGAGTTGCGACGTCAGCCTCGGTAAGTACACATCACACAAACATTTTTCTAACTGACATATGGTTCCACTGGTCACATTTATCAGTAAAAGTTTCAAATTATTTGCTAAATATTTTTTTATATAACCATGTCTTTGCCGAGAGCAGCGCTCGGCAATGCTCGTGACCAGTGGGACCGCGTGTCCCAATTGGAAGCTGACTGTTTGCCGAGTGTCGCCACTCTCAGAAAATAGTGGCAGCCCTGTAGGCTCAGCGACTCCTTTTCCAAGATCCTCTCTGAGAAAAGGAGTGGCACAACATTAGTGTCTGTTCTCAGGCGACCCCTGTACCGAGAGTTACTCTCGGAAGTCTATAATTTTCCGAGTGTGGCTCTCGGAAATGTTTCCCATTCCTTTTGATGTTAAGCTGCTTCTTTTCTGATCCCTGTAGATGAAAACAACTAAGGTACAATTTGGAGTAGTCCACATATATAGGCATAATTTAATCATATATAGCCATAACTAGCACATATATAGGCATAATTTGATCATAGATAGGCATAACTAGCACCACAAGTTCACAAATTCATACACAACACACACAAGTTCACAAATTCATACATATATGTGGAGTAGCAAAACATGTGCACTTCACATAGAAGTTCTAGCAAAACACATGCACATCACATAGAAGTTCACAAATTCATAGATCATCTTGAGGAGTAGGAGGGGCCATCAGGTTAAAATTCCGGAGGAGGAGGAGGAGGGGCATCGCTTCCACTGCTTCGAGATTGCATAAGAACCTATAAGAGTAGAGTCACGTGAGGATGGTTCGTCGCTATATAATGAATGTTCTACTCTAGTTTATAGAATTTTCTACTTGTAGTTGATCCTTGAGCAGCTTCAACCTTCCGTTCATGTCAGCTTGTTCCTTCTTTCTGCTCTCCTGCTCAGCCAGCCGCCTTTGCTCCTCTTCAGCAGCCCGCTGCTCAGTGATATCCTGTAATACGACATTAGGATCATATAGGTTGGAACGGTGCCATTTCAAGGCATGGACATAAATGAAAGGTTAGGATGCTAAGCTTGAGATGCTTTATCCAACGTGACGCGGTGGTTCGGAGGATCCGTATGGATGGAGTTGAGATGGTGCTCGACGCGCGCATCTCATGCAGCTTGCGATGCGAGGAGGTGGCGATCGCCCCGTTGCAAGGGAGGTGGCGGCCATGGCCCTTCCCCTGGCCAGCAATGACGAGAGGCTCAGGATCAAGGGGCTTGGGCGTAGGTTCGGTGTCCTGCCCGTGCACCTCCTGGAAGACCTCTTTGAAGGTCTCGTACTTCTCCTGCGCCGACAAGCTGCAGAATTCGGCGTCATCCTTCCCCTTGTGGCCTTATTTCTAGGCATCCAGGATGTGGACCGGGTAACCAACCATCGCCTCCTGTAAAATTAACCATCAAGTAAAATGAACCAAGATGCATCGTGCAAAAAAGTTAACATCTTAATACACATACCATGTGTTGCTTGAGAGAGGTTAGGTTCCGGCTCCCCTGGACATGAGCCTGGCCTGGCATTTTGGCGCGATCGTTTCCCTTCTCCACAAGTTGCGCCTGCCATGCCGGGTCACACCACATGTCAACCAGGGCCTCCCAACAATCGGCCTTCATCCAGGGTTCCCTCACCTAGTCAAACAAAATGGAATCATTGGAGAACAAGAGGTGGATGAATCAAAGTACTAGCAACGGAAGTAGTCACTTACCATTGACAAGTATTCTTCCCGCGACAAGTTGGTCTGGCAAGCAGTCTTCCTTGTCATCTTCTCTCCCTTGTCGTTGAGTGGTCGACACTGCATGACGGCTTTGTACCGCAGTGTGTGCTTGGTGTCGGAGAGTATCTTCCGGCAGATTTCACGATGCCTTTGATCGCCATCTGCTTCTCACCATCCACACAAACAAATGTTTGCTACAAGAAAGCATATTGCAGTTAATACAAGGATTTGATATGGAAAAATGCAGTGGCTGGGGCGAAGATACTTACAAAAAAACGGTGATGACCCGGTTGGACATGGACATTGTGCTCGTCCTGGGTATGTTGGAAATGCTCCCAGGTTAAACCTGGCGACGGCGGCTCGTCATCACCCGCCTTGGACAACCCAGGGAAGTGCTTCCTCAAGAGGGATCCGATGATGTGGTTTGGCGGGCGCGCCCCTTAGGCTGTCTCGGGATAAATTCCCACTGACTGCATGATGAAAAGACAAGCATATGTGAGTGTCAAAGTTGTGGCATCCAAAATATGTTGCAAATGAAATGCTTGCTTACCCCTCTCCTGTCGGGGAAATGACAGGACGGGCGCTGGCAGCCGTTGGTTCCGGGACCTTCCCCAGATGACGCCCGGATTTCTTCCTCTTTGAAGTGTTGCTCGAGGTAGACCATGAGACGTCCGAGGCCTCAATGTCGCCCAAATCGGTAGGGAGCGGATCCGGTCCATCTAAGTCCACTCCAACATCACCATCCGATGACGACTCATCATCGGTAACGGCATGACGGGAGGTGGACGACTCGGTCATGCCGGAGTTGTTGACGTGGGTCGCGGGATGGCTCGAGACTCTCTAGTACTTACTACTTAAGTGCTGGCCCCATCAGAATCTGAAAACAAAATATGCGAATATAAAAGATCATCGCCCGTATTTGTGGCGCATAAGAAATCGGAGAAAGCTTAGAAAAGGTCACAGATAAATAAGCAAAATGTTGTAAAGAAGCTGTGTCACCATGTTACGAGGTCAGGTGGCTACAATTTTGCCTGGCCTCTGTGGGACAAAGCTGAGAACGACCTACTTGCTAAAGGGGTCCAACTAGCGACATTGAACTAACCCAAACGGGTAAGGACTTGGTTCTTCGGGCATGGGGGAACTTTGGACCCAGAAACAGGGAAGTGTGTTTTCATGAAAGCTCAACTTGAAACACCCTTAAAAGCGATTCATGAAGCAATCCAGGAAATGCAGGAAGGAAGGTTCCATCCCGACAGAGAGAAGGACGACTGTCAAAGGCCCTCGAATCTGAACAGCCGGACGAACACGAGGGACATCAGGCTCCGTTTCGTGGGTGCATGGGTTTCCGACAACATTGGTTATAGAAGCCAAGGGAGAAAGAAGAAAGAGGAAACAGGCCGGATGCAGAAGATGGAAGAAAGATTAGCGCTGCATGAGAAGAAACTAGAGGCACTTACCACCAATGAGCTACCGCCCAAAGATCTATCCAGCTCATGCCAATCCTCCTCACGCCTTGCGCGGTTATTGTATTAGTATGTTACACGTGTTGCGTGATTTGCACACAATCATCATATGTCACATGCCAATAGCTTGGTATGGTGAATCTGGATACATCATGCCCGAATTGATCTATTGTGAGGCTGGTTGCCGGCGCAGTGTTTTACGGTCAAAGTTTTGCAAAGTGCACACCACTTGGGTGTGCATCAGAAGATGATGGTCCATATCTTCTTTCGGTTTCTTCTAAAGTCTCAACTCTTCAAGGAGGCACATCAATACTGAAGCATCGAATCTTGTTCAACACCTCATGGTATTACAACAATGGGAAGTCGAGTGAACAAAATGAAGTATATATAACAAATGGTCCAGAGATATATATAAGGGGCCAGATTAGCGACGCTCAAAATCATTGTTAAATAAATCACATAGTAAGTGTGATGTTGCATAATTATGCAACTCATGATTTGTGAAGTAATAGTAACAAGCATAACCAGTTGACCATAATGCAACAAGGGCATGAATGATAATACAAGTTATACTGCAGGCCACTACTGATGTGAGCACTAAGGGTCTAAGGCAACCATTGGTCAAGAATTACCATGATCCAAGTAGGACGTCCGAGATGAGAACAAATCATCACATGCACATTTGATCTGTCAAGTGAAAATAAATTCAAAAATTAAGATCGAGGAAACTCATCATAGCAAAGTTTGCCAGACTTTGTTTCTCGTCTAACTGTGTACTTGGTCACTCGAGTCTCGAATGTGACACACAAGTTGTAAGTGTGACCCGCATGTTTCAAGTTCTCTATTAGTTATTTTACATTTTTATTTCATGTTTGTAAATATTTTCTCTATGTTTGCAAAACATTCAGGTGTTTAAAAAATGCATTGTAAATATGTCAAGATTTCATAAAAATATATTTGTGAATTAAAATAATCTTCATGAATTGAAAAAAAACATTTACACTGTATTTGTTGCAAATTTGAAAATATTAAATTTTTAAAAAGTTGTTGGCAAGATTTATAAATGTTATCGAATATTAAAATTGTTCATGTTTCTTATAATATTTTGTGAATTGTACAATTTTCGGAATATACATAATTTTTTAAAGGTAAACATTTGCAAATATTCAAAAAAGAAAACAAGCAAAGGCCCAATCAAAAACTAGAGAAAACATGAAAAAAAAGTCCAAACGAAAAAACCATCTGGTAAAAAAAGTTGGGCCACCGAAACTGAGAGATATGGCCCTCCCATAGCTAGCGCTTCCCTACACAATGCGTTGTATTGGGCCGCTCCGCGAGATGACTAATTAGAAGGTCCTCCTTGCATAGGTCTCTGCCACTTTTTATTGTCGTGACAAATAAAACACTGCATGTGCGACACTTATCACAACACGGTAGTTTTTGGGTTTTTTTAGATTCAATTTTTCAAGACGTTTTATGTCTTGAACTGTACATCCAAAAGATGAATTGTTTTCACTCTTGTGTTTCTTATATCAAGATCTTTGAAACTGGATGCCGTGTTGATAGGTTTGAACAACCTTTTTTACTTGAAAAAAATAGAAATCAAAAACACCAAAAACAGGAAAAACAATATATCAGAAATCGGATAACAGCCAAAATAGAAAAGAAACTAAGAACTAGAAAAAAAGAACAAAATAATGTAAGGTAAAAACAGGAAGCACAACCATTCTTTTCACTTTTTTCAAGCACATTTGTACTTTTCACTTTTCAGGACCTTCTTGAATCTTTTTTTGGAAGTTTTTCAACTTGATTTGGATCCTTTTTTCTCTTTTTTGTAATTTTTTCCCTCCCATTTTTAAGACAAAAATCATGAACTTTTGAAAACTTGTGAATTTTTTTAAAATTTATGATTTACACAAACTCGAATATTTATTTATTCTAACATTCTTGAAATAAATAATTTTTTAATTTACTTAAATTCTAAAATTTATTAAAAACATAAACTTTTTGAAATCATGTGAATTTTGTAGATTTTTAAATATATTTTAAAATACGTGGAAATTTTGTTAAAATTCAAAAATATTTTTCTAAAATTTATGAACATTTTTTCAAAATGGTTGTCCCAAACCTTCATTCATGGCAACTTGTCTTATGGGCCAGTTCTTTACTAGTATTTTCGGGCTACCAGAAAAGCTTCCCCCACACCCACCCCCCAACTTATTCCAGAAGCCCAACCATTTTTTTCTTTTAGAAACACACTAGTGAAATCTTAACTACTAGGGAAATCACTAATTGCAGAGATCACTTCCACCTTTCCGGATTGCGACAAGCGGCGTGTTGCATGTGCACCACTTGTCACAATCTGGGAGTTTTCCCTTTTCTCGTAGATCTGTTTATTCAAAACGTTTTATCTCTTAAACCGTGCATCCTAATCTCGAACCATTTTCACCGTTTTATTCCTCGCGTCGAGATTTTCAAAACTAGATCCCATGTTGATAGATTTGACGAACTTTTTTTCATGAAAGAATCGGACGAAAAAACCACACCGGGAGCACGTCTTTTTGCCATTCCAAAAGCCGTTTCCGAGAGGCACGGTAGAAAACCATGCCTCAAACAGAAGAAAAAAATGTTTGTTTTCGTGTCCGATAGCATGACTGCGCTTCTGAAAATAAATTTTGGTTGGGCTTCAAAAATAAGCTGAATAAGGGGCAGCTTATTTCAGCTTACTTTAAATTAAAAGCCTACAAAACAACTGGCCCTAAAAGTTAAAGCCCATCCTGCGAACTAATTGTCCAATAGTGGGGGCCCAGTTCAGTACCGCATCTTGACACCATATGATTCTCATCTTATCTCTCAAAAAAAAAAGATTCTCATCTTCCCGTGTGCATCGGCGACGAGAGAAGGGGCCGAGGGAGCCGCCGGAGAAGGAGGCGAAGGGGACGCGCGGCCGTCCTCCCCCATGCCGGCGAAGCACGTGACAACGAAGGGCCATGTGCGGCGGAGCGGAGGGGATGCGCCGTTTTGTTGTGAAATTGAATTGCGTTCCTCCGCGCATTGAAATTACTTGACTTCACTAAATACTCACACTGAGGGGAAGAAGCCTGGTAGCAATAATTACTTAAGTTGTGTTCATGTAAATGATAAGAAGATACTTGTTGTTGTGAAGGGTGTTTCCTTGAGCCAATTTATCTGGGCTTCTTATTTAGGTACAAACTCGTAAGTTGAAAAGTACTTATATGCCGTCTTGACATGTTAAGCTTTTATATTTTAAGAAATACAACCAAGGAATGATTTATTCACCTTCTAGCACCAAGTAAACTCTTGTCTCTTGCATAATTACAGTTACAGGATGAACAGTAGATCAATTTGCTTGGTTTTTTTAACCATGCAATGTTGTTCATTCTTCAATTATATGATCAGAAGTACTTTGTCTTTGGTCATACCGGCAAGCCATATGTGGGCCACCCATTATTACAACAGCTAGCTTAGTTCATAAACAGTATCCGTTTCCTCGTCGCACCGAGACTCTCAAGAAGAGGCTCTTATTTGCTCTCGCTGTTGTTTCCCACATCTTTCCACATCAATATACCAACTGAATCTGAAATTGTGAAGTCTAGCAACTCTGCCACACAACACTCTTGTTCACTCTTCAGAATTGACTGTGCAGTGTTGTTTCATTAGTCTTCGCAGCGCTTCAAGTTCGACTGAAACCTCTACCATCCTTGGCCTCTGCTCACCTTTCAGCCTTAAGCATCGCAAGGCCAGCTGTGCCACAGTTTTAACATGTCTAGCCCCAGCTTCCTCGTCTACCTGAGGATCTACAATTTCCGACAACCGGTTCTCATGGAATAGTATACTAAAATGCATTGCTAGGCTTCTCACCTCGTCCAGATTACCGCCAAATATTGGTTTCTGCCGTGTCAATAGCTCGATGAGTACTACGCCAAAGCTGTAGACGTCACTTCTCTCGGTCAGTTGGCTTGTCTGGAAGTACAAAGGGTCCATGTACCCTAGTGTCCCCTGCACTAAGGTCGTCACATGGGTCTGATTATGGGCCATTGGCCTCGAAGCACCAAAATCAGAAACCTTTGCGGTGAAGCTCTCGTCAAGGAGTATGTTCGACGACTTGACATCTCTGTGAATAATTGGCATTTCTGTAGCCATGTGCAAGTAGGCAAGTGCTGTTGCAGTTTTCACGGCATCGGGGCTGATGTATTATGCAGATGGTGAAAAAGCGCCCCATTGGTGATGAATTCATAAACCAACAATGGAACTTCTGACTCGAGACAACAGCCAACAAGCTGGACCACATTCTTGTGGTTGACTTGTGAGAGAATGACCGTTCCACCTGGCTTTGATCAACTCGCTGCGCCTTCTTGATCGCCACGACCATTTGATCAGATAGTACGCCTTTGTAGACCGTCCCAAATCCACCTCGCCCAGCTACGTTGTCATCACTGAATCTGTTGGTTGCCTTTTCAAGCTTGCTAGACATGAATATCCTCAACGGCTCCCTCTGAGAAAACATCTGCTGCTTCAGGAGCATGCCACCATTCTGCAAAAAGTATTTTATCTCTACTGCACCCATGTGATGAATAAGTTCATGCAGATTGAGCAGTTCATTTCAAAAGGGAACAAATATAAGACCATGTGAAACTTGCCTGTGGCAATCAGTAGTGTTTTATCTCTACTGCATCCATTTCCCTGCTTCTTACCATCCCATGTACAGTTAAAACCACCTAGTCTGTTGATGCACTTGTGCGTGCAGGGGTACTTAGTTTTGTCTTTGCATTCATCAATATCTTGTAGAGAAAGGGAAATCAGAATAAGGCATATATCCTAAGTTAGTGGCAATCAAAATGTAAAGGTGTCATCTATTGCAAACATGATTTCTCACCTTGGCATCCCAGATAAGGGTCACCTGCAGAACAGTTGCAGCGGTACGCGGTGGTATTTGCCGCGGTATAACAATCGGTGTTCTCCTTGCACATGTAGGTCTGAGGCGCACTACGCGCCTCTAAGCAGTTGCCGCCGGATATAGACCAGTCAAGTACCATTGGCAGGTTCGTCAGGTTTCTGTCCAAGTGATCCCTGGAGAACACATAGGAACCTTGGTCCACGATGAACGCCTTGCTGCACCATGCGCTGCTGCTTTTACTGATGTTCCCCAAAGATCCGGAGGACTGCAGGAGTTGGCTCCGTATGCTGGTAAACTCTAAGTTGAGTACCTTGAGTTCCTCGGGCACTGAAGCTTGGCAGCAGCCCACCCCAGAGCATGCGCCACTGCTGATGCTTCCCTCAGAAGTGCAGAACGACACGCAGCCTCCCTGTACCGGCTCGTTACGTCCGGGCTTTGTATCATGGCTATGGAGTCACAACCAACGACGGTGAACTTGTTTAGTGTGTGTGAGAAGGTGAAAGGCGTGCCCTGAAGGTTGATGAAGTTTGTGGTCACCGGGCCTGCGTTCTGCTGGCACTGGGTGTAGACGGTGTCGCCGGTTACACGTACATAGCCCTGGGGCAGCGAGATGCCCAGGACCATGTACTGCTTGCCACCGAGCGATATCATTGGCCCTGTTGATTCACATGATATGTCGAAGCCTGGATTCCTCGAGATGCTCGAGTTGCCAGGGATGTTGAAAGGGGATGGGATGTTGACGCAGCTGCCGGGGCATTTGGTTATGCTGGATTGGGCGGAACCGGTGCAGAATAAACACAGGCAGAGAAGGAGCAATTGGACCAGAAAATATATGCGGAGCTGTGGCACAAGGATTACCTTGTGCCCCGAGTATCTTCATCCCGATCGATCGATCAATTTATTTATGCAGGCAGGATGATTGCTTGGGTGTTAGTATCTGTGGGTTGCTGGCAAGCAGCACTGTGTACTGCAAAGCAATTCTCCTCTGATAGTCCGGGGAGAAAGATGACCGTGCACTCGGTGCAGAGTTATAGAATTTTCCTCTTCACTGCATCGGAAAATGGTGTTCCTGGTGCAGACTATTCTTGCTTCCTTCAGTCAAATCCTTTTGCCGTGCCACTTGGGGAAGGAAAATGATTGCCCGAGTAAGATGTGCAGTTCTACTCAAAACAGAGACCTGGAAGAGAAATTTAGTGCTCCAGAGACTTGTCAACATAAATCTTGTTTGTTCTATATTCTTTCCAGCGCTGGAGAAGTTGACGTTGAATGGGTCAAGTCAAAGTCCATGAAAAGTTTTGGCTATGGCTTCAGCTGCGTGCGGGGAGCTTAAAGACATGGACTGATTTCCACGTTCTATCTCTTTCAAGGCTGGTGGATCTTGGCATGCTGGTGATACTTGTACGTCAGTTTTTCGACAAAGGGTGAATTTTATTATCTCAAGATGAAAGTATCAAGAGGATACAAATACAATGAGCACACACCCGCCTCTACATAGCTAGGATGCATACAGCCAACACCAACACATGCACATGAAAACACACTCACAAATAGCAAAGTCATGAAAGACCAAAGCTATATGTAGGCGAGGAAAAAACACTAGCTCGGATCTGCGATCCACAAACTAAAACAATAACCATATCCGCACCAACCATCTTATGGTATCACACAAACGTCAAGGTTCTTCAACAGCAACGCCTTCAGGAAAGGAGCGGCGCTCAATCGTCGTCGTCACCGGATACAACCAGCAAGGTTAGAATCTAAATTTTCACCCTGAAGAACCAGTCCGAACATATCCGAGCAATGCCTTCAACAAGGTAACGACGGAAAAACATCGCCATTGCCAGGTATAACCAACACATGTCGGACCTAGGCTTTCACCCTGGATCTCAAGAACAGATGCTCGAGTAGCACCATCATCGACGTAACTTGTGTGTTCTCGCCGCCACTTTCCCGCGATCCTAGCAGCTACATGCGATGTGCGACCGCTGCCGCTGCACAACCATCCCTCTGCATCAAATTGTCGTTCATAGTTTGCATCTCCTGCTAAACACAACCACCGGATCTGGAGAGAGCAACAACTACAGCATATCGTTTGAAGGTACTACACGCATATCCTATCGCCACTGAACTCGTAATCATTTTCGTCATTCTGGCACTTGATTTTTGAAGCTAACATGTATAACTGTTTCTACTATATGGCACAGGGAACTTGAATTACTCGGCCCAACAAGAAGCACTCTGTACTGCAAAGCAACTGCCCTCTGATCCTGGGAGGAAGACGACAGAGTTATTGGCCTTTAATTTCCTCTTCACCCTGTCGGAAAATTGTGTTTCTGGTGCCGACTTTTCTTGCTACCTTTAGTCAAATTCTTTTGCTGTGCCACTTGGGTAAGCAAAACGATTCCCAAGTAAGACGTGCAGTGTCTACTCAAAGCAGAGACCTGGACGAGACAAGTAATTTTTCCGGCACCGGAAAAGTTGACGTTGAATGGCTTAGGTCCGGTCCATGAAAAGTTGTGCCTCAGGTGTGGTTCAAAAGTAATTATCATGGTCTCACTGCCCAATTTTGATTTTTTTTCACATGACTATCTTTTATGCACTAGCTCTTGTAAGTGTCGAGTACAAATTGGCATGCCTATGTTGTCTATTTGCATGGTTGCGAGTTAACTGTGAAATTATCTCTGTAGAGCCTTAGGATATATGCCTTATTCTGAGTTCCCTTTCTGGCATTCGCAAGAACATTACAGATATGGCAAGCATCACATAATCTACTACTCCTCCGCTCCTAAATATTTGTCTTTTAGAGATTTCGAATGGACTATCACATACGGATGTATATAGACATATTTTAGAGTGTAGATTTACTCATTTTGCTCCGTATGTAGCCATTTTTTGAGATCTCTAGAAAGACAAATATTTAGGAACGGAGGGAGTACATCTAAGACTGGCTCCCCCTGTCAAAAAATAAAATATACGGAGTATCTACATGTAAGAGGGGTAATATCCACAGCGGTATGGTAGTTTTGCGGAAGAAAGCAAAATTGCATGATTTTCTTCAGGCTGTTGTTATCTCACTGACTCACACGGTTATGGTAGTTGACAGCATTTATCACGAGGTTCTCCATTCAGCATCACACTTGCTTCATTCGCTTCACTGTTGCTTCCGCTGCGAAAGTTAATGATCAAGCTCTCTGTTTTCCCCCCTCTCCATAACTTATATCTCTTTCCGCCTCACTATATAAATCAAGATCTTTGAAGTTCATGCCAGTTTTTTATCGCTTTTGTCAGAATGTAGCTTAGTGTGCCATCCTACTGGCCAGCTGTTTTGAGCCGCTGCATTCCAAATAAACTAATGTTGTGCCAGTAACATGCATGTGAGAGATTAGAGTAAACTGAAACCTGAGGTATACCGAAAAAGACTTTCGCCCCGCTTTATAGATAAAGCAAACCGCCACAAGACATACAACCACACCAGGTTCAAACACACACACCCAAGTACCACACCAAAGTCATAAGGTTCTGCTGAGGGCACAGCTCAACAAGCCCAAAGAAAGAGAAAAAACAGAGCGAGACCCGCGCAGGGGATCTAGTCAGGCTCCGGCGGTGGCGGCGGCGGCAGCGGCGATAGGCGGACGGCCATCGAGCGAAGATCGGCGATGAAGGTAGAGATGGTGTCGCGCTCCAGGGGACGGCTAAGCGGCCGCCAAAGCTGCAGGAAACCCGAGAATTTGTAGAGAGTGTCAGTAGCACGACGAAGAGGGGTACGCTTGATCACAAGCTCATTACGAACAGTCCAAAGTGTCCATGCTAGGACCCCAACCTCCAGCCACCTAATGTGGCAAGAGGATGAGGGGGACATTTGGAGTTCAGCAAATAAGTCGGGGAAGTTGGTGTGAGTCCAACTTCCCCCGACAATCTCGCGAAAACAGCTCCAGAGGAACCGGGCGGAGGCGCAAGCGAAGAAGATGTGGTTGGAGTCCTCGGGGACGGCACAGAGGGGGCAAATACCAGTGCCCGGGCCATTACGCTTGCAGACCTCCACACCGGAAGGGATCCGTTCCCGGATCCACTGCCACATGAAGATGCGGATCTTCAGTGGGAGACGGACGGACCACACCATCGAGAGGGGGGGGGGAGCGGAGGAGGGGGCAATGGCCAAGTAGAGCGATTTGGTAGAGAACTGGCCAGACGGCTCCAAATGCCAATGCACACGGTCTTGGACACCATCTACCAACGGCTCATGCAGAGCAACGCAATCAAGCAGCTCACGCCAGGCGGCGGATTCCGCAGGCCCAAATGGCCAACGGAAAGCGAGGCGCCCTAAGTCAATGAGGGCCCTATCAACAGAAATCATGGGGTCGACCGAGATAGAGAAGAGGATGGGGAAGCGAGCCGCAAAGGGGGAGTCGCCGGCCCAGCGGTCAAACCAGAAGAGCGTCGAGAGGCTGGACCCTACCGAGATAGAGGTACCAATGCGGAGCACAGGGAGGAGCTGGACGAGGGACTGCCAGAACTGAAAGCCACCCGACTTCTGGCAGAAGGCAAGGGGTTGGCCGCGCAGGTATTTATTCCGGATAATGTCCAGCCAGAGGCCACCATGACCCTGCGAGATGCGCCACAGCCACCGGGATAGGAGGGCAATATTCACCCGCTTAGAGCACATGATTCCCAATCCACCCTGCTCCCTAGGCTTGCAGATGTCAGGCCAGCTGACCATGTGATACTTCTGCTTGCCGTGCTCACCAGCCCAATAGAAGCGGGACTGGATTTTGGCGATCTCCTTATGGAGAGATTCGTGGAGGCTGTAGAAACTCATAAGAAATAAGAGGAGGCTGGAGAGGAGGAGTTGATAAGAATAGTCCGGCCGCTTTGAAAGCCACCTCCCCGCCAAGGCTCGCATCTAGACTGGAGCTTGGTCACGGAGGGCGAAGATCACGCCAAGAGGCGCGAGTGACTGATGGGCGTCCCAAGGTAGGTAGTGGGGAACGAGCCCATGCGGCAATTGAGTCTATTGGCAATGGCCACTGACTCATCGGGAGAGTATCCCATCACCATAACATCGCTCTTATCAAAGTTGATCTTGTGGCCCGACATCTGTTGAAAGCAAAGGAGGAGGAATTTGAGGTTGGTGATGTCCATCTCCGAGCCTTCGACCATGATGATCGTGTCATCGGCATACTGGAGGATGGAAATCCCCGAGCCCCCGGAGAGATGGGGGGTGATACCCCGGAGGTGGCCCGCGGCTTTAGCCTTATCTAGAATGGAGGCCAAAGCGTCCACGACCATATTGAAGAGGAACAGGGAGAAGGGGTCGCCTTGGCGCACCCCACAAAGGGTAGGGAAGAAGGGGCCGATCTCGCCGTTAATGTTGACCTCCGTGCGACCGCAAGAGACCATTTGCATGACTCTCGTGGTACGGCCGCACTTCTATCAGGTTGTTGAAGATATACAACGAAATGGTCCTCCATTCTTCGTTATCCAAAGATACTAGATTTGAAACACTGGCTAGTGTGAGATTGCCTTTGAATAGGCTGAGGTTGGATCCACCCTTTTTAGGCTCGTCAGCATTGTACCGAGGCTTCAGATTATGCAAATGACGATTTTTGGTTTCGTAGTGTGCTGTCACGAAGTTTGCCGCCTCCTCAGTGATGAATGCCTCAGCCATAGACGCTTCAATTCTACGTTTATTTTTACATTTTTCTCGAAGCGTCTTCTGCATCCTCTCAATTGGGTAGCACCAACGATTTTGCACGGGCCCCCCAATCTTGCCTCGGTCGGGAGATGCAAAATCAAATGCTACATTGGAATAAAGAAGCCCGGTTGAAAGATCTTCTCGAACTTGCAGATCAACTCTGGCGCCAACTCTTCCATTTCTTCTAGCATGCCAGGCGATAGTTCTTTCGCACAAAGAACACGGAAGAAATAGCTGAGTTCTGCCAGTACTAGCCATTCATCCTCAAGGATGAAGCCACGCAACTTCACCGGCATTACCCGCTCAATCCATATGTGCCAATCATGACTCTTGAGACCAAATATCTTCAATTTATCAAGACTCGCTCCCCTCTTTAGATTCGCTGCATACCCATCGGGGAACATCAACTGCATTTTCACCCACAAGATAATTTCCCTCATAGCTGGCCTTCCAAGATTGAACCATGCCTTTGGCTTCATCCATTTCTGCTTTCCTTTCGGTTCTTTCATGTTTTGTAACGGCCTATCACATAGCACCTCCAGATCGACTCTAGCCTTAGTATTATCCTTTGACTTCCCATCTATGCCGAACAATGTACCAAAAAGTGCCTCGAGAGTGTTTAACTGATCCAGGGTCTGTTGGCCTGTCAACGCAGGTGGTGCAGAGATTTTTACAACTCTACCTCTGATGAAGTTCTTCTTGTCTTTCCTGAACTTATGGCGAGGATCCAGGAACTGTCTATGCATGTCAAAGCAAGAAAACTTGCGACCGGCCTGAAGCCAACGAAACTCAAGAGCTCCCTTGCATGTGGGGCACGGGAACCTTCCATGCACACACCAGCCAACGAATAGCGCATACGCCGGCAAGTCATGCGTCGAGTACATGTACCAGACACGCATTATGAAGTTTCATTTGCTATTGGCGTCGTATGTCTTGAACCCATTATCCCAGGCTTCTTGCAATTCGTCCTTAAGCGGCTGCATGTACACATTCATATTTTTCCCCGGATAGTTGGGCCCTGGAATTATCAACGTCAGGAAAATGTTCTTTCTTTGCATAATCTGTCCGGGGGGGAGATTGAGTGGAAAGACAAATACGGGCCAACAACTGTATTGGGCTGCCGTCATACCAAACACACTGAACCCATCGGTGCTGATGCCGACTCGAGGATGCCTCGGATCTGCCGCTTTGTCAGCATGTAATTCATCAAACTTTTTCCATGCAACACCATCCGATGTGTGTACCATCATCAGATTCCCATCTGCATCTAGTTCGGTTCTTTTGACTGTTTTGTGCCAGGTCATCTGTCTGGCCGTCTCTTCGACCATGAAAAGACGTTGAAGTCTTGGTACGATTGGCATATACCGAAGAACACTAATAAGGATTTTTGTCTGTGTCTTCTCACCCATACCGTTGTCTACCACAATATACCTGGAACACTTGCAAATGGGACAATAGTTCAAGTCCGCATAGTCAAGCCTAAATAAGGCACATCCTTTCTCACAGGCATGTATCTTCTCATAGGGCATCTTCAGTGCACGGAGGATTTTGTCCAACTGGTACAGGTTTGCAGGCATTACATGGCCTTTGGGTAGAAAGCGTCCAAATATTGTCATAATTGCGCCATAGCATTCTCTGCCCAAGTTGAACTGAGCCTTCAAAGCCATTACTTGTGAGATGGCATCCAACTGACAAAGCTCAGTGTGCTCGTGGAGCGGACGTTTTGAAGACTCCAACATTTCATTGAAGGCCTTTGTAGATTTCTCCATCTCCTCGTCCGAATCCCGAGCATCATCATTGTCTTGCACCATGTTTTCCATCCCGGTACCATGCTCGTCGGTGCGACGATGATCCACCTCAGCTCGGTCACGTTGGGCAGACTCACCATGAAATGTCCACACCATATAATCGGGCGTAAAACCATTCTTCTGCAGGTGTTTACCCATTTCAGCCTCTGTCCTCTTTTCCCAATTGCCGCATCGGAAACAGGGGCACCAAGTTTTTCTCTGGCCATTTGCAAATGCGGCTTGCACAAACCCCTTGGTTTTTGTGAACCATTCAGCGCTCCATTTGTTCTGACCAGTGTGACCGGTATACATCCACGCACGATCACTCATCTTGACTTTCAGAGCTGCTGGACACACAATAATTATATATATATAATTCACCATGTATATATTCATCAGTTGATCTACTTTGTCAATTTTATTACGTCCATGCAACCTACACTCTAATAGGTAATGATAGGTCCTAATCCCACCCGAGTATGTGTAGATTGGGTTCATTTTCCCAAGCTATGCTCCGGATCCGACGCAAAATTTCGGCAGCACCTCCCCGCTGTTCTCCTGACACACGTCTCTGCAATAAACAGAGAGGATGTGTACCCGGAGAACAACAAGGGAGGCACTGACAAAATTTATGCGTCGGATCCGGAGTAAAGCATATGGGAAAACGAACCCAATCTACAAATACTCGGGCTGTCCATGGATAGCGTTGGAAAATTCGAAAGAATCAAGGTTATAAATATGCAAATGCATGCATATTTATAACTATGACGCTTTCGAACGGGAGACACATATTCAAGACACATATATAGCTAGCTATCAAGTTTCATCGGCACGAACACCGGAACAGAGCAAATAATTAATGGGGGAGGAGGACATGTCATTTGTGCTCACCCACGAACGAAGGGGCAGAGCTCGTTAAACGCACGGCGAGGTCGTCGAACACCAAGCCTCGCAGCGGTGAAACAACTGCACATTTAAATCAACCCGATCAACACAATTATATATGATGTTTTTCATAACAAAATTGGAAAATATATGACCTAACTAATAATTCACAAATATAAGACCCTGTCGGCCTCGGGGGGTCGGGTGTCGGGGTGTCTGGGTGTCGTGTCGGGGTCGGAGTGTAGTGTCGGGGTCGGGGTGTCGGGGTCAGGGGTTAGGGGTCGGGGTGTCGGGGGTCAGGGGGTCGGGTGTTTCCTTCTATCCTTCTTCTTCTTCTTTCTTTCTCTTCTTCTTCTTCTTTCCTTTCTTCTTCTTCTTCTTCCATCTTTTTTCTACTTTTTTACTTCTTTTCGTTTCTTGTTTTCTTCTTCTTCTACTCTTCTACTTCTTTTCCTCTTCTTCTTTTTTCATCTTTCTACTACTTCTACTTCTTCTACTTCTTCTAATTCTTTTCTAACACTAACACTAACACAATCTAGCACCAACAATTAAACAACAAAAAATGAAAAAACAGAAAAAAAAAGTATTTCCACTCACGAGCAATGGGACGGTCGGCGGGCGGCGCAAGGTGGGTGGTGGAGGGGGGGGTGGTGGGGCGGAGGGTGGTGGGGGGGGTGAGCGGCGGGGGCGGCGCCAGAGGCAGGCAGGGGCATGGGCAAGGGGCGGGTGACGGGCGAGGCGGGGCGGCGGAGCGGGCGACGGGCGGGTGGGGGGGTGGGGGGAGGGGGTGGGGGGGGGCGGGCGGGGCAGGGCGGCGGGCGGGCGGGGGGGGGCGGGGGCGGGCACCGGCACGGGCGGGGGGGGCGGTGGATCTAGGGTGGGCCATCGGGGAGGAGAGAGGAAGAGAAGGAGAGTAAAGGGCGGGGGGGAGGGGTGTGGCGTCCATTAGGTACTCGGCTCTTTGCCATCCGCCACTCTTTGCCGTCCGCCGTTATCTCTCTTTGCCGTCTGCTAGTAGACGGCAAAGAGGTGGGGGTGTTAAGTTTTTTTAAATGGGCGGGTGGGTGGGGGCCACGTCCCTCTTTGCCGTCAGCTGGATGACGGCAAAGAATCTTTGCCGTCAGCTGGCGGACGACAAATAAATGGCTCACGGCAAAGAGCTTCTTTGCCGTCCGCCGTTTCTTTGCCGTCGGCTTTTCGGTAGCTGATGGCAAAGAGCTTCTTTGCCGTCCGCTAGCCGACGACAAAGATCAGGCAGATGGCAAAGTAGCTGATTCCAGTAGTGTCTCTAGAAAGGATCCATTCTTAGCAACGAATGTTTTGCCTTCGGATCTGTGATGGAAGGTGTACCCAACAGTTTCCTTTGGGTATTCTATGAAGACGCACTTCTCCGATTTGGGTTCGAGCTTATCAGGTTGAAACTTTTTCACATAAGCATCGCAGCCCCAAACTTTAAGAAACGACAACTTTGGTTTCTTGCCAAACCACAGTTCAATAGGCCTCGTCTCAACGGATTTTGATGGTGCCCTATTTAAAGTGAATGCAGTTGTCTCTAATGCATAACCCCAAAACGATAGTGGTTAATCGGTAATCATAGATCATACCATATAAAATAAAGTGCGTTTACGACGTTCGGACACACCATTATGCTGTGGTGTTCCATGTGGCGTGAGCTGTGAAACTATTCCACATTGTTTTATATGAAGGCCAAACTCGTAACTCAAATATTCTCCTTCACGATCAGATCGTAGAAACTTTATTTTCTTGTTACGATGATTCTCCACTTCACTCTGAAATTCTTTAAACTTTTCAAATGTTTCAGACTTGTGCTTCATTAAGTAGATATACTCATATCTGCTCAAATCATCTGTGAAGGTCAGAAAATAATGATACCCGCCACGAGCATCAACACTCATTGGACCGCACACATCGGTATGTATTATTTCCAACAAGTCAGTAGCTCGTTCCATTGTTCCGGAGAACGGAGTTTTAGTCATCTTGCCCAAAACACACGGTTCGCAAGCATCAAAAACCAAGTGATTCTGAAAATCCATCTTTATGGAGTTTCTTCATGCGCTTTACACCGATATGACCCAAATGGCAGTGCCACAAATAAGTTGCACTATCATTATTAACTTTGCATCTTTTGGCATCAATATTATGAATATGTGTATCACTACGATCGAGATCCAACAAACTATTTTCATTGTGTGTATGACCATTGAAGGTTTTATTCATGTAAACAGAACAACGATTATTCTCTGACTTTAAATGAATAACCGTATTGCAATAAACATGATCAAATCATATTCATGCTCAACGCAAATGCCAAATAACATTTATTTAGGTTTAACACTAATCCCGAAAGTATAGGGAGTGTGTGATGATGATCATATCAATCTTCGAGCTACTTCCAACACTCATCGTCACTTCCCCTCAACTAGTCTCTGTTTATTATGTAACTCCTGTTTCGAGTTACTAATCTTAGCAACCGAACAAGTATCAAATACTCAGGGGCTACTATAAACACTAGTAAGGAACACATCAATAACCTGTATATCAAAATATACCCTTGCTCACTTTGCCATCCTTCGTATCAACCAAATATTCAGGGTATTTTGGCTTCCAGTGACCATTTCCTTTGCAGTGTAAGCACTCAGTTTTAGGCTTTGGTCCATCTTTGGGCTTCTTCGCGGGAGTGACAACTTGCCTGTCATTCAACTTGAACTTCCCTTTCTTTCCCTTTGCCCTTTTCTTGAAACTAGTGGTCTTGTCAATCATCAACACTTGATGCTCTTTCTTGATTTCTACCTTTCGGTGATTTCAACATCACGAAGAGCTCGGGAATCGATTTCGTCATCCCATGCATACTATATTGCATCACGAAGTTCTAGCAACTTGGTGATGGTGACTAGAGAACTCTGTCAATCACTATCTTATCTGGAAGATTAACTCCCACTTGATTCAGGCGATTGAAGTACCCAGACAATCTGAGCACATGCTCACTAGTTGAGCGATTCTCCTCCATCTTTTAGCTATAGTACTTGTTGGAGACTTCATATTTCTTAACTCGGGTATTTGCTTGAAATATTAACTTCAACTCTTGGAACATCTCATATGGTCCATGACGTTCAAAACGTCTTTGAAGTCCCGATTCTAAGCCGTTACGCATGGTGCATTGAACTATCAAGTAGTCATCATATTGAGCTAGCCAAACGTTCATAACGTCTGCATCTGCTCTTGCAAAAGGTCTGTCACCTAGCGGTGCATCAAGGACATAATTCTTCTGTGCAACAATGAGGATAAACCTCAGATCACGGATCCAATCTGCATCATTGCTACTAACATCTTCCAACATATTTTTCTTCTAGGAACATATAAAAAATAAATATAGGGAAGCAATAACGCGAGCTATTGATCTATAACATTATTTGCAAAATACTTTCAGGACTAAGTTCATGATAAATTTAAGTTCAATTAATCATATTACTTAAGAACTCCCACTTAGACAGACATATCTCTAGTCATCTAAGTGATCACGTGATCCAAATCAACTAAACCATAATCGATCATCACGTGAAATGGAGTAGTTTTCAATGGTGAACATCACTATGTTGATCATATCTACTATATGATTCACGCTCGACCTTTCGGTCTCAGTGTTCCGAGGCCATATCTGCATATGATAGGCTCGTCAAGTTTATCCTGAGTATTCTTCGTGTGCAAAACTGGCTTGCACCCATTGTAGATGGACGTAGAGCTTATCACACCCGATCATCACGTGGTGTCTGGGCACGACGAACTTTGGCAATGGTGCATACTCAAGGAGAACACTTTTATCTTGAAATTTAGTGAGAGATCATCTTATAATGCTACCGTCAAACAAAGCAAGATAAGATGCATAAAGGATAAACATCACATGCAATCTATATAAGTGATATGATATGGCCATCATCATCTTGTGCTTGTGATCTCCATCTCTGAAGCACCGTCATCATCACCATCATCACCGGCGCGACACCTTGATCTCCATCGTAGTATCGTTGTCGTCTTGCCAACTATTGCTTCTACGACCATGGCTACCGCTTAGTGATAAAGTAAAGCAATTACAGGGTAATTGCATTGCATACAATAAAGCGACAACCATATGGCTCCTGCAAGTTCCCGATAACTCAGTTACAAATCAAGATCATCTCATACAATAAAATATAGCATCACGTCTTGACCATATCACATCACAACATGCCCTGCAAAAACAAGTTAGACGCCCTCTACTTTGTTGTTGCAAGTTTTACGTGGCTGCTACGGGATGAGCAAGAACCGTTCTTACCTACGCATCAAAACCACAACGATAGTTCGTCAAGTTAGTGCTGTTTTAACCTTCTCAAGGACCGGGCGTAGCCACACTCGGTTCAACTAAAGTTGGAGAAACAGACACCCGCTAGTCAACTGTGTGCAAAGCACGGCGGTAAAACCAGTCTCGCGTAAGCGTACGCATAATGTCGGTCCGGGCCGCTTCATCCAACAATACCGCTGAACCAAAATATGACATGCTGGTAAGCAGTATGACTTGTATCGCCCACAACTCACTTGTGTTCTACTCGTGCATATAACATCAATGCATAAAACCTAGGCTCGGATGCCACTGTTGGGGAATGTAGTAATTTCAAAAAAATTCCTACGCACACGCAAGATCATGGTGATGCATAGCAACGAGACGGAAGAGTGTGTCTACGTACCCTCGTAGACCGAAAGCGGAAGCATTAGCACAACGCAATTGATGTAGTCATACGTCTTCACGACCCGACCGATCAAGCACCGGAACTACGGCACCTCCGAGTTCTTGCACACGTTCAACTCAATGACGTTCCCCGTACTCCAATCCAGCAGAATGTCAGGGAAGAGTTTCATCAGCACGACGGCATGGTGACGATCTGGATGTTCTACCATCGCAGGGCTTCGCCTAAGCACCGCTACAATATTATCGAGGGGAACTATGGTGGAGGGGGGGCACCGCACACGGCTAAGTTATCAAGAGATCAACTGTTGTGTCTCCAAGGGGTGCCCCTCTCCCCGTATATAAAGGAGTGGAGGAGGGGGAGGTCCGGCCCTCTCTATGGCGCGCCCTAGGGGAGTCCTACTCCCACCGGGAGTAGGATTCCCCCTTTCCTAGTAGAACTAGGAGACCTTCCAAGTAGTAGGAGTAGGAGAGAAGGAAAGGGGAGAGAGAAGAGAAGGAAAGAGGGGGCGCAGCCCCTCCCCTAGTCCAATTCGGACTAGGCCTTGGGGGGGCACCCAACCTCTCCTCTCTCTTTCCCCTAAAGCCGAATAAGGCCCATATACTCCCCGGCGAATTCCCGTAACTCTCCGGTACTCCGAAAAATAACCGAATCACTCAGAACCTTTCCGATGTCTGAATATAGTCGTCCAATATATCGATCTTTACGTCTCGACCATTTCGAGACTCATCGTCATGTCCCTGATATCATCCGGGACTCTGAACTACCTTCGGTAAATCAAAACACATAAACTCATAATATAACTGTCATCGAACTTTAAGCGTGCGGACCCTACGGGTTCGAGAACAATGTAGACAGGACCGAGACACGTCTCCGGTCAATAACCAATAGCGGAACTTGGATGCTCATATTGGCTCCCACATATTCTACGAAGATCTTTATCGGTCAAACCGGATAACAACATACGTTGTTCCCTTTGTCATCGGTATGTTACTTGACCGAGATTCGATCGTCGGTATCTCAATGCCTAGTTCAATATCTTTACCGGCAAGTCTCTTTACTCATTCTATAATACATCATCCCACAACTAACTCATTAGTTACAATGCTTGCAAGGCTTATAGTGATGTGCATTACTGAGTGGGCCCAGAGATACCTCTGCGACAATCGGAGTGACAAATCCTAATCTCGAAATACACCAACCCAACAAGTACGTTCAGAGACACCTATAGAGCTCCTTTATAATCAGCCAGTTACGTTGTGACGTTTGGTAGCACACAAAGTGTTCCTCCGGTAAACGGGAGTTACATAATCTCATAGTCATAGGAACATGTATAAGTCATGAAGAAAGCAATAGCAACATACTAAACGATCAAGTGCTAAGCTAACGGAATGGGTCAAGTCAATCACATCATTCTCCTAATGATGTGATCCTGTTAATCAAATGACAACTCATGTCTATGGTTAGGAAACTTAGCCATCTTTGATTAATGAGCTAGTCATGTAGAGGCATACTAGTGACGCTATGTTTGTCTATGTATTCACACATGTATTATGTTTCCGGTTAATACAATTCTAGCATGAATAATAAACATTTATCATGAAATAAGGAAATAAATAATAACTTTATTATTGCCTCTAGGGCATATTTCCTTCAGATACGTCTCCAAAGTATCTACTTTTCCTAACGCTTTTCCTCTTATTTTGGATTCTAATTTGCATGATTTGAATGAAATTAACCCCGGACTGACGTTGTTTTCAGCACAAATACCATGGTGTTGTTTTTGTGCAGAAATAAAAGTTCTCGGAATGGAACGAAACTTTGAGATGGTTTTTTATATCAATAAAGAGAATTTCTGGAGCCAAGAGATACCTGAGGGGGCACCTGGGTGGGCGCAACCCACCAGGGCGCGCCTGCCCCCCCCCCCCCCACAAGCGTGCCCAGGTGGGTGCTGCCCACCTGGTGGCCCCGCTGACCCTGAAACCGACGCTATAAAATCACATTGTTCCAAAAATCAGGGAGAAAGAATTATCGGTTTTCACGAGACGGACCCGCCGCCGTCTCCTGTTCTTCATCTGGGGGACAGATCTGGAGTCCGTTTGGGGCTCCGGAGAGGGGGATCTTCGATCATCGTCATCACCAACACATCTCCATTGCCAATTCCATGATGCTCCCCACCAGGAGTGAGTAATTCCTTCGTAGGCTCGCTAGTCGGTGAGGAGTTGGATGAGATTCATCATGTAATCGTGTTAGTTTTGTTAGGGCTTGATCCCTAGTATCCACTATGTTCTAAGATTGATGTTGCTATGACTTTGGCATGCTTAATGCTTGTCACTTTGGGTCTGGGTGCCATGATTTCAGATCTGAACTGTTTATGTTATCACCACTATATCCATGTTCTGGATCTGATCTTGCAAGTTATAGTCACCTACTACGTGTTATGATCCGGCAACCCCGGAGTGATAATAGTTGGGACCACTCCCAGTGATGACTGTAGTTTGAGGAGTTCATGTGTTCACCGTGTGTTAATGCTTTGTTCCGATTCTCTATTAAAAGGAGGTCTTAATATCCCTTAGTTTCCAATAGGACCCCGCTGCCACGGGAGGGTAGGACAACAGATGTTATGCAAGTTCTTTCCATAAACACGTATGACTATTTACGAAATACATGCCTACATTATATTTATGAACTGGAGCTAGTGCCGTATCGCCCTAAGTTATAACTGTCTCATGATAAATATCATCCAACAAGTCACCGATCCAATGCCTACGAATTTACCTTATATTGTTCTTGCTAAGTTACTACTGTTGCCACTGCTATCGTTACTGCTACAATATCACTGCTATCACTGCTACCGTTACCGTTGCTACTACTTCTATCATCAAAACTATCATATTATTGTGCTACTAATCACTTTGGTGCAGATAATTAATCTCCAAGTGTGGTTGAATTGACAACTCAGCTGCTAATACCTTCAAATATTCTTTGGCTCCCCTTCTGCCGAATCTTTGGGTTGAATACTCTACTCTCGAAAACTGTTGCGATCCGCTATACTTGTGGGTTATCAGCGGGCAGGGCTTGGGAAAAGTTAATTAAATAGGTTGAAGGCCCATGGAAACAAAAGCTAAAATGGATGCGACCAAATGTAACTAATTAAGTAGTACTAGCTAGCTACCATCTATTTAATTCTAGTTTCAATACCATTATCATACTTGATTAATTATTATCTGATTGAATTCTATTCTCATAAATGCCCTGAAATAGGCGTCGGGAGATAATTTATGTGCGTACTACGTTAGCGAGAACATTCGCATGATGGCGTCTGAAAAGAGCAAAACTAAGACACCAATGGGTACGTTTGCCAGAACACTAGTCATAATTTTTACATCATTATCTAATATATACACACGCACAACTAATACATGCATATTGATGGTCTCCTTCTTTAAAGACGAGGGACATGCAGGATCAGCTCCTACCAGAGGATCGCGTACGAGCGATTCAAAAGGAGATACGGGATTTTTGCTCGACCAGGTCATAGATTCCAACGGAGAATTCTATCACAAGCTGCCTGCATGAATGTAATGGTCTACAAATTATAGAACAAATTGTATGTATCAAATAAATCGAGGGCCCGATTCTGCACTAGTGCCGGCTGCCGCTACTGAGGGCCCGAGCACAGCGTTGCCGCGGACGGCCGGTGGCCACCGAAAACGGCGCGAGGATGCTGCTAATGCTGCACGCGGAGGAGAGGATACAATCGCGCTGGTGTGGCGGTGGCTGGATGCTTTCAGCTGAGGTAGCAACAACATGGGTTTAGCTAAGTTAGACATCAGCTCTGGCGAGGTCTCCCAGAGTGTAGTACGTGTGCGCTGGTAACTTGTGAGTTGTGAGTAGAGCTTGGACACGGGCATGGGATATATAAACAATGAGTGTTGAAATTAATGGTCCTTTTGTGTTTCTGACTGGACTTCAGTAGGTTCGTGAACGGTCGCTACCTTTTTCTTTGGATAAAAGGGGCCACGTGGCCACCATTTTCATTACGAAAATGGAGTCGTACATCATCCAGGCCGAGCCATTACATGTATTAACAATGCAACGGCAGAAGCATCAAAGTAAACAACATATATCCTCTGATATCTGAATTATGCCTACACGTGCTACAGCGATAAAGTGAAAGAAAAACACCAAAAGGTAACCACAACTCTGAACATCACATTATTCACATGCACAGCTAACCCTGATATTTTGATGATGTTTTGCTTTCAGAAGATGCATCATTAAAGCCTCCTCACAGTAGGTTCCCAACCATGAGCACGTCTATTAACATCACGCGCCAACTGGGTCAGCCTCAAAGTACTCCTTTTTCTACATAATAGCCCAAGAATTCAGGAGAGAGCATAAAGTAAAAATTACATCAGTAGGGTCTTTACATAGAATACTTTGAAAACAAGATTTATTTCATGTCTTCCGCACAATCCTGACACAGCTCAAATAATGTCAAGGGTTGTTTTGGGATTAACCAGATAAGATTTCTATTCTTTTCAACTAGTTTTCCGTATTGAGTCTAGATCAAGGGCCAGTTCTTTTTGGCGATTCTTCCAAAATCGCCCCCCTCCCTTCTCCCAGAATCACCACTCTATATTTTTTTACAATCCTAACTAATTAGACCATAACTAGATAGTATTGTAAAAAAATATAGAATCGCCCAAAAGAACTGGCCCCAAATTATCAACCACAATCAAATTTTTCTGTTAACAGATTCTACATGTTGTGTCCCCGGAGCAGACACTTGTGAGCAACGCACCATAGTAGAGTATATTTTTTCTACTTATATAGATCATCGTTAGGTCTGTAATCTAACTATGGGATCTATCTCAAATGAGGTATTTCAAATATTAATAATTTCAACTAATTCGAATATAGTTACAGGGCACACAATTCAAAAATAAATCCCTATTATGAGAACGGATGGGAGTGGGGACATACAAAGGGAGCAGGCAAGCCTCGTCCATCATAACGGTGAAGTTCTTTGGGATGTATCACAGTGGTAGGATTTTGATTGTGTGTGTTCCTGCTGACTATGGTTTAACTCTTGTAGGTAGCAGATTAATTGGCCACCTCAATGATGTAGTTCGCCATGCTCCAAATTTTGAAAAGTCATATTTAAATGTTTCAGAAAAATAGGAAAAAAAATTAATGTTCACAAGACATGTGCCTCTGAACCATATAAAATTCAGATCCAAATACTGAAACACACTGAGAAACAGAAAAGGACAAATCTATCATGAATAGTTTCAAAATAAGACAAAACATGTCAAGAATAACACTATTTACATCTGAATCTGTTTTTGTTTTGGTTTCTCAATGCGTATTTTGAATTTCGATCTGAAATTTATAGGGCTTATAGATGCATGTCTTGTGAAAATTCACACATTGTTCAGAATTTATTTTGTAACTTTTTAATGTGTCTTTTAAAATTTAGAGCATGAGAACAAGTGAGGTGTGATATCACCTGATATTTCAAGTGGGAGATTGGAATCGCGTACAGCATACAAACTCCTAGGAATTATTGAATCCATGTAATAGGTGTGCATTGTCAGACGGCAACGTCTACGGCTGCAACTAACAGGTGTGTTTTCTGAGGCCTTGTCATCTATGGCTGCAAGCACGATGTTGATGTTTGGAATTTTCGATCCAAACAAGAAGACGTGGACTTCAGCTTAGGAGTTGCATCTTTGCATCCGCTATCTTGTCAGGCTGAGCATCATAATTCAATATTTTCAACATATGGCTTTACTTTGTGTCCAATTATTGTGAGAGCTTTGTTACGTGTCTTGTGCAAATTGCTTACCCGGTGCCAATATTGTCTGTTTTTCTATTTGCTCCACGCCGTTTTTTCTTCCAGTCGTTGTTTGACATGTGTCTACACGAGAACTCAGTCTAGACCCATGAAAAATCCTATTGGACGCTCGCTGCGTCGACTTGTCGAGGCTTCGCACAGAGAGAGCTAGCGATAACGATCAAGATGGACCGGCCCAGTTAGTAGATAGCGCTGCGGCTGCAGCTTCCCGTTTTGGGAACCTTCTGGAGGGTTCCTGAACTGTTTTGGGAACCTTCTAGAAGGTTCTTGAACCGGGTTTTCACTGGTTTTTTCTGTTTGCTTTTTCTTTGTTGTTTTTCCTGTTTTTTTTTCTTTTCTTTCTTTGTTTTTCTGTTTCTTTATTTCATCTTTCAATTCCTTTTTCTTCTCTTTTTGTTTTCTTTTTGTTCACATTTCAAATTATGTTTGGGAGTTTCAAAAAATCTTCCCATTTCAAATTCGTCCTTTTAAATTTGTTCTTCATTTCAAAATTTGTTCTCAACATTCAAAAATTGTTCGTGCTTTAAAAAATTGTCCGCGCTTCTAAATTTGTTCTCCATTTCAAAATTTGTTCTCAACATTCAAAAATTGTTCGTGCTTTAAAAAATTGTCCGCGCTTCTAAATTTGTTCTCCATTTAAATATTTGTTCTCAACATTCAACAATTGTTCGTGCTTTCAAAAATTGTTCGCGCTTCCAAATTTGTTCTCCATTTGAAAATTTGTTCTCAACATTCAAAAATTGTTCGAGCTTCCAAAAATTGTTCGAGCTTCCAAATTTGTTCTCCATTTCAAAATTTGTTCTCAACATTCAAAAATTGTTCGAGCTTCCAAATTTGTTCTTCATTTCAAAATTTGTTCTCAACATTCAAAAATTGTTCGTGCTTTCAAAAGTTGTTCGAGCTTCCAAATTTGTTCTCCATTTCAAGATTTGTTCTCAACATTCAAAAATCGTTCGTGCTTTCAAAAATTGTTTGCATCATTTCAGAAACTGTTCACCTTTTAATGTTTTATTCACAAAACCAAAAACATTTTGTTTGAAATAAAGTTCCCATTTCCAAAATTTGTTCACAAATACAAAAAAAATTAGGTACAAAAAATATATACTTTTTGTACAGAATATGTTCCTGTGTACAAAGTATGTTCAGAAATGAAAAAAAATAGTCACACTTTTTCAAAATATACACTTTCAGAAAAATCTACAATTTGTTTTAAGATATTCACTACTGTGTGTAATTCTAGTTGTACGGTTGTGCTAAGTTATTAAAAGTGCTGCTTTGTTTGCTAGCCTGTAGGTCGAGGTTCGAGTTCGAGTTTCCATCGTGTCTCCCTTCCCTTTTGCTTTCTTTTCTCACCATTGGTACAGCGCGATGGGCGGCCCAGTTAGGCTGCGCCCTGTGCGTGATTTACGACATTTTGACGCAAAGCGCGTCCTATAGGAGCTCTCTAGACCCATTACAAAAAGCATATGTTTTCTTCCTTAGTTCAGGTCAAAAATTGTGCTCCAGCCTGGCCCTTCTAACGATTTGCTCATCAGCCTGTCCCTAACAGGCCGCATGATGAACCCATTAAAACACCCCTCACTTCTTCCTGGCTTTCTCCTCGAGGGCTGGGCAAGCCCCCGACCACGCCCCGGCCCCAGTTCAACCAAGTGCGTCTTCCCTTTGCCCTACTGATCCTCTCTTCTTCTTATTCTTCTGAAAAATGCAAATAACTCAAAACAAGACAGGAAAAAACAGGTCTAAAGAAGACCTCCATTACTTCGCAACAAGATCACCTATATACCTACTTATAGTAGAGACCGATGAAAACACATGCAAAAATCTTGAAAGAAAACGTGCAGACAAAATGAAAACCTGAGGATAACTTCAATAAATACAATGATGGGAGGAGAGATGCTTTGGTTATTCTATGGGAGGATAGATTTTACGAAATCCAACACTGACCATGGATGATGAATAATAAAAAAACTGAAATGAGAACTGGGAACTAGGCTGCAAATTCAGTAAAAAGGAAATGGGATTCGTACCTTATGATCCATGCAACAAAAAGACGCTTGAAGAAATAAGAAACATGCCCATACTTGCTGCTTGGCTTCCTGTATAGACTATGTCAGATTGACTAGGAACTGCACTACTGGAATTTTCGTATACACCGGGAGTGGGCGCCTTCGCGGAGAGGCAAAACGTGGGCACTCGACAAACTAAACAACGCCGAGAGCCGCACTCTGCAAACCTGGCCTCACGGCAACTACTTACTTTGCCGTCACTGGCTCACCGCGAACTAGCATCGAACGGCTAACGGCGCAGACGCCGAGAGCCGCCACGGCAAAGAGGAGCCACATGGCATCTCCATTCGCACCAGACGGCTCCGTCAGTTACTTCCAATATTACTGAGAGTTGTTTCTCCACGCTCGGCAAAGTATATGCCACATCATCATATTTTCCTTTTCTCTGTGTGTGTTCTTTTGCTCTCTATGTTTTCGTCAGATATTTCATATCTTTTAATGACTAAAGTTTCAAACTGCCATGACTTGTGTTTTGTGTTAGATTTTTTCAAATCTCAACTTCTAAGCACTACTACCTACGTTCCTTTATATAAGGCACATATTATTTTTGCCACGGTGCCCAAGGCACAAAATTATAGCGTATTTAGGACGAAGTTATCTTTGGCTAATTTGTTTGTTAGTGGCAAGTAACTAAATTAGGCCAGGAAAGAAAAAGAGATACTTGCAATAGGAAGAAAAATTCTTACCAAGCACGGCTACAAACGGTGGGGACCCCTAGACCTAGGGTTACGACCTGTACCGAGAGGGCTCTCGGTACATGCAGCTATTACCGTAAACGGTTATCGACCCTCGGTACTGAGTAAGCCACATCATATTTACCTTTTTATTTTTGTGTGTATCTTTGCCACTCTCATTTGGTGTCTGATATTTCATGTCATTTAATGGCTCAAGTTTCAAAATGACATGACTTTTGATGACTTGTGTTTTGGGCTAGATTATTACAAATCTCAACCTCTAAGCACTATAAAGTAAAAGAATGAAAACAGAGACCTATCGTAACACGGAGAAGGAGGTATTCATCAACCCCTACCCCCTCTTGGTGCATGTCAACGTCGTAGACTCTCCGGGCCTCCGTAAGGGCGCACTGCCGGAAAACCCCATCTCGATAAGGTGCTTTGCGAAGCATGTAAGACAATAAAAGAAGATGTAAACAATAACAAAAGGAATAACACATATTTAACGAGAACGACTACGAATGGAGAGGATGTGGCGACCTAGGGTTAGAACCTTTACCGAGAGCCGTTTATCGGCTCTCGGTAAAGGCCACATCATATTTTCCTCCCATTTGTCTGTGTTTCTTTGCCACCCTTTTTTTCTTATATTTCATGACTTTTAGTGACTAAAGATCCAAAAGGCCAGTTTTGATGACTTCTGTTTTCCGTTAGATTTTTTTCAAATCTCAACTTTAATTAAGCACTACATATATAAAGTAAAATAATGAAAACCGTGATCTGCCGTAACACCGAGAAGCGGTATTCACCAACCCCTATCCCTCTCGGTTCCGGTCGATGCCATAGACCGCGGGAATACCGATTGGGTGCTCGATCGAAGCCGCCCAAAGGGGGTCCGCAACTGTCCCTGCATGCATGTGTGTGGCCAAGGCATATGTATGAAAGGGTGGTGTGGTGTCTGAATACCAGTGCACATCCTTGACTTGGCGGATGCCTCACATACCGGACACATGCATCGGCACCAACGTCGAGGACTAGCTGTGTTCGTCACCCAGATCGAACCGGCGGTGGACAATCCTGTGAGGCAGTGGACTAAAATTGGCTTCACGGAGAACGGGCATTCGCTGAGACCCACACACGGCAAAGGGAGACCACAGGGCATACCCTTTCGGAGAGCCGCGCCATCACTTGGTTCACCCTATACCGAGAGTTGCGGCGTCGGCCTCGTAAGTACACATCACACAAACATTTTTCTAATCGACATATGGTTCCACCGGTCACATTTATCGAGAAAAGTTTCAAATTATTTGCTAAATATTTTTTATATAACCATGTCTTTGCCGAGAGCAGCGCTCGGCAATGCTCGTGACCAGTGGGACCGCGTGTCCCAATTGGAAGCCGACTGTTTGCGAGTGTCGCCACTCTCGAGAAAATAGTGGCAGCCACAGAGGCTCAGCGACTCCTTTTCCAAGATCCTCTCGAGAAAAGGAGTGGCACAACATTAGTGTCTGTTCTCAGCGACCCTGTCGAGAGTTACTCTCGAAGTCTATAATTTTCCGAGTGTGGCTCTCGGAAATGTTTCCCATTCCTTTTGATGTTAAGCTGCTTCTTTTCTGATCCCTGTAGATGAAAACAACTAAGGTACAATTTGGAGTAGTCCACATATATAGGCATAATTTAATCATATATAGCCATAACTAGCACATATATAGGCATAATTTGATCATAGATAGGCATAACTAGCACCACAAGTTCACAAATTCATACACAACACACACAAGTTCACAAATTCATACATATATGTGGAGTAGCAAAACATGTGCACTTCACATAGAAGTTCTAGCAAAACACATGCACATCACATAGAAGTTCACAAATTCATAGATCATCTTGAGGAGTAGGAGGGGCCATCAGGTTAAAATTCCGGAGGAGGAGGAGGAGGGGCATCACTTCCACTGCTTCGAGATTGCATAAGAACCTATAAGAGTAGAGTCACGTGAGGATGGTTCGTCGCTATATAATGAATGTTCTACTCTAGTTTATAGAATTTTCTACTTGTAGTTGATCCTTGAGCAGCTTCAACCTTCCGTTCATGTCAGCTTGTTCCTTCTTTCTGCTCTCCTGCTCAGCCAGCCGCCTTTGCTCCTCTTCAGCAGCCCGCTGCTCAGTGATATCCTGTAATACGACATTAGGATCATATAGGTTGGAACGGTGCCATTTCAAGGCATGGACATAAATGAAAGGTTAGGATGCTAAGCTTGAGATGCTTTATCCAACGTGACGCGGTGGTTCGGAGGATCCGTATGGATGGAGTTGAGATGGTGCTCGACGCGCATCTCATGCAGCTTATGCGATGCGAGGAGGTGGCGATCGCCCGTTGCAAGGGAGGTGGCGGCCATGGCCCTTCCCCGCCAGCAATGACGAGAGGCTCAGGATCAAGGGGCTTGGGCGTGGGTTCGTGTCCTGCCGTGCACCTCTGGAAGACCTCTTTGAAGGTCTCAGATTTCTCTACGCCGACAAGCTGCGAGAATTCAAGGCCATCCTTCCCTTGTGGCCTTATTTCTAGGCATCCGGGATGTGGACCGGGTAACCAACCATCGCCTCCTGTAAAATTAACCATCAAGTAAAATGAACCAAGATGCATCGTGCAAAAAAGTTAACATCTTAATACACATACCATGTGTTGCTTGAGAGAGGTTAGGTTCCGGCTCCCCTGGACATGAGCCTGGCCTGGCATTTTGGCGCGATCGTTTCCCTTCTCCACAAGTTGCGCCGCCATGCGGGTCACACCACATGTCAACCAGGGCCTCCCAACAATCGGCCTTCATCCAGGGTTCCCTCACCTAGTCAAACAAAATGGAATCATTGGAGAACAAGAGGTGGATGAATCAAAGTACTAGCAACGGAAGTAGTCACTTACCATTGACAAGTATTCTTCCCGCGACAAGTTGGTCTGGCAAGCAGTCTTCCTTGTCATCTTCTCTCCCTTGTCGTTGAGTGGTCGACACTGCATGACGGCTTTGTACCGCAGTGTGTGCTTGGTGTCGGAGAGTATCTTCCGGGCAGATTTCACGATGCCTTTGATCGCCATCTGCTTCTCACCATCCACACAAACAAATGTTTGCTACAAGAAAGCATATTGCAGTTAATACAAGGATTTGGATATGGAAAAATGCAGTGGCTGGGGCGAAGATACTTACAAAAAAACGGTGATGACCCGGTTGGACATGGACATTGTGCTCGTCCTGGGTATGTTGGAAATGCTCCCAGGTTAAACCTGGCGACGGCGGCTCGTCATCACCCGCCTTGGACAACCCAGGGAAGTGCTTCCTCAAGAGGGATCCGATGATGTGGTTTGGCGGGCGCGCCCCTTAGGCTGTCTCGGGATAAATTCCCACTGACTGCATGATGAAAAGACAAGCATATGTGAGTGTCAAAGTTGTGGCATCAAAATATGTTGCAAATGAAATGCTTGCTTACCCCTCTCCTGTCGGGAAATGACAGATCGGCGCTGGCAGCCGTTGGTTCCGGACCTTCCCGGATGACGCCCGGATTTCTTCCTCTTTGAAGTGTTGCTCGAGGTAGACCATGAGACGTCCGAGGCCTCAATGTCGCCCAAATCGGTAGGGAGCGGATCCGGTCCATCTAAGTCCACTCCAACATCACCATCCGATGACGACTCATCATCGGTAACGGCATGACGGGAGGTGGACGACTCGGTCATGCCGGAGTTGTTGACGTGGGTCGCGGGATGGCTCGAGACTCTCTAGTACTTACTACTTAAGTGCTGGCCCCATCAGAATCTGAAAACAAAATATGCGAATATAAAAGATCACTGGCCCGTATTTGTGGCGTACAAGAAATCGGAGAAAGCTTAGAAAAGGTCACAGATAAATAAGCAAAATGTTGTAAAGAAGCTGTGTCACCATGTTACGAGGTCAGGTGGCTACAATTTTGCCTGGCCTCTGTGGGACAAAGCTGAGAACGACCTACTTGCTAAAGGGGTCCAACTAGCGACATTGAACTAACCCAAACGGGTAAGGACTTGGTTCTTCGGGCATGGGGGAACTTTGGACCCAGAAACAGGGAAGTGTGTTTTCATGAAAGCTCAACTTGAAACACCCTTAAAAGCGATTCATGAAGCAATCCAGGAAATGCAGGAAGGAAGGTTCCATCCCGACAGAGAGAAGGACGACCTGTCAAAGGCCCTCGGGAATCCTGAACAGCCTGGACGAACACGAGGGACATCAGGCTCCGTTTCGTGGGTGCATGGGTTTCCCGACAACATTGGTTATAGAAGCCAAGGGAGAAAGAAGAAAGAGGAAACAGGCCGGATGCAGAAGATGGAAGAAAGATTAGCGCTGCATGAGAAGAAACTAGAGGCACTTACCAGTCAGCGAGCTACCGGCCCAGCATCTATCCAGCTCATGCCAATCCTCCTCACGTCTTGCGCGGTTATTGTATTAGTATGTTACACGTGTTGCGTATTTGCACACAATCATCATATGTCACATGCCAATAGCTTGGTATGGTGAATCTGGATACATCATGCCCGAATTGATCTATTGTGAGGCTGGTTGCCAGCAGTGTGTTTTACGGTCAAAGTTTTGCAAAGTGCACACCACTTGGGTGTGCATCAGAAGATGATGGTCCATATCTTCTTTCGGTTTCTTCTAAAGTCTCAACTCTTCAAGGAGGCACATCAATACTGAAGCATCGAATCTTGTTCAACACCTCATGGTATTACAACAATGGGAAGTCGAGTGAACAAAACAGAAGTATATATAACAAATGGTCCAGAGATATATATAAGGGGCCAGATTAGCGACGCTCAAAATCATTGTTAAATAAATCACATAGTAAGTGTGATGTTGCATAATTATGCAACTCATGATTTGTGAAGTAATAGTAACAAGCATAACCAGTTGACCATAATGCAACAAGGGCATGAATGATAATACAAGTTATACTGCAGGCCACTACTGATGTGAGCACTAAGGGTCTAAGGCAACCATTGGTCAAGAATTACCATGATCCAAGTAGGACGTCCGAGATGAGAACAAATCATCACATGCACATTTGATCTGTCAAGTGAAAATAAATTCAAAAATTAAGATCGAGGAAACTCATCATAGCAAAGTTTGCCAGACTTTGTTTCTCGTCTAACTGTGTACTTGGTCACTCTCGAGTCTCGAATGTGACACACAAGTTGTAAGTGTGACCCGCATGTTTCAAGTTCTCTATTAGTTATTTTACATTTTTTATTTCATGTTTGTAAATATTTTCTCTATGTTTGCAAAACATTCAGGTGTTTAAAAAATGCATTGTAAATATGTCAAGATTTCATAAAAATATATTTGTGAATTAAAATAATCTTCATGAATTGAAAAAAAACATTTACACTGTATTTGTTGCAAATTTGAAAATATTAAATTTTTAAAAAGTTGTTGGCAAGATTTATAAATGTTATCGAATATTAAAATTGTTCATGTTTCTTATAATATTTTGTGAATTGTACAATTTTCGGAATATACATAATTTTTAAAGGTAAACATTTGCAAATATTCAAAAAGAAAACAAGCAAAGGCCCAATCAAAACTAGAGAAAACATGAAAAAAAGTCCAAACGAAAAACCATCTGGTAAAAAAGTTGGGCCACCGAAACTGAGAGATATGGCCCTCCCATAGCTAGCGCTTCCCTACACAATGCGTTGTATTGGGCGCTCCATGAGATGACTAATTAGAAGGTCCTCCTTGCATAGGTCTCTGCCACTTTTTATTGTCGTGACAAATAAAACACTGCATGTGCGACACTTATCACAACACGGTAGTTTTGGGTTTTTAGATTCAATTTTTCAAGACGTTTTATGTCTTGAACTGTACATCAAAAGATGAATTGTTTTCACTCTTGTGTTTCTTATATCAAGATCTTTGAAACTGGATGCCGTGTTGATAGGTTTGAACAACCTTTTTTACTTGAAAAAAATAGAAATCAAAAACACCAAAAACAGGAAAAACAATATATCAGAAATCGGATAACAGCCAAAATAGAAAAGAAACTAAGAACTAGAAAAAAAGAACAAAATAATGTAAGGTAAAAACAGGAAGCACAACCATTCTTTTCACTTTTTTCAAGCACATTTGTACTTTTCACTTTTCAGGACCTTCTTGAATCTTTTTTTGGAAGTTTTTCAACTTGATTTGGATCCTTTTTTCTCTTTTTTGTAATTTTTTCCCTCCCATTTTTAAGACAAAAATCATGAACTTTTGAAAACTTGTGAATTTTTTTAAAATTTATGATTTACACAAACTCGGGAATATTTATTTATTCTAACATTCTTGAAATAAATAATTTTTTAATTTACTTAAATTCTAAAATTTATTAAAAACATAAACTTTTTGAAATCATGTGAATTTTGTAGATTTTTAAATATATTTTAAAATACGTGGAAATTTTGTTAAAATTCAAAATATTTTTCTAAAATTTATGAACATTTTTCAAAATGGTTGTCCCAAACCTTCATTCATGGCAACTTGTCTTATGGGCCAGTTCTTTACTAGTATTTTCGGGCTACCAGAAAAGCTTCCCCCACACCCACCCCCCAACTTATTCCAGAAGCCCAACCATTTTTTTCTTTTAGAAACACACTAGTGAAATCTTAACTACTAGGGAAATCACTAATTGCAGAGATCACTTCCACCTTTCCGGATTGCGACAAGCGGCGTGTTGCATGTGCACCACTTGTCACAATCTGGGAGTTTTCCCTTTTCTCGTAGATCTGTTTATTCAAAACGTTTTATCTCTTAAACCGTGCATCCTAATCTCGAACCATTTTCACCGTTTTATTCCTCGCGTCGAGATTTTCAAAACTAGATCCCATGTTGATAGATTTGACGAACTTTTTTTCATGAAAGAATCGGACGAAAAAACCACACCGGGAGCACGTCTTTTTGCCATTCCAAAAGCCGTTTCCGAGAGGCACGGTAGAAAACCATGCCTCAAACAGAAGAAAAAAATGTTTGTTTTCGTGTCCGATAGCATGACTGCGCTTCTGAAAATAAATTTTGGTTGGGCTTCAAAAATAAGCTGAATAAGGGGCAGCTTATTTCAGCTTACTTTAAATTAAAAGCCTACAAAACAACTGGCCCTAAAAGTTAAAGCCCATCCTGCGAACTAATTGTCCAATAGTGGGGGCCCAGTTCAGTACCGCATCTTGACACCATATGATTCTCATCTTATCTCTCAAAAAAAAAAGATTCTCATCTTCCCGTGTGCATCGGCGACGAGAGAAGGGGCCGAGGAGCCGCCGGAGAAGGAGGCGAAGGGGACGCGCGGCCGTCCTCCCCATGCCGGCGAAGCACGTGACAACGAAGGGCCATGTCTTGGCGGAGCGGAGGGATCGCCGTTTTGTTGTGAAATTGAATTGCGTTCCTCCGCATTGAAATTACTTGACTTCACTAAATACTCACACTGAGGGGAAGAAGCCTGGTAGCAATAATTACTTAAGTTGTGTTCATGTAAATGATAAGAAGATACTTGTTGTTGTGAAGGGTGTTTCCTTGAGCCAATTTATCTGGGCTTCTTATTTAGGTACAAACTCGTAAGTTGAAAAGTACTTATATGCCGTCTTGACATGTTAAGCTTTTATATTTTAAGAAATACAACCAAGGAATGATTTATTCACCTTCTAGCACCAAGTAAACTCTTGTCTCTTGCATAATTACAGTTACAGGATGAACAGTAGATCAATTTGCTTGGTTTTTTTAACCATGCAATGTTGTTCATTCTTCAATTATATGATCAGAAGTACTTTGTCTTTGGTCATACCGGCAAGCCATATGTGGGCCACCCATTATTACAACAGCTAGCTTAGTTCATAAACAGTATCCGTTTCCTCGTCGCACCGAGACTCTCAAGAAGAGGCTCTTATTTGCTCTCGCTGTTGTTTCCCACATCTTTCCACATCAATATACCAACTGAATCTGAAATTGTGAAGTCTAGCAACTCTGCCACACAACACTCTTGTTCACTCTTCAGAATTGACTGTGCAGTGTTGTTTCATTAGTCTTCGCAGCGCTTCAAGTTCGACTGAAACCTCTACCATCCTTGGCCTCTGCTCACCTTTCAGCCTTAAGCATCGCAAGGCCAGCTGTGCCACAGTTTTAACATGTCTAGCCCCAGCTTCCTCGTCTACCTGAGGATCTACAATTTCCGACAACCGGTTCTCATGGAATAGTATACTAAAATGCATTGCTAGGCTTCTCACCTCGTCCAGATTACCGCCAAATATTGGTTTCTGCCGTGTCAATAGCTCGATGAGTACTACGCCAAAGCTGTAGACGTCACTTCTCTCGGTCAGTTGGCTTGTCTGGAAGTACAAAGGGTCCATGTACCCTAGTGTCCCCTGCACTAAGGTCGTCACATGGGTCTGATTATGGGCCATTGGCCTCGAAGCACCAAAATCAGAAACCTTTGCGGTGAAGCTCTCGTCAAGGAGTATGTTCGACGACTTGACATCTCTGTGAATAATTGGCATTTCTGTAGCCATGTGCAAGTAGGCAAGTGCTGTTGCAGTTTTCACGGCATCGGGGCTGATGTATTATGCAGATGGTGAAAAAGCGCCCCATTGGTGATGAATTCATAAACCAACAATGGAACTTCTGACTCGAGACAACAGCCAACAAGCTGGACCACATTCTTGTGGTTGACTTGTGAGAGAATGACCGTTCCACCTGGCTTTGATCAACTCGCTGCGCCTTCTTGATCGCCACGACCATTTGATCAGATAGTACGCCTTTGTAGACCGTCCCAAATCCACCTCGCCCAGCTACGTTGTCATCACTGAATCTGTTGGTTGCCTTTTCAAGCTTGCTAGACATGAATATCCTCAACGGCTCCCTCTGAGAAAACATCTGCTGCTTCAGGAGCATGCCACCATTCTGCAAAAAGTATTTTATCTCTACTGCACCCATGTGATGAATAAGTTCATGCAGATTGAGCAGTTCATTTCAAAAGGGAACAAATATAAGACCATGTGAAACTTGCCTGTGGCAATCAGTAGTGTTTTATCTCTACTGCATCCATTTCCCTGCTTCTTACCATCCCATGTACAGTTAAAACCACCTAGTCTGTTGATGCACTTGTGCGTGCAGGGGTACTTAGTTTTGTCTTTGCATTCATCAATATCTTGTAGAAAAGGGAAATCAGAATAAGGCATATATCCTAAGTTAGTGGCAATCAAAATGTAAAGGTGTCATCTATTGCAAACATGATTTCTCACCTTGGCATCCCAGATAAGGGTCACCTGCAGAACAGTTGCAGCGGTACGCGGTGGTATTTGCCGCGGTATAACAATCGGTGTTCTCCTTGCACATGTAGGTCTGAGGCGCACTACGCGCCTCTAAGCAGTGCCGCCGGATATAGACCAGTCAAGTACCATTGGCAGGTTCGTCAGGTTTCTGTCCAAGTGATCCCTGGAGAACACATAGGAACCTTGGTCCACGATGAACGCCTTGCTGCACCATGCGCTGCTGCTTTTACTGATGTTCCCCAAAGATCCGGAGGACTGCAGGAGTTGGCTCCGTATGCTGGTAAACTCTAAGTTGAGTACCTTGAGTTCCTCGGGCACTGAAGCTTGGCAGCAGCCCACCCCAGAGCATGCGCCACTGCTGATGCTTCCCTCAGAAGTGCAGAACGACACGCAGCCTCCCCTGTACCGGCTCGTTACGTCCGGGCTTTGTATCATGGCCATGGAGTCACAACCAACGACGGTGAACTTGTTTAGTGTGTGTGAGAAGGTGAAAGGCGTGCCCTGAAGGTTGATGAAGTTTGTGGTCACCGGGCCTGC
This sequence comes from Aegilops speltoides, assembly GCA_021437245.1. Classification (NCBI taxonomy): domain Eukaryota; kingdom Viridiplantae; phylum Streptophyta; class Magnoliopsida; order Poales; family Poaceae; genus Aegilops; species Aegilops speltoides. Next base: position 26,733,354 of record CM038147.1, read on the forward strand.
GTTCTGCTGGCACTGGGTGTAGACGGTGTCGCCGGTTACACGTACATAGCCCTGGGGCAGCGAGATGCCCAGGACCATGTACTGCTTGCCACCGAGCGATATCATTGGCCCTGTTGATTCACATGATATGTCGAAGCCTGGATTCCTCGAGATGCTCGAGTTGCCAGGGATGTTGAAAGGGGATGGGATGTTGACGCAGCTGCCGGGGCATTTGGTTATGCTGGATTGGGCGGAACCGGTGCAGAATAAACACAGGCAGAGAAGGAGCAATTGGACCAGAAAATATATGCGGAGCTGTGGCACAAGGATTACCTTGTGCCCCGAGTATCTTCATCCCGATCGATCGATCAATTTATTTATGCAGGCAGGATGATTGCTTGGGTGTTAGTATCTGTGGGTTGCTGGCAAGCAGCACTGTGTACTGCAAAGCAATTCTCCTCTGATAGTCCGGGGAGAAAGATGACCGTGCACTCGGTGCAGAGTTATAGAATTTTCCTCTTCACTGCATCGGAAAATGGTGTTCCTGGTGCAGACTATTCTTGCTTCCTTCAGTCAAATCCTTTTGCCGTGCCACTTGGGGAAGGAAAATGATTGCCCGAGTAAGATGTGCAGTTCTACTCAAAACAGAGACCTGGAAGAGAAATTTAGTGCTCCAGAGACTTGTCAACATAAATCTTGTTTGTTCTATATTCTTTCCAGCGCTGGAGAAGTTGACGTTGAATGGGTCAAGTCAAAGTCCATGAAAAGTTTTGGCTATGGCTTCAGCTGCGTGCGGGGAGCTTAAAGACATGGACTGATTTCCACGTTCTATCTCTTTCAAGGCTGGTGGATCTTGGCATGCTGGTGATACTTGTACGTCAGTTTTTCGACAAAGGGTGAATTTTATTATCTCAAGATGAAAGTATCAAGAGGATACAAATACAATGAGCACACACCCGGCCTCTACATAGCTAGGATGCATACAGCCAACACCAACACATGCACATGAAAAACACACTCACAAATAGCAAAGTCATGAAAGACCAAAGCTATATGTAGGCGAGGAAAAAACACTAGCTCGGATCTGCGATCCACAAACTAAAACAATAACCATATCCGCACCAACCATCTTATGGTATCACACAAACGTCAAGGTTCTTCAACAGCAACGCCTTCAGGAAAGGAGCGGCGCTCAATCGTCGTCGTCACCGGATACAACCAGCAAGGTTAGAATCTAAATTTTCACCCTGAAGAACCAGTCCGAACATATCCGAGCAATGCCTTCAACAAGGTAACGACGGAAAAACATCGCCATTGCCAGGTATAACCAACACATGTCGGACCTAGGCTTTCACCCTGGATCTCAAGAACAGATGCTCGAGTAGCACCATCATCGACGTAACTTGTGTGTTCTCGCCGCCACTTTCCCGCGATCCTAGCAGCTACATGCGATGTGCGACCGCTGCCGCTGCACAACCATCCCTCTGCATCAAATTGTCGTTCATAGTTTGCATCTCCCTGCTAAACACAACCACCGGATCTGGAGAGAGCAACAACTACAGCATATCGTTTGAAGGTACTACACGCATATCCTATCGCCACTGAACTCGTAATCATTTTCGTCATTCTGGCACTTGATTTTTGAAGCTAACATGTATAACTGTTTCTACTATATGGCACAGGGAACTTGAATTACTCGGCCCAACAAGAAGCACTCTGTACTGCAAAGCAACTGCCCTCTGATCCTGGGAGGAAGACGACAGAGTTATTGGCCTTTAATTTCCTCTTCACCCTGTCGGAAAATTGTGTTTCTGGTGCCGACTTTTCTTGCTACCTTTAGTCAAATTCTTTTGCTGTGCCACTTGGGTAAGCAAAACGATTCCCAAGTAAGACGTGCAGTGTCTACTCAAAGCAGAGACCTGGACGAGACAAGTAATTTTTCCGGCACCGGAAAAGTTGACGTTGAATGGCTTAGGTCCGGTCCATGAAAAGTTGTGCCTCAGGTGTGGTTCAAAAGTAATTATCATGGTCTCACTGCCCAATTTTGATTTTTTTTCACATGACTATCTTTTATGCACTAGCTCTTGTAAGTGTCGAGTACAAATTGGCATGCCTATGTTGTCTATTTGCATGGTTGCGAGTTAACTGTGAAATTATCTCTGTAGAGCCTTAGGATATATGCCTTATTCTGAGTTCCCTTTCTGGCATTCGCAAGAACATTACAGATATGGCAAGCATCACATAATCTACTACTCCCTCCGTTCCTAAATATTTGTCTTTTTAGAGATTTCGAATGGACTATCACATACGGATGTATATAGACATATTTTAGAGTGTAGATTTACTCATTTTGCTCCGTATGTAGCCATTTTTTGAGATCTCTAGAAAGACAAATATTTAGGAACGGAGGGAGTACATCTAAGACTGGCTCCCCCTGTCAAAAAATAAAATATACGGAGTATCTACATGTAAGAGGGGTAATATCCACAGCGGTATGGTAGTTTTGCGGAAGAAAGCAAAATTGCATGATTTTCTTCAGGCTGTTGTTATCTCACTGACTCACACGGTTATGGTAGTTGACAGCATTTATCACGAGGTTCTCCATTCAGCATCACACTTGCTTCATTCGCTTCACTGTTGCTTCCGCTGCGAAAGTTAATGATCAAGCTCTCTGTTTTCCCCCCTCTCCATAACTTATATCTCTTTCCGCCTCACTATATAAATCAAGATCTTTGAAGTTCATGCCAGTTTTTTATCGCTTTTGTCAGAATGTAGCTTAGTGTGCCATCCTACTGGCCAGCTGTTTTGAGCCGCTGCATTCCAAATAAACTAATGTTGTGCCAGTAACATGCATGTGAGAGATTAGAGTAAACTGAAACCTGAGGTATACCGAAAAAGACTTTCGCCCCGCTTTATAGATAAAGCAAACCGCCACAAGACATACAACCACACCAGGTTCAAACACACACACCCAAGTACCACACCAAAGTCATAAGGTTCTGCTGAGGGCACAGCTCAACAAGCCCAAAGAAAGAGAAAAAACAGAGCGAGACCCGCAGGGATCTAGTCGAGCTCCGGCGGTGGCGGCGGCAGCGGCGATAAGCGGACGGCCATCGGCGAAGATCGGCGATGAAGGTAGAGATGGTGTCGCGCTCCAGGGGACGGCTAAGCGGCCGCCAAAGCTGCAGGAAACCCGAGAATTTGTAGAGAGTGTCGGTAGCACGACGAAGAGGGGTACGCTTGATCACAAGCTCATTACGAACAGTCCAAAGTGTCCATGCTAGGACCCCAACCTCCAGCCACCTAATGTGGCAAGAGGATGAGGGGGACATTTGGAGTTCAGCAAATAAGTCGGGGAAGTTGGTGTGAGTCCAACTTCCCCCGACAATCTCGCGAAAACAGCTCCAGAGGAACCGGGCGGAGGCGCAAGCGAAGAAGATGTGGTTGGAGTCCTCGGGGACGGCACAGAGGGGGCAAATACCAGTGCCCGGGCCATTACGCTTGCAGACCTCCACACCGGAAGGGATCCGTTCCCGGATCCACTGCCACATGAAGATGCGGATCTTGATGGGAGGCAGACGGACCACACCATCGAGAGGGGGAGCGGAGGAGGGGGCAATGGCCAAGTAGAGCGATTTGGTAGAGAACGGCGACGGCTCCAAATGCCAATGCACACGGTCTTGGACACCATCTACCAACGGCTCATGCGAGCAACGCAATCAAGCAGCTCACGCCAGCGGCGGATTCCGCAGCCCAAATGGCCAACGGAAAGCGAGGCGCCCTAAGTCAATGAGGGCCCTATCAATGTAAATCATGGGGTCGACCGAGATAGAGAAGAGGATGGGGAAGCGAGCATAAAGGGGGAGTCGCCGCCCAGTGGTCAAACCAGAAGAGCGTCGAGAGGCTGGACCCTACCGAGATAGAGGTACCAATGCGAACCTGAGGAGGAGCTGGACGAGGGACTGCCAGAATCGAAAGCCACCCGACTTGGCGAAGGCAAGGGTTGGCAGCAGTATTTATTCCGGATAATGTCCAGCCAGAGGCCACCATGACCCTGCGAGATGCGCCACAGCCACCGGGATAGGAGGGCAATATTCACCCGCTTAGAGCACATGATTCCCAATCCACCCTGCTCCCTAGGCTTGCAGATGTCAGGCCAGCTGACCATGTGATACTTCTGCTTGCCGTGCTCACCAGCCCAATAGAAGCGGGACTGGATTTTGGCGATCTCCTTATGGAGAGATTCGTGGAGGCTGTAGAAACTCATAAGAAATAAGAGGAGGCTGGAGAGGGAGGAGTTGATAAGAATAGTCCGGGCCGCCTTGGAAAGCCACCTCCCCTGCCAAGGCTCGCATCTAGACTGGAGCTTGGTCACGGAGGGGCGAAGATCAGCGGCCAAGAGGCGCGAGTGACTGATGGGCGTCCCAAGGTAGGTAGTGGGGAACGAGCCCATGCGGCAATTGAGTCTATTGGCAATGGCCACTGACTCATCGGGAGAGTATCCCATCACCATAACATCGCTCTTATCAAAGTTGATCTTGTGGCCCGACATCTGTTGAAAGCAAAGGAGGAGGAATTTGAGGTTGGTGATGTCCATCTCCGAGCCTTCGACCACGATGATCGTGTCATCGGCATGCTGGAGGATGGAAATCCCCGAGCCCCCGGAGAGATGGGGGGTGATACCCCGGAGGTGGCCCGCGGCTTTAGCCTTATCTAGAATGGAGGCCAAAGCGTCCACGACCATATTGAAGAGGAACGGGGAGAAGGGGTCGCCTTGGCGCACCCCACAAAGGGTAGGGAAGAAGGGGCCGATCTCGCCGTTAATGTTGACCTCCATGCGACCGCAAGAGACCATTTGCATGACTCTCGTGATCCACTGGTCGTCAAAGCCCTTTCACAGAAGAACTTCCCGAAGGAAGGACCAGCTAACCGTGTCATATGCTTTGTGAAAATCGATCTTCAGAAAGACCGCCTTCAGGTGTTTGACCCGGACTTCATGAAGGACCTCGTGCAGGACAAGGACACCATCAAGGATGTACCGGCCCTTAATGAACGCAGATTGGTTAGGATGAGTAATCCGGTCTGCAAGCAGGGTCACCCTATTGGCGTACCCCTTGGCCAGGATCCGGAAGATCACGTTGATGACCGTAATCGGGCGGAACTGGCGGATGTCTGTCGCCCCAGGGACCTTGGGGATGAGGGAGATGGTCCCAAAGTTGAGGCGGCCAAGGTCAATCGAGCTCACGAAGAATTCCTCGAAGATGGCCATGAAGGAAATATGCCCTAGAGGCAATAATAAAGTTATTATTTATTTCCTTATTTCATGATAAATGTTTATTATTCATGCTAGAATTGTATTAACCGGAAACATAATACATGTGTGAATATATAGACAAACAGAGTGTCACTAGTATGCCTCTACTTGACTAGCTTGTTAATCAAAGATGGTTATGTTTCCTAACCATGGACAAAGAGTTGTTATTTGATTAACGGGATCACATCATTAGTTGAATGATCTGATTGACATGACCCATTCCGTTAGCTTAGCACCCGATCGTTTAGTATGTTGCTATTGCTTCCTTCATGACTTATACATGTTCCTATGACTATGAGATTATGCAACTCCGTTTACGGAGGAACACTTTGTGTGCTACTAAGCGTCTAACGTAATGGGTGATTATAAAGGTGCTCTCAGGTGTCTCGAAGGTACTTGTTGGGTTGGCGTATTTGAGATTAGGATTTGTCACTCCGAATGTCGGAGAGGTATCTCTGGGCCCTCTCGGTAATGCACATCACTTAAGCCTTGCAAGCATTTCAACTAATGAGTTAGTTGCGAGATGATGTATTACGGAACGAGTAAAGAGACTTGCGATAACGAGATTGAACTAGGTATTGGATACCGATGATCGAATCTCGGGCAAGTAACATACCGATGACAAAGGAACAACGTATGTTGTTATGCGGTCTGACCGATAAAGATCTTCGTAGAATTTGTAGGAACCAATATGGGCATCCAGGTCCGCTATTGGTTATTGACGGAGACGTGTCTCGGTCATGTCTACATTGTTCTCGAACCGTAGGGTCCGCACGCTTAAGGTTTCGATGGCGGTTATATTATGAGTTTATGAGTTTTGATGTACGAAGGAGTTGAGTACCGGATGAGATCGGGTACATGACGAGGAGTCTCGAAATGGTCGAGACGTAAAGATCGATATATTGGACGACTATATTCGGAGTTCGGAAAGGTTCCGAGTCATTCGGGTATTTATCGGAGTACCGGAGAGTTACGGGAATTCGTATTGGGCCTCATTGGGCCATACGGGAAAAGAGAGAGAGGGCCTAAAGGGTGGCCGCACCCCTCCCCTTTGGCTAGTCCGAATTGGACTAGGGAGGGGGGGCGCCCCCTTCCTTCCTTCTCCTTCTCTCTTCCCTTTCCTTCTCTCCTACTCCTACTATATGGAAGGCTTCCTAGTTGGACTAGGAAAAGGGGAATCCTACTCCCGGTGGGAGTAGTACCCCCCTAGGGCGCGCCATAGAGAGGTCGGCCCTCCCCCTCCTCCACTCCTTTATATACGGGGGCAGGGGGCACCCCATAGACACACAAGTTGATCATTGAGATCGTTCCTTAGCCGTGTGCGGTGCCCCCATCCACGATATTCCACCTCGATCATATTGTTGCGGTGCTTAGGCGAAGCCCTGCGACAGGAGAACATCAAGATCGTCACCACGCCGTAGACAACACTCTCCCCTCTCGTTGCTATGCATCACCATGATCTTGCGTGTGCGTAGGAAATTATTTGAAATTACTACGTTCCCCAACAGTGGCATCCGAGCCTAGGTTTTTATGGTTTGATGTTATATGCACGAGTAGAACACAAGTGAGTTGTGGGCGATATAAGTCATACTGCTTACCAGCATGTCATACTTTGGTTCGGCGATATTGTTGGATGAAGCGGCCCGGACCGACATTACGCGTCGCTTACGCGAGACTGGTTTTACCGCCGTGCTTTGCACACAGGTGACTAGCGGTGTCGGTTTCTCCAACTTTACTTGAACCGAGTGTGGCTCGCCGGTCCTTGCGAAGGTTAAAACAGCATCAACTTGACAAACTATCGTTGTGGTTTTGATGCGTAGGTGAGATTGGTTCTTGCTTAAGCCCATAGCAGCCACGTAAAACATGCAACAACAAAGTAGAGGACGTCTAACTTGTTTTTGCAGGGCATGTTGTGATGTGATATGGTCAAGACGTGATAAGATATAAGTTGTTGTATGAGATGATCATGTTTTGTTGAAGTTATTGGCAATCGGGCGAAGCCCTATGGATGTCTCTTTGTTGCATAAGATGCAAGTGCCAAATAATTGCTTTACTTTGTCGCTATCGATAGCAATAGTTGTAAGAGCAATAGTTGGTGAGACAACCATGTGATGACACATTGATATAGATCAAGATGATGAAGATCATGGTGTCGTGCCGGTGACGATAGAGATCATGACAGTACTTTGGAGATGGAGATCAAAGGCGCAAGATGATCATGGCCATATCATGTCACATATTTTGATTGCATATGATGTTTATCTATTATACATCTTATTCTTGCTTTGATTGACGGTAGCATTTTAAGATGATCTCTCACTAAAATTATCAAGAAGTGTTCTCCCGAGTATGCACCGTTGCCAAAGTTAAATCGTGCCCATACACCACGTGATGATCGGGTGTGATAAGCTCTCGTCCATCTACAACGGGTGCAAGCCAGTTTTGCACACGCGAATACTCGAGTTAAACTTGACGAGCCTAGCATATGCGAGATATGGCCTCGAACACGGAGACCGAAAGGTTGGCGTGAATCATATAGTAGATAAGATCAACATAGTGATGTTCACCATTGAAAACTACTCCATCTCACGTGATGATCGGTTATGGTTTAGTTGATTTGGATCACGTGATCACTTAGATGACTAGAGATGTGTCTGTCTAAGTGGGAGTTCTTAAGTAATATGATTAATTGAACTTAAATTTATCATGAACTTAGTCCCGGTAGTATTTTGCAAATTATGTTGTAGATCAATAGCTCGCGTTGTTGCTTTCATATGTTTATTTTCATATGTTCCTATAGAAAATTGTGTTGAAAAATGTTAGTAGCAATGATGCGGATTGGATCCGCGATCTGAGGTTTATCCTCAATGCTGCACAGAAGAATTATGTCCTTAATGCACCGCTAGGTAGCAGACCTATTGCAGGAGCGGATGCGAGCGTTATGAGCGTTTGGCTAGCTCAATATGATGACTACTTGATAGTTTTGTGCACCATGCTTTATGGCTTAGAATCGGGACTTCAAAGATGTTTTGAACATCATGGACCATATGAGATGTTCCAGGAGTTGAAGTTAATATTTCCAGCAAATACCCGAGTTGGGAGCTATGAAGTCTCCAACAAGTTCTATAGCTAAAAGATGGAGGAGAATCGCTCAACTGGTGAGCATGTTCTCAGATTGTCTGGGTACTACAATCGCTTGAATCAAGTGGGAGTTAATCTTCCCGATAAGATAGTGATTGACAGAATTCTCTAGTCACCATCATTAAGTTACTAGAACTTCATGATGAACTATAGTATGCAAGGGACAACGAAAACAATTCCCGAGCTCTTCGTGATGTTGAAATCGATGAAGGTAGAAATCAAGAAAGAGCATCAAGTGTTGATGATTGACAAGACCACTAGTTTCAAGAGAAGGGCAAAGGGAAAGAAAGGGAACTCCAAGTGGAAAGACAAGCAAGTTGTCACTCCTGCGAACAAGCCCAAAGCTGGACCATAGCCTGAAACTGAGTGTTTACACTGCAAAGGAAATGGTCACTAGAAGCGGAAATGTCCTGAATATTTGGTGGATAAGAAGGATGGAAAAGTGAAAAAGGGTATATTTGATATACAGGTGTTTGATGTGTGCTTTACTAGTGTTTATAGCAACTCCTCGGTATTTGGTACTGGTTCAGTTGCTACGAGTAGTAACTCAAAACGGGAGTTGCAGAATAAACAGAGACTAGTTGAGGGTGAAGTGACGATGAGTGTTGGAAGTAGTTCCAAGATTGATATGATCATCATCGCACACTCCCTATACTTTCGGGATTAGTGTTGAACCTAAATAAATGTTATTTGGTGTTTGCGTTGAGCATGAATATGATTTGATCGTGTTTATTGCAATACGGTTATTCATTTAAGTAAGAGAATAAACTGTTGTTCTGTTTACATGAATAAAACCTTATATGGTTACACATCCAATGAAAATGGTTCATTGGATCTCGATCGTAGTGATACACATATTCATAATATTGAAACCAAAAGATGCAAAGTTAATAATGATAGTGCAACTTATTTGTGGCACTTCCGTTTCGGTCATAACGGTGTAAAGCGCATGAAGAAACTCCATGCTGATGGGATTTTGGAATCACTTGATTATGAATCACTTGATGCTTGCGAACCATGCCTCATGGGCAAGATGACTAAGACTCCGTTCTCCGGAACATTGGAGCGAGCGACAGATTTGTTGGAAATCATACATACTTATGTATGTGGTCCGATGAATATTAAGGCTCGCGACAAGTATCATTATTTTCTGACCTTCACAGTTGATTTGAAGCAGATATGAGTATATCTACTTGAAGAAACATAAGTCTGAAATAGTCGAAAGGTTCAAAGAATTTCAGAGTGAAGTGGAAAAATCATCGTAACAAGAAAATAAAGTTTCTGCGATCTGATCGCGGAGACGAATATTTGAGTTATGAGTTTGGTCTTCAATTAAAACAATGTGGAATAGTTTCACAGCTCACGCCACTTGGAACACCACAACGTTGTGGTGTGTCCGAACGTCGTAACCGCACTTTATTGGATATGGTGCGATCTATGATGTCTCTTCTTGATTTACCACTATAGTTTTGGGTGATGCATTAAAGACAGCTGCATTCACGTTAAAGGGCACCATCTAAATCCGTTGAGGCGACACCATATGAACTGTGGTTTAGCAAGAAACCCAAGTTGTCGTTTCTTAAAGTTTGGGGCTGCGATGCTTATGTGAAAAAGTTTCATCCTGATAAGCTCAAACCCAAATCGGAGAAGTGCGTCTTCATAGAATACCCAAAGGAAATTGTTGGGTACACCTTCTATCACAGATCCAAAGGCAAAACATTCGTTGCTAAGAATGGATCCTTTCTAGAGAAGGAGTTTCTCTCGAAAGAAGTGAGTGGGAGGAAAGTAGAACTTGATAAGGTAATTGTACCTTCTCCCTTATTGGAAAGTAGTTCATCACAGAAATCTGTTCCTGTGACTACTACACCAATTAGTGACGAAGCTAATGATGATGATCATGTAACTTCAGATCAGTTACTACCGAATCTCGTAGGTAAACCAGAGTGAGATCCGCACCAGAGTGGTACGGTAATCCTGTTCTAGAAGTCATGTAACTAGACCATGATGAACCTACGAACTATGAGGAAGCGATGATGAGCCCAGATTCCGCGAAATGGCTTGAGGCCATGAAATCTGAGATGAGATCCATGTATGCGAACAAAGTGTGTACTTTGGTGGAGTTGCCCGATGATCGGCAAGCCACAGAAAATAAATGGATCTTCAAGAGGAAGACGGATGCTGATAGTAGTGTTACTATCTACAAAGCTAGACTTGTCGAAAAAGTTTTTTTTTTTGACAAAGTTCAAGATGTTGAATACAATGAGATTTTCTCACTCGTATCGATGCTTAAAAGTCTGTCCGAATCATGTTAGCAATTGCCGCATTTTATGAAATCTGGAAAATGGATAAACAAAACTGCATTCCTTAATGGAGTTATTAAAGAAGAGTTGTATGTGATGCAACCAAGAGGTTTTGTCGATCCTAAAGGTGTTAACAAAATGTGCATCTATGGACTGGTGCAAGCATCTCGGAGTTGGAATATACGCTTTGATAAGTTGATCAAAGCATATAGTTTATCTGAGACTTGCGATGAAGCCTGTATTTACTAGAAAGTGAGTGGGAGCACTACAACATTTCGATAAGTATATGTGAATGACATATTGTAGATCGGAAATAATGTAGAATTATTCGCAAAGCATAAAGGAGTGTTCAAAGGAGTTTTTCAAAGAAAGACCTCGGTGAAGCTGCTTACATATTGAGCATCAAGATCTATAGAGATAGATCAAGACGCTTGATAAGTTTTTTCAATGAGTATATACCTTGACAAGATTTTGAAGTAGTTCAAAATGGTACAGTCAAAGAAAGAGTTCTTGCCTGTGTCACAAGGTGTGAAATTGAGTAAGACTCAAAACCCGACCACGGCAGAAGATAGAAAGAGAATGAAAGTCATTCCCTATGCCTTGGCCATAGGTTCTATAAAGTATGCTATGCTGTGTACCAGATCTATTGTATATCCTGCACTGAGTTTGGCAAGGGAGTACAATAGTGATCTAGGAGTAGATCACTGGACAGCGGTCAAAAATTATCCTTAGTGGAATAAGGATATGTTTCTCGATTATGGAAGTGAAAAAAGGTTAAATAGTAAAGGGTTACGTCGATGCAAGTTTTGACACCGATCTCGATGACTCTAAGTCTCGATCTAGATACATATTGAAAGTGGGAGCAATTAGCTAGAGTAGCTCCGTGCAGAGCATTGTAGACATAGAAAATTGCAAAATACATAACGGATCTGAATGTGAAAGACCCGTTGACTAAGATTCTCTCACAAGCAAAACATGATCACACCTTAGTACTCTTTGGGTATTAATCACATAGCGATGTGAACTAGATTACTGAATCTAGTAAACCCTTTGGGTGTTGGTCACATGGCGATGTGAACTATGGGTGTTAATCACATGATGAAGTGAACTATCGATGTGAATCACATGGTGATGTGATCTAGATTATTGACTCTAGTGCAAGTGGGAGACTGAAGGAAATATGCCCTAGAGGCAATAATAAAGTTATTATTTATTTCCTTATTTCATGATAAATGTTTATTATTCATGCTAGAATTGTATTAACCGGAAACATAATACATGTGTGAATATATAGACAAGCAGTGTCACTAGTATGCCTCTACTTGACTAGCTTGTTAATCAAAGATGGTTATGTTTCCTAACCATGGACAAAGAGTTGTTATTTGATTAACGGGATCACATCATTAGTTGAATGATCTGATTGACATGACTAATTCCGTTAGCTTAGCACCCGATCGTTTAGTATGTTGCTATTGCTTCCTTCATGACTTATACATGTTCCTATGACTATGAGATTATGCAACTCCGTTTACGGAGGAACACTTTGTGTGCTACCAAAGCGTCTAACGTAATCGGGTGATTATAAAAGTGCTCTACAGGTGTCTCCGAAGGTACTTGTTGGGTTGGCGTATTTCGAGATTAGGATTTGTCACTCCGAATGTCGGAGAGGTATCTCTGGGCCCTCTCGGTGATGGATTCGTGTACCTAGGGTAGGGTCATAGGCCTGACCTAAACGTCCTACCCAAGGGCACTCGTAGAAGAGATCATCTTCCAGTCGACCAAAGAGGAATCCACTCGACTAGACTGGAAGGACTCGACCATGGAAGACTCACTCGACCATGAAGACTCACTCGACCACCAGAAGGTCAGAAGGCACTCTGCAGCGCAACGGTTTGCTATTGAATAAACTTAATGATAGTTAAAGCGCCTTATGAGGGGCGTTACCGATAACCCCGACTTAATGTACTTTAATCCCTCCATTATGTGGGCTGGCTGGGGTCTGGCGCACTCTATATAAGCCACCCCCTCCACGTATAGAAGGGTTCAGATTCTTGTAATACTCATACTCATAATCCACTCGACCGCCTCGGGGCTCCGGGGCGTGGGGCTGTTACTTCTTCCGAGAAGGGCTGAACTCGTACATCTCTTGTCTCCACAACTGCTCCATAGCTAGAACATCGCCTCTCCCTTACCTACCCCTACTTCTCTTGGTCGGACTTAGAACCACGACAGTTGGCGCCCACCGTGGGGCAGGTGTTTTAGTGATTTGTGGAGGAGTTGCAGTACTTCCGAGTACCTTCATCATGATGACTGCTGGAGTTTTGGGTGAGGGGCACGAGATCCGTCTCGGAGCTCTCACTTTTGTCGCCGACGACTCCGCGTGGCTCCAGGAGGCTCCACTTGACATCGAGGCACTCCCCGTCCGCGGGGCGACGCACTTTCGCGCATGTGTTCGCGGCGTTTTGCTGCGGCAACCGTCGACCCCGTATCGGTCGACTCCCCTATCGGCCGCCCGCCCAGTCTCCCACCAGCGCAAGCGCTCTGGTCGGTCGAGGCTTCAGCGGTGGGTGAAGCACGCGGTGGCTCGCCAGACAGCCACCGCCCAGGTCGCGGCTATCGAGCCCGACGAATCCCTCTGACTGTTCGATCGTCGGTGGCTCCGTGAGAGCGCATCCGAGTGCGATAGCGATGATCCAGCGGCGGAGATCCTCATGGTCGACGGTCCTCGCGATCCTCGGCCGCCCATGGCGGTGGGGCCGCCGGAGGAGAGATCTCGTACAAGAACACGAGGAGTACCAGCCGAGACACTCGACTCTCTGCGAGAGAGAAGAGCTTCGTCGCGAGAACATGGATGCACTACATACTCCTATCGCCGAGAGACCCACGAGGCTCGTGCCTTGGAGGAAGCACGTTTGGCCAATGTGGCTGAACGCGCTTCGCTGGAGAATAATCAGCGAGCACTTTCGGCGAGCCTTGCAACGACTCCACAAGCCGGTCGGCGTCGGCTCTTCCCGCCGACTCGGGTATACCGCCGCGCCATTCAAATTTAGCAGCTACAACTTCGCGCCGCGAGTCCATCCAGCCGTCCCATCGGAAGCTGGAAGAGGCTTGCAGCAGATCGAAGATTTACTCCGGCGGCGAAGCGACCAAAACTCAACCGTGTCACGCCTCTATAGCAAATTCACAATCAATCCGTCGCTGCGAACATCTTTGTCGGTCGGCTCACAGCCCCAGATCGCCTCCGCGGCGAAAGAAGCGCGACAACCGCGCGAGCAACCGCGGAGACCGATTCGACAGAGATGACAGGCGTCGAGTGCCCTTTCCCCTCCGAGGAAGGTCGTCGCCCTCGGCGGCAAGATGATGAGCACGATCTGATCTGGCGAAGGGTTCGGTCGACCCGAGAACCAGGCTTTGATCGCGATCCATTATCGTACAAGGCCTGGTCGGCCGAAACGAGCCCATCGAGCGGACCGAGAGGATGCACCCACCAGCGATCGAGTGCATGTCTCGGTCGAGTGTTTTAGCAGGCTATCGAGCCGCAGATGATCCCCCAATTTCAGATTAGCAGCGAGTCGACAAGTTCCTTTGGGGAATCCAAGCACGAAACTTGGCTCGAGGATTACCGAGTGGCTGTTCATTAGTGGTGGAAATGATGAGGTGGCCATGAAGCATTTGCCCCTCATGTTGGAAGGTTACGCGGGCGTGGCTGAGTCAATTACCTAACAGCAGCATATATACTTGGGAAGATTTGTCACGAGTGTTCGTCGGGACTTTTGAAGGGACTTGCAAGCGACCGGCTGGTTTGTGAGCTGCAAGTTTGTGTGCGAAGACCAATGAAACTCTCTCGAGAGTACATTCAGAGGTGGATTACCTTGCACAATCTGTGGAAAATGTGTCGACCATCAAGCGGTCTGCGCCTTCAAAGATGGCGTTAAAAAGAAAATTAAGTCTGAAGTTTGGTCGAACCGGGACATGACCACGAGTCGAATGATGGAATTGCTAGCAAATCGCCAATGGCGAGGAAGAAGACCGACTCGAGCGGCAAGTACAAGCCAAGCCCGATCGGAGAAGGGAAATTCGGTCGAGCGAAGCGGAAGCCGAGCCGCAGCTCTCGGAGAGGCCACGGCCGTGACTCGGGGAAGTTCAAGGAAAACCCAAAGGATCACGGAATCGAAAAAAGTGAAAGATAAAGAAGGAAATGGCGTGATGGATATGCCATGCCATATTCACACGAAGAAGGATGAAGAGGGCAACATTATTTACCGAAGCACACCACTGCCCGATGTCGACTCTGATCCAGCGGTTTGGGGCAAACAGTCTAAGGACAAGGAGAAGGAGCGGACAAGGCGGAGATAAAGAGGACGGTGAGGAGGAATACCGCACGTCAACTCCACTCTGATGATCTTCGCGGATGTAGAAAGCAAAAGTCGACTGAAAGTCATCAACCGAGAGGTGAATATGGTTGCCCCAGTTAAGCCAAGTTATGTGAGGTGGTCCCGGACACCCATCACATTCGACCAATCTGATCACCGACTCACATTGCCACCTGGGCGGCAAGCGTTAGTGGTCGATCCGGTTATCGAAGGCACTCGACTGACAAAAGTGCTGATGGATGGTGGTAGTGGGCTGAATTTGTTATATGCGGATACATTGAAAGGGATGGACATTCCGATGTCCCGATTGAGCACCAGCAATATGAGTTTCCACGGAGTCATTCCAGGAAAGAAGGCCAACTCACTCGGCCAAATAGCCCTGGACGTGGTTTTTGGTGATTCCAAGCACTTCCGCAAAGAAAAGTTGACCTTTGAAGTTGTGGATTTTCAGAGTGCATACCATGCCATTTTGGGGAGGCCCGCCTACGCACGATTCATGGCTCGACCATGCTACGTGTACCTCAAACTGAAAATGCCGGGACCCAAGGGAGTGATCACTGTCACCGGCGATCGGAAGAAGGCAGAAGAGTGCTTTCAGAAGGGCTCGAAGATTGCCGACTCCCAAGTGACAGCGGTCGAATTCGACGAGTACATGCAAAACGCAGATCCGAGTGATTTGCTACGATCTAAGAAGCCAGCCACAGAGTCTGCATTCAAATCGTCCGGTGAGACAAAGCCAGTTCATATTCATCCGTGATCGATGCAGCCCGACCCACATATCCACAACACTCGACTCGAAATAGGAAGAAGCGCTCATCCGGTTCCTCCGTGAGAACGGGACATTTTGCATGGAAGCGGTGACATGCGGTGTTCGAGGAACTGGCTGAGCATCGCCTCGAGTCGACAAGTCAGCGAAACCAATCAAAGAGCATCTTGGCGGTCCGCCGTCGAAGAAGAAAAGCTATTGGTGAAGAAGTGGCTCATTGTTGTGGCAGGATTTATTGAAGATTTACCACTCCGAGTGGCTCGCTAATGTTGTCATGGTCCCCAAGAAGGATAACTCACTCCGCATGTGCATTGATTTTAAGCACATTAATCGGGCCTGCCGAAGGATCTTTCCTCTCCCCGCATCGATCAAATTGTTGACTTCGACGCGGGGTGTGAAGATGTCTTTTAGGCGCATATTCCGGGTATCATCGAGATCCGTCTGTATGGACCCGATGAAATAAAACAGCTTTCATCACTCCATTCGGTGCTACGCTATATCACCATGCCATTCGGCCTCAAGAATGCGGAGCCACATTTATGCGAATGATTCGAAGTGTCTTCTCACTCAAATTAGTCGGAATGTGGGCGTATATGGATGATATCGTCGTTAAGTCGCGAAAAGGTTCCGACCTGCTTGCTGACCTCGCGAAACATTTGCCAACCTCGGAAGGTGCGATATCAAGCTCAATCCGTCAAAGTGCACATTCGGAGTTCTGGTGGAAAATTACTCGGTTTTCGTTTCGAGCGAGGAATCGGCGCTAACCCGAGAGAAGATCGGCACTATTCTCCGAATGAAACATACTGTGCGAGTGCACGACGCCGAAGCTTCTTTGGATGCTTGGCGCTTTAAGTCGATTCATCTCACGACTCGGTGAAAAGGCATTACCTCTTTACCGGTGATGAAGAAGGCGACAAGTTGAGTGGACTCGGGAAGCGATGCAGCGTTTGCCGAGCTAAAAGCTCGCTCTCCACCCAGCCGGTGCTCGCTGCTCCAATCAGCAAAGAGCCTCTGTTGATTTACATTGCAGCCTTTGGACAAGTTATCGATTCAGTGCTTACGGTCGGCGGGAAGAGGAAGGAAAGGCCTTCAAAGTTCAGCGCCCGGTGTATTATTTGTCTCAAGTCTTGACTCCGTCCAAGCGAGATATCCTCATTATCGAAGCTTGTGTATGGTATATACATGACCACAAAGAAGGTTGCTCATTATTTCTCGATCATTCTATCACGATCGTCGTGACGCTCCTTTATCGAGATCTTGCATAACAGAGACGCAACCGGTCGAGTGGCGAAATGGGCGATTGAACTTCTTCCCTTGATATCAAATTCGAGGCAAAAGCCATCAAGTCCCAGGCTATAGCGGATTTCCTTGCGAGTGGATTGAACAACAACAACCGACTGAAGTTCACTCGGAGCATTGGACCATGTTTTTAGCGGCTCCAAGATCTTTGAATGGTTACAGTCTTTGGGGTTGTTCTGGTTTCCCCAGAGGAGATAAGCTTAGGTATGTGCTCCAGATTCACTTTGATTCCTCCAACAATGAGGCGAGTCTGAGGCCCTTCTATATGGATTGCATGGCCATCTCACTCGGCGTCCGTCGCTTTGATGGTTTATGGCGACTCAGATCTAGTGGTCAATCAAGTGATGAAGGAGTGGGGCGTGAAAGCCCAGCTATGATTGGATCTTGCAATGCAATGAGGAAGCTGGAAAAAAGTTTGAGGGTTGGAACTCCATCACATCCCCGATTGAAAAATCAAGCAGCGAGATGATCTGGCGAAGATAGGGTCCAAGAGAAGCCATTCAGTGGTGTGTTTTGGAACATATACACACTCCGTCGATCAAAGAAGATCCTTCACGGAGGAAGCTCCGCAACCCAAGAGTGCCATGGACTCGGTGAGGTTGAGTCCGGCGATGGTCGACTTGGTCATGGAAGTTTTAGTTGTCACTCCCGATTGGACAATTCCGTACATTACGTATATTACGAGAAAGGAACTACGGAGGATGAAGAAGAGGCTCGGCAGATCGTTCGTCGATCCAAAGCCTTTACCGTTATCAATGGGCAGTTATATAGAAAGCCCGGCGGAGTCGGACAAAAATACATAACGCCGGAAGAAGGTCGAGTCATACTTAATGATATCCACTCGGGGACTGTGGTCACCATCGTCCTCTCGGACCATTGTAGCCAAAGCATACCGAGCTGGATTTTCTTGGCCTAGAGCAAATGAGATGGCAAAGAGATAGTGGACAAGTGCGAAGGATGCCAATTCTACTCCAATATGTCACACAAGCTGCGTCGACCTTGAAGACCATTCCACTCGTCGGCCCTTCGCGGTGTGGGGTTGGACATGATCGGTCCCTTGCGAACAGGTCGGAGCGGTTTCACGCATGTCTTGGTAGCGATCGACAAGTTCACTAAGTGGATTGAGGCTAAACCAATCAAAAACTTGATCTTTGGTATCGCTGTTTCCTTTGTCAAAGGGTTGGCGTTCGGTATGGAGTCCCTACGGTATTATCACGGACAATGGGTGAATTTTGACTCGGAAGAATTCAAAGATTTCTGCAACTCCCAAGGCACACGAGTCGACTATGCTTGATCGCCCATCCACGATCGAGCGGACAGGCGAGCGAGCCAATGGATTAATCCTCAAGGTGCAAGCCCGATTGATCACGAGATCTCAAGCATGCGGCTGGAGCTTGGGTCGACGAACTTCCTTGATGCTTTGGGGTTTGCGGACCACGCCTAATCGGTCGATGGGAGAACTCCTTTCTTCCTAGTCTATGGGGCGAAGCAGTTTTACCGAGTGATCTCCTCCACAATGCTCCACGAATTGAACTTTATAATGAAGCGAAAGCTGAGCAAGCGTGTCGAGATCGCAATGACCTCTGGAAGAGGAAAGGAAATGGCTCGATCGCTCGACCATTTACCAACAAGACTTGCGCCACCAGTCGCCGAAAATGTGAGAGGTCGAGCCTTCCGGAAGGAGATCTGGTCCTTGGGTAGATCAGCGAAAGCAACATAAGCTTGCTCCCTCACAGGAAGGACCCTTCATCGTCACAAAGGTTCTCCACAATGGGGCGTGTCGTCTCTACAATGTCGAACACGATATCGATGAGCCCGAGCTTGGAATGCGGATCTGCTCCGCCCGTTTTACACTTAAGGTTTTCACTCGGAAGAGTTGTAATAAAATACTCCTGTAGCTCACGAGCTTTGAAGTAATAGTGTCATAATTCCTTCATAATTTTTGTCACTCTTTATTTTTTAAATCGAGTAGAATTTTCCCCAGTGGGTGGCTTAGTCGCGAATCCGTTTAGCCTAAGTTTTTACAAATCCTACCGAGTGGTAAGCCGGACTTCCACTCGGAGGCTTAGCTGCAGCTCGGTGCTCGCCTAAGATATAAAAATCCTACCGAGTGGTAAGCGGACGCCACTCGGAGGCTTAGCTGCAGCTCGGTGCTCGCCTAAGTTATTAAAATCCTACCGAGTGGTAAGCGGACTTCCACTCGGAGGCTTAGCTGCAGCTCGGTGCTCGCCTAAGATATAAAAATCCTACAGTGGTAAGCCGGACTTCCACTCGGAGGTTTAGCTGCAGCTCGGTGCTCGCCTAAGTTATAAAAATCCCACCGAGTGGTAAGCGGACTTCCACTCGGAGGCTTAGCTGCAGCTCAGTGCTCGCCTAAGTTATTAAAATCCTACCGAGTGGTAAGCCAGACTTCCACTCGGAGGCTTAGCTGCAGCTCAATGCTCGCCTAAGTTATTAAAAATCCTACCGAATGGTAAGCCAGACTGCCACTCGGAGGCTTAGCTGCAGTTCAGTGCTCGCCTAAGTTATTAAAATCCTACCGAGTGGTAAGCCAGACTTCCACTCGGAGGCTTAGCTGCAGCTCAGTGCTCGCCTAAGTTATTAAAATCCTACCGAGTGGTAAACCAGACTGCCACTCGGAGGCTTAGCTGCAGCTCAGTGCTCGCCTAAGTTATTGAAATCCTACCGAGTGAAGAGCAAACCTCTCACTCGGGGGCTTAGCTGCAGCCCAGTGCTCGCCTAAGATAAAAGAAATCCTACCGAGTAAAGAGCAAACCTCTCACTCGGGGGCTTAGCTGCAGCCCAGTGCTCGCCTAAGATAAAAGAAATCCTACCGAGTGAAGAGCAAACCTCTCGCTCGGAGGCTTAGCTGCAGCCCAGTGCTCGCCTAAGATAAAAGAAATCCTACCGAGTGAAGAGCAAACCTCTCACTCGGGGCTTAAGCTTCAGATTCAGCACTACGCCTAAGGAGTAAGTCATTGCAGTAGGCACCTCATTGTTAACCTGCAAAGAGCAATTCAAGCCAAGAGCAATCATTTCCAAACATCCAATCTAAATTTAGGTCGACACCTAAAATAACCGAGAGTGCTCAGGCGCTAAGCCTGTTAAAGTTTTATCGGTTACACCTCCACTCGGCATACCGAGGCAAATTCTGATCAAGCAAAGTTTTTACCCCTCACATGGAGGCTGGATGGAAACAACGAACTTCGTCAAGATCAATCCCGTCGGCAATTCGCGTGGCAGCAGCAATGAAAGTCTCCATGAAGACCACGAAGTCGTGCTTTTTGGTGTTGGCCACTCGGAGAGCCGCCAGCTTATCTTCTCGGACATCCTTGCAATGGACTCGCGCCAGACACAGGGCGACGTCTGCACCACACCGAGCCGAAGACTTCTTCCACTCTTGCACTTTCGGTCGGGGCGGCGTTCAATCGAGCCATCAATGACTCGAGGTCATTTTGGAGTGTCTCACCGGGCGGGCGTCGAGTCGATGCGGGGCGTAGCAACCTTGATCTTGCGAGATAATCCACGACAAGACAACACACGGACTCGGTCGGAAGATGTTCATGGCAGTTTCATCATTCACGGAGAATTGCGAGGTCAAGGTTCGTCTCCGGCTGGCTGGTTTCTTCTTCAAAGTTGCGGCGAGAACTCGCAAAGACAAAACCCGAATCAGGAAAATAGTCGAATGGGAACATAACAGTTGGAAGAATTGGTCGAGTGAAGAAGATTACCTTGGCGTAAGGAACAATTTCTTAGCAAGACCACCAAGAAGCTTTCCAACTCGTTCTTCTTCCCAGCCATTTGGAGGACCTTCTCGATCGAGTCTTCTTGTCAACCTTCATTCGTTCAACATCCTTGCTAGCGATGGCGAGCAGCCTTGATTGGTGTTATCTGTTCGAGCTTGGCGGCGAGGCGATTTTTCATCGGCAAGCTTGATCTTCTCGAGACAGCTCAAGCTCCTTCTTCCTTTGGGCCTCCTTCACCTTGCACGTAAATCGCAGCAAAGTCAAACTTGAAGCAAATGAGGGGAGAAAAGAGTCGTGAAATCTCACCAAACATACCTTTGGTCTCCTCCTTCGCCTTCGTCGATTCTCTTGCACTAGCTTCAAGTCCAACTCGAGCTGAATATGCTTCTGCTCCGATTCGATATAGCGTGCCGCAAGATCACAAGATTTCTCTGAAGAATCGATTGCAAAAATATCGAGATAATCCACTTCCGAGTGGATAAAGAAGAATGGTGCGTTTCTAAGACTACGATCGAATGCAAGCATTATTTGTAGTCTCGAGACTACACCCAGTGGGTGCACTCAGCGTGCCCCCACTGGTCTTATTCAAGACATAGTCGACCAGTCGACCAGCAAAAAAAAAAGAGCGAGTCGACGATCGGCGAAACTTCTTCGAGCGTAATCAGCGCGGCGATCGACCACAGTCTCGGGGACTACACCCAGTGGGTGCACTCAGCGTGCCCCCACTGGTCTCAGATACCCATTCGTTCCACTCGGATAATGATCAACGTCTACTTAGTAAGCCTAAGACCGACTGCCAGCAGTCGACCTTATATAGGGACTACACCCAGCGGGTGCACTCAGCGTGCCCCCGCCAACACGGAGTTTTACCAACACACCTAGTGGGTGACGGCTATGAATTCCAGAAAGAAAAGTTTTGATAGCATATCCTAACAGAACAGGTGGTGGTCGACTGACCTGAACATTGCTCTGAAGGGCAGAGCTGGCATCGTAAGCAGCTTGGCTCGCATCCCGGACGATCTTCACCTGCTCCATCATGATCCCTGCTTGACGGATTGCCTCCTTAGCAGCATCGGCCTGGTCCTCCGGGACGTGGTGCGTGGTGAAGATCGAAGGTTGTCCAGCACTCGACGAAGTGGGCCGGGCACTAGTCAGCGGCACCGCGAAGGACACGGTATGTCGAGTGCCGACCTCTCCTTCCGTCACGACGGTCTCGGGCGCCATCACACCTTGGGCTTCTTTGCCAGTAGATGCCTTCCTGCTCCTCCTAGTCTTCAATGGCTCCTCATCTTCATCATCGTCATCAGGAAGAGTGATGATGTCATTGGATGGAGCTTCAGAAAAGGGTTAAAGTCAGAAATCTTGAGTCAGTCGACTGAGAGCAAGAATTGAGGATATAGTACCAGGATGTGAAGTGGCGGCGTCCTCCATCTCATGATCGTCAACCTTAACTGAGGTTTCGGAAGTCGCAGCGCTGAAAATCCAAAGACTCAGTCGACCGATTCAAGTATCAACCAGAGACAAAATTTATATAGAACAAGAAGATTTAAGCAATATGTTTACCCCAAGATGGTGGGGATGGACACTTTCATTTTTAGCGAGGCTTGGTTGTCCTCGGCGAACTACCTTCGCTTGCTTTGGCGCTTTCTCGATCGGCACCGGTGAAGCCGTTCGATGGCGTTTGGTCATTGCGAGACGATCGCAACTCCTTACGCGTTCAGCCGAAGGGTCGTGCACAAGTTTTGACCGCCTTTCGGTCTTGCGGTGGTGCGACTTCCTCCTCTTCGTCCTCGTCATCATCCTCGTCATCATCATCATCGTCGTAAATGCGTCTCCTGCGCGTCTGAGTCCCTCTTCGACTCTCGCATCCGCTGGCTTCCCCCTCCTCGGTCGGAATCTGGGCGCCATTGGGCATTGAGTATAGCTTCGGTGAGGGCTGGAAGTATCGAAGCGAGTTCGATCGACCAAGTTACTGAAGCACACGACGGATATACAGCGGAAAAGCGAGCAAGTGTACCTTATCCGGAGCGTTGTCACGGTCAAGTGGAGAAATCCTCCGAGATCGCGAGGATTGTCCTTGTTCGATGATCGCGTCCATCCATCTTTCCACTCTGATGTCGTCGATTGTCTCCGGGTGGGCCGAGTCTCGTCGTCGGTACCGCTATATAGCCACATCTGATGACTCGGGCTGAAGGGGCTGGATTAGCCTCGAAGAAAAACCTCCGGGAGGTCCATGCGATCCTCCGTCCCTAACAAGCTGCACCACGCGGTCCATCAGCATCTTCACTTGGTCCTCTCTTGGAACAACCTTGAGGAGGAGGGCCTATTCACTCGACTCATGGTGAATTCGGGAAGGCGGTCGACTGCCCGGCGTCGTCTCATTCCGGCAATAGAACCAGGTCATTGCCAGCCCGGACCGACTCGGGAAAAGACATAGCTGGGAAGGTGCTTTTGTTCCTCAAGCTGGACCCTAAACCACCACACATCTGGACTACAGGTCTTCTCGTCACGGGGCTTGCCTTCTTCACGGTCTGAGAGCGACACGTGAAGATGTACTTGAACAAACCCGGTCGATTCGACAACCCGGGAAGTTTTCGCACATAGACACAAAGCGCGCAAGGTGCGCGATGGAGTTTGGAGTAAAATGGTGAAGCTGGGCTCCGAAGAAATTCAGAAAACCCCGAAAGAAGACACTCGGCGGCAACGAAAAACCTCGGTCGACATGGGTGGCCAAAAGCACGCACTCACCCTCTTCTGGTTGAGGCTGCCACTCTCGGCAAGGAAGTCTCGCGGTGCCGTGGGGAATCAATCCGTCGTTGGCCATGTCGAGGAGATCCTTCTCCTTGATGGTCGACTGGATCCAGTCTCCCTGGACCCAGCCTTTGGCGAGTTGGATCTCGACGAGAACCACCACGACCGGTGGATCTCCCCTTTGCCTTCTCGGCCGCCGACGCCTTCTCCGCCGCCGACGCCTTCTTCGCGCGCTCCAACGTCGTCGTCTTCTCTTTGCCCATGACCGCCGACGGGATGCGCAAGGGGAGAGATGGCAAGAGAGCAGCAGCGGTGGCGGAGGGCGGAGGCGGGGAGAACTAAGGAGGAAGAACAAGGTACTGTGCATAGGCCTCCGAGAGTTACATTTATAGCATCCCTTCCGAGTGGATGACAGGTGGACCCAAGCCATCCAATCATATCCCGAGCAGCCGCGTTGCGCGATACGTGGCGGAAAAAGCAGCGCGGAGATCGAGGCGCCCCTGTTACGTCCCATCCGAGCGCCGCAGTCCGTTCCGTTTCGCGCACTTCCCCAAATTTCGTATCCCGCGAGATCCGCGAGCGACAGATCGGTCTGTCAAGTGCGAGATCTCCCGCGATCCGTTGCTCGGGAATATCAAAGGAAGTCACTCGACTAAAGAACAAGAATGGATCAAGTCGACTGAAGGAAAGTTTCTTGTTATCAACGGAGAAGATCTTGATCCAAGACAACATGTAGCGGTATGCAAAAGGCGATCGAAGCAATGTCAACTCCTCCTTCACTCAAGCCTCGATCCATTAGGGGCTAATGATGGATTCGTGTACCTAGGGTAGGGTCATAGGCCTGACCTAAGCGTCCTACCAAGGGCACTTTCGTAGAAGAGATCATCTTCGATCGACCAAAGAGAATCCACTCGACTAGGCTGGAAGGACTCGACCATGGAAGACTCACTCGACCATGAAGACTCACTCGACCACCAGAAGGTCAGAAGGCACTCTGCAGCGCAACGGTTTGCTATTGAATAAACTTAATGATAGTTAAAGCGCCTTATGAGGGGCGTTACCAGTAACCCCCCTGACTTAATGTACTTTAATCCCTCCATTATGTGGGCTGGCTGGGGTCCTGGCGCACTCTATATAAGCCACCCCCCTCCACAGATAGAAGGGTTCAGATTCTTGTAATACTCATACTCATAATCCACTCGACCGCCTCAGGGCTCCGAGACGTAGGGCTGTTACTTCTTCCGAGAAGGGCCTGAACTCGTACATCTCTTGTCTCCACAACTGCTCCATAGCTAGAACATCGCCTCTCCCTTACCTACCCCTACTTCTACTGTCAGACTTAGAACCACGACACTCGGTAATGCACATCACTTAAGCCTTGCAAGCATTTCAACTATTGAGTTAGTTGCGAGATGATGTATTACGGAACGAGTAAAGAGACTTGCGATAGCAGATTGAACTAGGTATTGGATACCGGCGATCGAATCTCGGGCAAATAACATACCGATGACAAAGGAACAACGTATGTTGTTATGCGGTCGACCGATAAAGATCTTCGTAGAATATGTAGGAACCAATATGGGCATCAGGTCCGCTATTGGTTATTGACGGAGACGTGTCTCGGTCATGTCTACATGTTCTCGAACCGTAGAGATCCTGCGCTTAAGGTTTCGATGATGTTATATTATGAGTTTATGAGTTTTGATGTACCGAAGGAGTTGAGTCCGGATGAGATCGGGGACATGACGAGGAGTCTCGAAATGGTCGAGGCGTAAAGATCGATATATTGGGCGACTATATTGGAGTTCGGAAAGGTTCGAGTCATTGGTGTTATCGAATCTGGGAGAGTTACAGGAATTCGTATTGGGCCTCATTGGGCCATACAGGAAAAAGAGAGAGGGCCTAAGGGTGGCGCACCCTCCCTTTGGCTAGTCCGAATTGGACTAGGGAGGCGCCCCTTCCTTCCTTCTCCTTCTCTCTTCCCTTTCCTTCTCTCCTACTCCTACTATATGGAAGGCTTCCTAGTTGGACTAGGAAAAGGGAAATCCTACTCCCGGTAGGAGTAGGACTCCCCTAGGCGCGCCATAGAGGCCGGCCCTCCCCCTCCTCCACTCCTTTATATACGGGGGCAGGGGCACCCATGAACAAACAAGTTGATCATTGAGATCGTTCCTTAGCCGTGTGCGGTGCCCCCATCCACAATATTCCACCTCGATCATATTGTTGCGGTGCTTAGGCGAAGCCCTGCGACAGGAGAACATCAAGATCGTCCTGCACGCCGTCGTCTTGTGGGAACTCCCCTCGGAACCTCTACTGGATTGGAGATCGAGGTGCGTCATCGAGCTGTCTGCGTGTCAAGAACTTCGGAGGTGCCGAATGCAGTGCTTGGATCGGTAGGACCGGGAGGACGTACGACTACTTCCTCTACATTGCGTCAACGCTGCCGCTTCGGTCTACGAGGGTACATAGACAACACTCTCCCCTCTCGTTGCTATGCATCACCATGATCTTGCGTGTGCGTAGGAAATTTTTTGAAATTACTACGTTCCCCAACAGGCCAAGATCTCAGGTTTAACCATGTTCCAGAAGGTTTGGAAGAAGATGACCGGAAGTCCGTCAGGGCCCGGCGCCGAGGAGGGGTTCATACCCCTGATGGCCTCCCAGACCTCTTGTTCAGAGAAGGGGGCCGTCAGTGATGCCTTGTCTTCGTCAGAAACCAGATGGGCGCCGGTCCAGCAGTCAAAGGCAAGAGAGAGACCGCTCCAAGGAGCGGGGGAGAAGAGGGAACGATAGAAACCATCAACATGGGCGCGGATGTCCTGGGGATCCTAAAGGAGAGTGGCTCCATCCCAAAGGCAGGGGATGGTGTTGCGTCTACGGCGACCGTTGGCGATCGCCTGAAAGTACGCCATATTCGCATCACCCTTCAAGACCCAACGCTGAGCGCCCCGAATACGCCAATAGGCCTCCTCATCAGTGTAGATCACGGAGAGCTGGTCCTCGAGGTCATAGCGAGACAGCCACTCGTTCGGAGAGAGACCGACCGCGTCAGCCCTAAAGTCGAGGGCCTGGATCGCAGTCAGCAGCGCCTTTTTTCTCTCCCTGGTGTCCCGTCCTAGGTTGGCTCCCCACCCCTTCATAAATTGCCGAGCACGCTTCGCACAGAAGTGCCACGCGTCTATGGCGGAAGGAGGCGGGGGTGGGGGTGAGCACGAGCCTCGATCCAACGAGCAGCGACGTCGAGAGAATCCGACTGGGAGAGCGGAAGGTCTCAAAAGCGGAACCAAGGGGAATCGGGGGCGCTTCGTCCGCGGAGGAGAGAAGCAAGGGGCGTGATCCGACCCAATCCGGGTGATGGCACGAAGAGAGGCTAATGGGCACGGAGGTCCCACTCGGGAAACTAGGACCTGTCCAAGGCGGAGAGGGTCGGGGAGGCTTGGCGGTTGGTCCAAGTAAACGAGCTAACCCGATCAATCTCCGGAGGGCAAGGTCGACAATGAAGTCATTAAACATGTCCATCTGGGCAAAACTAACATTGCCATTGTTCTTGTCTTCCGCAAATCGCAGCAGATTGAAATCCCCCCCGACAAGTACGGGGAGGGAGGCGGCCGAGATTTTCTGGTGAAGCTCCTCCAGGAAGGAGGCCGACCTACTATGGTCGGCCGGACCATAGACTATGATGATCTCCCATTTGAAGTTTAGCGATCTCTCGAAGACCTCCATGCTAACGAAGAATTCGCCCCGATCCATGCTGCCCACATCAAAGGTGGCATCCTTCACACCTAAGAGGATGCCGCCCGAGTGGCCCACGCTCCCACTAGAAGGGAGCCAGTGCCACGCAAATAGGTGAGAGCTCAGCCGGTCGAGCTCGGGGCGCAAAGTCCCGGCGCATGGTCTCTGCACAGCCATGAGGTCAATGTGCTCATCTCGCATGTACTCCACTAGCGGCGGCGGCGCCATCATGGCCGAAGCAGCGGATGTTCGAAGAGGGCGCATCAAGGGGCCATTGGGGGCTGCTTGACCCCAAGACACAGGATGCACTAAGCGCGCGAAGAGCCGCCGTCTTGAGGCGAGTGCGTCCCGGATCTCAGCCCGGCCCCGAGGGAGGGGGGAACCGTCTGCAGCGTCAGGAGGGGAAGAACCCCTAGGTGGCGCGGGGCGGGGAACAGCGAGGCGCTCGGGCCTCTGCCGGTTCCGTCAAGAATCTCCGGGCCCTAATAGCGCTACAGGCGAGGGGACCCACCTCCCCACGGAAGATGATCGCGGAATCGGCGGCCACTTTGGCGAGATGGCCCAGAGGAACAGATTCAAGAGCAGAGAAAGAACAAGACGAAGTAGAGGGGGCGGCGGGCGTGCTGGCTCGAGTTGCGGGCGGCGCGCCAAGCTCAACCCGCTCGGAGATGGGAAGCGCCAGGCGGCCCTCGGGGTGGGCAGCGTCAGCCGAGCACTCGGCGCCGGCTACCACCGGGGAGGAAGCCGACCGGCCGCGGCGGGAGTAGGCGGCGGACCGTGGAGGGGGAGGCTGGGCTGCAAGGGGGGTGATGATCCGGGCCGCCCCCTCCCCAGGAGGCGATGAGGGACAGGCCACCAGCCCCGGCCCAGCACAGCCTAAGGGGCTCTGGGTCGAGGATGGAGGAGCGACCCGAGGGGGAGAGAGCGCACCCAAGGCCAAAGAGCATGCCCCAGAAGGGGCCCGAGGAGACGGCGGGGCCGGGGGCGCGTCGGGCGGCGAGGAGATGGCGGTGGCGGGGAGGCGAAGCGAGGCGTCCACAGAGGCGCGCCCACCTCGAGACCGCCCAGCGAGGCGAGAGCAGATCTCCGGTCAGGCCGACAGGGGCCAACTCCGGGGGCGGGGAGGAGACGGGGGAGCGCGGGGAGGAGGCCGGACAGACCACCAGGCCGACACTGGAGATGTTGCTCCCCTCGGATGGCGACTTCGTCGAGGATCGTGGTCATCAAGCTGCGGGCAGGAGCAGCTGGCGGCCCTTGCCCCCCATAGCCGGAGGGGAGGCGAGGGGGAGGGGGAGCGGGAATCCTCGGACACCCCTCCTCGTCAGAGCGGTGTGAGCGAGCGTGGTGTCGGCCGTGGTAGTCTCTGCGGCCCCGGGTCGTCTGGGGACCCGGCGTCGAGGCGGGGCGCCCAACGTGGTTGGGAGGCTCGGGGGCGATCATGAGGTCGAAGCCCTTGTCGTTGAAGAAGACCCGGACCGAGGTGTGCAGCTTGGTGGAGTCGAGACACTTGACCTTGACCCTCACATCCTCCTCCTTGCGGAGTGAGAGCTCGTCGACCACCACCACCTTGCCCAAGAGGCGAGACATCTGGCGGATGACAAGCTCGACCGCGATGTCGGGGAGACGGAGATGAGGATCGAGGCGGTGTCGAGGGCGGCCACGGCTGGCGTCAAGAACAGGCTCGGAGATCTCGACCACCAGCTAGTTGGCCTGGCGTGATCCAGCCACTACGCGTGGCGTAGCCGTGGCCAGACGGAGTCGGGGAAGGCAACAGAGAAGATGTGACCCGGCGGTGGGGTGACCACCCAGTCCAGGGCGGCGATAGAGAGGTGGTTGAGCTCGGCCTCGATCATCTCGGGGCGCCACCCGTCAGCGACCGTGTGATCGCTGAAGGGAAGGCGAAGGGGGAGGCGTCCGGGACCTCAAGGTGGAAGAAGCCCAGCCCCTCGATCCCGTGTCCATACATCATGAGCTCGGAGACCACCGGTCTGTCCGGGCATAGAATGGCGGGGTGGCCCGGGTCCTTGCAGAGGTAGCAGCACTGGGGGTTGACACATGCAACCTGAGAGTGTCCCCTCACCCCACAGTTGAAGCATGGGGGACGAGGCAGACCGGAGACGGGGCCCAGAGCGGTGGGGGCCCCCGGACCCGTTGAGGGAGGGATGGCCGGAGTGGGGCGGGCGCCCCGGCGCTTCTTCTTCTTGGCGGGGCAGGCGGCCGGGGAGTACTTACCACCAAAGGCGGGCGGGACCGTAGTCCCAGCGACGACATCTTGGCGGGACGTAGCGCCGGGTGTCCGGGGTGGGGAGGATACCGTCTTGCGTGCGGGGAGAGCCGACACGAACCGGCCGGGCGGGAGAGAGGGACCGGTCCCTACGTCGGGATGGCGAGGGGAGCGCTGCGACGCCCGGCCGCCCGGCAACGCCGAGGCGAGCGGGGACAGGCCAGTCATCCCGCGGGAGGGCGGCGGCTGTCCGGGCTCCTCCTCCCGCCGGAGGAGTCGGGAGAGGGGCGGGTCGAGTCGCGAGACCTCTCCGCCTTGCGCTTAGCCGGGGCGAGGTCCAGCCGTCCAGCAGCATGGCCAGCCAGGGCGCGATGGGAGCCGGAAGGGCGAGGCAGCGGCGGGGCAGGCAGGCCGCCGGGCGACCGGACATGGGAGGGGGAGCGGCGAGACGGATCGGCGGGGCGAGAACGGAGGCGGGGGAAGGCAGTGGAGCGGGACGAGGGAGACCCGAGGAGGTGGCGGCGCACGAGGGCTGGGCGAGAGGAAGGCCTCGAGGGAACCAGATCGATCTGGCGAGCCCTTCACTGGGCCTAGGGCACGGGGGAGGCCCAGCCGGGATGGGCCGGCTGTGGGGGAGGGAGGCGAGCCGGGATGGGCAGCGTGGGCCCCGAGCGGGATGGGCAGGGCCCAGCTGCCCAGCAGGCCCGTCGAGGGGCGTGGGGGAAGCGGAGGGAGGGGAAACCCTACGGACGGGGCCCTGGCGTCGCCGCTGCGCGTCGCCGGCGAGGACGAAGCAGGGGACAGGCGGCGCGGCAGTCCGCACGAGGAGCCCCGAGGAGCTGAAGTGGGCGATGAAGGGCGGAACAGCGACAGACGAGGCAGGGGCAGGAGGAGGCGGGAGAGGAAGGGATAGCGGGGAAGGGAGCCGGCGGCGGTCCCCCACCGCCGCCGGTGCCGGGAGGAGGCGGCGGGGCCTCGGTCGGCGCGCCAGCTACACCCCAAGCTCGCCTGCGGCGGCGGAGGACCTACCACCCAAGGCGGACCTTGGCGGCGCTGGCAGCCGAGCCCGCTCCGGTCGCCGGGGGAGGTCAGCGCCGGCACCCGCTGCCGCCCTGAGAACCCCTCACGTCGGGGCTGGCTGGCTGGCCGCAGGGCGGCGCGGGCCGATGGGAGGAGAGGGGGTAGAGGGGCGGAGGAGAGGGAGGAGGCGGAAGGGCGCATCATCAGTGTGATCGGCCACCGGAAGGGGCACCAGGGCAGCCGGCTCGGAGGCAGCCCGGCCTTGAGGCGGCGGGGCCGCATGACGGGGAACCAGATGGGGAAGGGCGGGGAAGGCAGCGGCGGCGCCGGCGGCCGGGCGTGTGAGTCGCTGTGGGCGCCATGCAATCGCCGAGACCTCCATCGCCCGACACCTCGTCCAGTCTTGTTTGTACAATATACAATAGAAGGGCTAGCTGCTAGGTCTGGCACTCAGCTAAATTAGAGTAAACTTATGTTGTGCCAGTCTTCCGATGCGAAGTTTAATTTGAACAGTGGTTTGCTTATTTGAACAGGAGTATTAGGTTAGCATATATAATGAGGTGCAACATTTGGGGCATGATTTGTATATGAATGAACGAATTTCAAGGGCCATGCCACCGCCACGTGGGTTCTACCCAGACCCGACGAACGGGGTGGGTTGCCAAGGCCAACTCCTGGCTAGGGGGACCGCCGGTGGCTGATTCGTTAGAAAACTACAGGAATGATTAAGGGAGACCGTGAGTTTTTTCTATATTTTTATTGAGGTAATATCACTAGGTGTCATATAGCTTGAACTCGATGTTCGTTTTGGTTCTAAAACTTGCAAAATAAGAAATTGCGGTCACTTAACTTTTCTGAATGGGCAAATACGATGTTTTCCACCTTATCCAGGTGTATGGCCTGCAGATGTGGCCAGGGACGGATTCAAGGGGGGGGGGCGAGACCCCCCCGACGATCGCGTCCCCCCTTGATGTCGATTAGTTACTAGCTACTCCCTCCGTTCCTAAATATTTGTCTTTCTAGACATTTCAAATGACTATCACATACAGATGTATGTAGACATATTTTAGAGTGTAGATTCACTTATTTTGCTCCTTATGTGGTCACTTCTTGAAATATCTAGAAAAACAAGTATTTAGGAACGGAGGGAGTAGTTTTTTGCGTACGCACCAACGTCCGTGTCATGTCCCTCCAGTTGCCATGGCCCATGTACTCATAAAAGGCCCAAATCTTAGGAAAAGAAAAATGGAAAGAAGCCCACCATGTGGAAAACAAAGGGGCCAGGTAGCAGTAGTACGCACGTCCGCATAGGTCAGTTCTCATCTAATCGATTCCTTTCCAAGTTGCCGCCTGGATCGTCCCTCCTCCTGAGATCGAATCTGTCGGCGACTCGCCTGCTATCGTCCATTGAATCTCTCCATTGAGAAGGGAATGGGTTAATTAGGCAAGCGCCTTCGCGCTGACCGACGGCCGCATGCCGGCCGACCGGCCACATGAATTATTGACCAAATCAAGAAAAAAAAGGTTAGTTTATTTTCAGCTTAGATTAGTTTGTGCCTTTCAAACTGTGTAAATGGAATTGTAGAACTACAAACATTGACAACTAATAACTAGGGAGTAGAAAAATTATAATTAGTCTAATAGTCTAAGAATCAACTAGAGCGCTACCATGTATTGCGCTATGGTGTGCAGTCGTTTCAGCCGATGCCGTGCTGGCATCATGTGCAATCGAACATGACTTTATCCGGCTATCCGCTAGCCAAACTCAGAAGGCGCGAATTTTATACCATTAGATGGATATTGCATGAACGTTTGTTCGATAGATATCTAAAGTATTTGTGTAGACACGAAGATGCAGAGGACTGAATCAATTCGTAACTTTTTCAAGCCAATTTTTTCCTGCATAACGCCGACTCTAAATTAATAGATATGCAACCTTTTTTTATTCTTATTGCAGAACAACCACATATTTGTTATCTAGATCTTCCATTATCTACAACAATGAACATGTATGCTATGATTTTTTGACGCCTCTAGTTCTTGCCCCCCCCCCTATCGCTATTTTCTGGCTCCGTCCCTGGATGTGGCGTGCCAGCACGGCGTAGGCCCATGTGTAAGTGGCTGGGAGTGTTTTTTTACAGATAACTCCCTTGCATTTTATTTATTTACGTACAAAATTCCTCAAATGAAATGAAAACATTGCAGAATGTCAAATTCGTTCCCACGATCTGCTGGTCAGAGACTATCATAAATAGTCACTACACCAGGGGTACTAGACGTTTAGAATGCACAACTACTGCCCTATAAATATGGGCCGTAGAAATGATTTTAAATTCAATTATTTTTTAAACTAAAAAGGGTAGCACCTTGGGTTTCCCGCGGAATTCTATAGGAAATGTTGGCATATTATTAAGGATGATCTTATGCCTATGTTTCAAGATTTTTTTTAGCGGTCATTTGGAACTGTTTCATCTTAACTTTGGCATGATTATGTTGTTGCCAAAGAAAGACGAGGCAATTCGGATCGAGCAGTTCAGGCCAATATGTCTTCTCAACGTGAGTTTTAAAAATTCACGGAAGTGGGCACCAATAGATTGACACGGATTGCCCATTCGGTAGTGCAACCGAGCCAAACAACATTTATGCCCAGGAGACACATTCTTGAAGGGATCTTCGTCCTGCATGAAAAGCTGCATGAAATTCATTTGAAGAAGCTAGATGGGGTTATCTTCAAAGTGGATTTCGAGAAGCCATATGATAAAGTTAAATGACCTTTCCTTCAGCAGGCAATGCACATGAAAGGTTTTAATGAGGCATGGGGGAACCAAGTGGGTTCTCTAGTTCAAAAAGGTAGTGTTGGAATCAAGGTTAACGATGATATCGGTCACTTCTTTCAGGGATTGAGACAAGGGGATTCAATGTCTCCTCTGCTATTTAATATTGTGGCTGATATGTTGACCATTCTTATAGGCAGGGTCAAGGAGAATGGTCAAGTGGATGGACTTGTCCCTCATCTGGTAGATGGGGGAATCTCCATTTTACAGTATGCTGATGACACTATCCTCTTCATGGTATATGACATTGCAAAAGCGTGGAATATGTAACTCATATTATGTCTATTCGAACAATTGTCTGGTTTAAAAATAAACTTTCACAAGAGCGAGTTGTTCTGCTTTGGTAAGGTCAAAGAAGAGCAAGACACATATAGACAATTGTTTGGGTGTGAATTAGGTTCTTTGCCCTTCTGTTATTTGGGTATACCGATTCACCACCGTAAGCTATCTAATAAATAATGGAAGTGCATCGAAGATCGAATTGAAAGAAAGCTAGTTGCTGGAAGGGAAAACTAATGTTGTATGGAGGTCGGCTAGTGCTGATCAACTCAGTACTTACTAGTATGCCGATGTTCCTACTATCTTTCTTTGAGATACCGAAAGGGGTGCGGAAGAGACTAGATTTCTTTCAATATCGCTTCTTCTGGCAGTTGGATGAGGCCAAGAAGAATTACTGTCTCACATGATGGGATATTCTTTGCCGCCCAAGGACCAGGGGGACTCGATACTGAAAACTTGGAAATTAAGAATAAATGTCTTATGAGTAAATGGCTTTACAGGTTAGATACTGTACCGAAGGGTATGTGGGCACAGATACTTCACAATAAATATCTACATTTGAAAACACTAGCCCAGCTCACTGCGAGACCAACTGACTCGCCGTTCTAGAAGGGACTCATGCGAACGACAGATTTGTTCTTTCGTAGGGTCAAATTCTTGGTTGGCAACGGGATGTCAACAAGATTCTGGAAGGATACATGGTTAGGGGAGACGCCACTAGCCTTACAATACCCCACCCTATATAACATTGTGCAACGTAAGGAGGATTATGTAGGCACGATATTTCAATCGATTCCCTTGAATATTTAGTTCAGATGAGCGTTAGTTGAAGAGCGATGGAATGCCTAGATGCACTTGGTATGGAGATTGATAGATTTTTAGTTATCCGACCAACCCGATTCGATGCAATGGAAGTTAGCTAGAAATTGGATGTTTACAGTGAAATATTTTTGCATGGATCTAATTAATTTTGGCCCAATCTCGAGATCGTTGCATATTTGGAAGGTTAAGGTTCCCTTGCGTATTAAAATTTTTATGTGGTTTGTTCACAAGCAAGTGGTCCTCACTAAAGATAACTTACTAAAGAGGCGGTGGGTAGGTAGTTCACGTTGTTGTTTCTGTGATCATGATGAAACAATACAACACTTGTTCATAGAGTGCCCACCCGCGAAATTGCTTTGGAGAACGATCCATACAGCCTTTAACATTACCCCTCCGGTTAACATTGAATCGTTATTTGGGATGTGGTTAACTGGGGTTGATCATATGACCGCGACTCATATTCGGATTGGAATATGTGCGCTTATATGGGCTATATGGAACCGCAGGAATGACATGATTTTTAACAGACAACATATTTTAACTTTCTTGCAGGTCATTCAGAGCTACCGCATGGATCCGTACGTGGTCCTCACTCACTCCTACGGACTTCAGGGACCCATTGGTTACTGGGTGCAACCAGTGGAAGATGGTAGCACGGGCTATATTCAACCGATTTGGATGGCAGTCGCATAACAGAATAGGAGTCCAGAGAACCTGTCGTTTTCTTTGTCATACCGGTTGTAATATTGAGCATTCACATTTCTTTTCCCTTTTGCTCCGCTTGCGAGCTGTAATACTTTTATGACTTTGTGATACTTTGAGACTTTCAGAGGCCAGGGGCATGCCTCCTTTTCGGAAAAAAAATCTACTACATGGTCAATGATTTGTTATGTGATAGTAGTGGCATATGTTTATCTGGATCAAAATCTCAGTGGCCTATTTGGAAAGAGGAAATTTTAAGTGCATATAGGAATACATGCAAAATCTCAGTGGCACATATGGAATTTACTCTCACACACACCTTGGATCATGGTAATTATTAATGCGCATCCATCTGCATTTATTAATATGCAAGTAAATAGCATTAAACTACCATAATTTAGGTTAGGGTTTGAAAAACTATCAATTTTTTTATAGAAGACTGCAATCTCATGGGTTGTATGTTTCAAAAAAAATTGTCAATTTCTGTTAGACATCTGTTCAGCCGACTTAAATCTAATTATGATAAGCCTGGCCCACCAGTAAAGTCCACATGGCACCACAAGGTCAACTCCGTCTAGTTGACCATTACAGCCCCCGTTATTATGACATATGGGGCCTACATGTTAGACTACGTAAAGGGCCCCCAATCCCCACGTCTGATCCACGCGCAAAATGGTAATATTAATGCGCATCCATCTGCATTTATTAATTTGTGAGTAAATAGCATTAAACTACCACAATTTAGGTTAGAGTTCAAAAACTATCAATTTTTCTATAGAAGACTGCAATCTCATGGGTTGTATGTTTCAAAACAATTTGTCAGTTTCTGCTAGACATCAGTTCGGCCGACTTAAATCTAATTATGATAAGCCTGGCCCACCAGTCAAGTCCACATGGCACCACAAGGTCAACTCCGTCTAGTTGACCATTACAGCCCCCGTTATTATGACATATGGGGCCTACATGTTAGTCTCTGTAAAAGAGGTCCCCCAATCCCCACGTCTGATCCACGCGCCGCCACGGCCCGATCGTGAAGGAAATATGCCCTAGAGGCAATAATAAAGTTATTATTTATTTCCTTATTTCATGATAAATGTTTATTATTCATGCTAGAATTGTATTAACCAGAAACACAATACATGTGCGAATATATAGACAAACAGAGTGTCACTAGTATGCCTCTACTTGACTAGCTTGTTAATCAAAGATGGTTATGTTTCCTAACCATGAACAAGGAGTTGTTTTTTGATTAACGGGATCACATCATTAGTTGAATGATCTGATTGACATGACCCATTCCGTTAGCTTAGCACCCGATCGTTTAGTATGTTGCTATTGCTTCCTTCATGACTTATACATGTTCCTATGACTATGAGATTATGCAACTCCGTTTACGGAAGAACACTTTGTGTGCTACCAAAGCGTCTAGCGTAATCGGGTGATTATAAAGGTGCTCTCAGGTGTCTCGAAGGTACTTGTTGGGTTGGCGTATTTGAGATTAGGATTTGTCACTCCGAATGTCGGAGAGGTATCTCTGGGCCCTCTCGGTAATGCACATCACTTAAGCCTTGCAAGCATTGCAACTAATGAGTTAGTTGCGAGATGATGTATTACGGAGCGAGTAAAGAGACTTGCCGATAACGAGATTGAACTAGGTATTGGATCTTGACGATCGAATCTCGGGCAAGTAACATACCGATGACAAAGGAACAACGTATGTTGTTATGCGGTCTGACCGATAAAGATCTTCGTAGAATATGTAGGAACCAATATGGGCATCAGGTCCGCTATTGGTTATTGACCGAGAGATGTGTCTCGGTCATGTCTACGTGTTCTCGAACCGTAGGGTCCGCAGCTTAAGGTTTCGATGGCGGTTTCATTATGAGTTTATGTATTTTGATGTACGAAGGTTGTTGAGTCCGGATGTGATCACGGACATGACGAGGAGTCTCTAAATGGTCGAGACATAAAGAGTGATGTATTGGATGACTATATTCGGACACCGGAAGGGTTCCGGGAGTTTTCAGAGAAAAACCGAGTCTGGGAGGGTTACTGAACGCCCAGGAAGTAATGGGCCTTGATGGGCCCTATTGGAGAAAGAGAGGGGCCGGCTAGGGCAAGTGGCGCACCCCCTCCCCTTGAGTCCGAATAGGACAAGGAAGGGGGGGTGCCCCCCTTGCCTTCCCCCTCTCCTACTCCTTCCTTCCCCCTCCTTCTTGGATTAGGAAAAGAAGGGGGAAACCGAGTAGGTTTCCCCCTCCTAGGGCGCGCCTCCCCCTTAGGCCGGCCCCCTCCTCCCTCCCTCCTTTATATACGGGGGCAAGGGGCACCCCCATAGACACACAAGTTGATCTTCGTGATCGTTCCTTAGCCGTGTGCGGTGCCCCCCTCCACGATATTACACCTCGGTCATATTGTAATGGTGCTTAGGCGAAGCCCTGCGACAGTTGAACATCAAGATCCACGCCGTCGTGCTGACAAAACTCCTCACCGTACCTCTGCTGGATCGGAGTTCTGGGTGCGTCATCGAGTTGTCGTGTGTCAAGAACTTCGGAGGTGCGAATAACGGTGCTTGGATCGGTTGGACCGGGAAGGCGTCGACTACTTCCTCTATGTTGCGTCAGCGCTTCCGCTTTGGTCTCACGAGGGCGTAGACAACACTCTCCCCTCTCGTTGCTATGCATCACCATGATCTTGCGTGTGCGTGGGAAATTTTTTAAATTACTATGTTCCCCAACAGGTGGTATCGAGCCTAGGTTTTATGGTTTGATGTAATATGCACGAGTAGAACACAAGTGAGTTGTGGGCGATATAAGTCATCTTGCTTACCGACATGTCATACTTTGGTTGGCGGTATTGTTGGATGAAGCGGCCGGACCGACATTACGCGTGCGCTTCTGCGAGACTGGTTTACCGCCGTGCTTTGCACATAGGTGACTAGCGGTGTCGGTTTCTCCAACTTTAGTTGAACAGAGTGTGGCTCGCCCGGTCCTTGCGAAGGTTAAAACAGCATCAACTTGACAAACTATCGTTGTGGTTTTGATCGTCGGTGAGATTGGTTCTTGCTTAAAGCCCGTAGCAGCCACGTAAAACTTACAACAACAAAGTAGAGGGCGTCTAACTTGTTTTTGCAGGGCATGTTGTGATGTGATATGGCCAAGGCGTGATGCTATATTTTATTGTATGAGATGATCATGTTTTGTAACCAAAGTTATCGGCAATGGCGAGGAGCCATATGGTTGTCGCTTTATTGTATGAAATGCAAGCATACTGTAATTGCTTTACTTTATCACTAAGCGGTAGCGATAGTCGTAAGTAATAGATGGCGTAACGACAACGATGCTACAATGGAGATCAAGGTGTCGCGCGGTGGCGATGGTGATCATGATGGTGCTTGGAGATGGAGATCACAAGCACAAGATGATGATGGCCATATCATATCACTTATATTGATTGCATGTTATGTTTATCCTTTATGCATCTTATCTTGCTTTGATTGGCGGTAGCATTTTAAGATGATCTCTCACTAAAATTATCAAGAAGTGTTCTCCTGAGTATGCACCGTTGCCAAAGTTAAATCGTGCCCGGACACCACGTGATGATCGGGTGTGATAAGCTCTCGTCCATCTACAACGGGTGCAAGCCAGTTTTGCACACGAGAATACTCGAGTTAAACTTGGCGAGCCTAGCATATGCAGATATGGCCTCGGAACACGGAGACCGAATGGTCGGCGTGAATCATATAGTAGATATGATCAACAGAAGATGTTCACCATTGAAAACTACTCCATCTCACGTGATGATCGGTTATGGTTTAGTTGATTTGGGTCACATGATCACTTAGATGACTAGAGATGTCATCTAAGTGGGAGTTCTTAAGTAATATGATTAATTGAACTTAAATTTATCATGAACTTAGTACCTGATAGTATCTTGCTTGTCTATGTTGATTGTAGATAGATGGCCCGTGCTTTTGTTCCGTTGAATTTTAATGCGTTCCTTGAGAAAGCTAAGGTGAAAGATGATGGTAGCAACTACGCGGACTGGGTCCGTAACTTGAGGATTATCCTCATTGCTGCACAGAAAAATTACGTCCTTCAAGCATCGCGGGTGCCAGGCCTGCTGCAGATGCAACTGACAACGTTAAGAACGTCTGGCAGAGCAAAGTTGATGACTACTCGATAGTTCAATGTGCCATGCTTTACGGCTTAGAACCGGGACTTCAACAACGTTTTGAACATCATGGAGCATATGAGATGTTCGAGAGTTGAAGTTAATATTCGGAAGAATGCCGG
Organism: Aegilops speltoides; assembly: GCA_021437245.1. Classification (NCBI taxonomy): domain Eukaryota; kingdom Viridiplantae; phylum Streptophyta; class Magnoliopsida; order Poales; family Poaceae; genus Aegilops; species Aegilops speltoides. The sequence continues at coordinate 26,772,931 of CM038147.1, forward strand.
ATTGAGAGATCTGAAGTCTCCAATAAGCTCTATAGCTGCAAGATGGAGGAGAATAGTTACATCGGTGAGCACATACTCAAGATGTTTGGGTATTGTAATCACTTGATTCAACTGGGAGTTACTCTTCCGGATGATAGCGTCATTGACAAATTCTTCAATCACATCCACCAAGCTACAAGAGCTTCGTGATGAACTATAATATGCAAGGGATGGATAAGGCGATTCCGAGCTCTTCATGATGCTAAAGGCTGCGGAGGTAGAAATCAGAAGGAGCATCAAGTGTTGATGGTCAATAAGACCACTAGTTTCAAGAAAAAGGGCAAAGGGAAGAAGAAGGGAACTTCAAGAAGAACAACAAACAAGTTGCTGCTCAAGAGAAGAAACCCAAGTCGGACCTAAGCACGAAATCGAGTGCTTTTCTTTGCAAGCGGTAGTAGCTGAGCGGAACTGCCCCAAGTATTTGGCGGATAAGAAGGATGGCAAGGTGAACAAAGGTATATGTGATATACATGTTATTGATGTGTACCTTACTAGAGCTCGCATGATAGCACTGGGTATTTGATCTTGGTTACATTGCTAATATTTGCAACTCGAAGCAGGGACTACGGATTAGCGAACACGGCAAAGGACGAGGTGACGATGCGTGTGGGAAATGGTTCCAAAGTCGATGTGATCGCGATCGACACGCTACCTCTACATCTACCTTCGGGATTAGTATTAGACCTAAATAATTGTTATTTGGTGCCGCGTTGAGCATGAACATTATATCTGGATCTTGTTTGATGCGAGGCGGTTATTCATTTAAATCAGAGAATAATGGTTGTTCTATTTATATGAGTAATATCTTTTATGGTCATGCACCCTTGAAGAGTGGTCTATTTTGATGAATCTCGATAGTAGTGATACACATATTCATAGTGTTGAATCCAAAAGGTGCAGAGTTGATAATGATAGTGCAACTTATTTGTGGCACTTGCCGTTTAGGTCATATCGATTATAAAGCGCATGAAGAAACTCCATCTTGATGGTCTTTTGGAACCACTTGATTATGAATAACTTGGTACTTGCGAACCGTGCCTCATGGGCAAGATGACCAAAACACCGTTCTCGGTACTATGGAGAGAGCAACAGATTTGTTAGAAATCATACATACTGGATGTATGTGGTCCGATGAATGTTGAGGCTCGTGGCGGATATCGTTATTTTCTCACCTTCACAGATGATTTAAGCGGATATGGGTATATCTACTTAATGAAGCATAAGTCTGAAACATTTGAAAAGTTCAAAGAATTTCAGAGTGAAGTTGAAAATCACCGTAACAAGAAAATAAAGTTTCTATGATCTGATCGTGGAGGAGAATATTTGAGTTCTGAGTTTGGTCTACACTTAAAACAATGTGGAATAGTTTAGCAACTCACGCCACCGGAACACCACAGCGTAATGGTGTGTCGAACATCGTGTCGTACTTTACTTGATATGGTGCGATCTATGATGTCTCTTACAGATTTACCGCTATCGTTTTGGGGTTATGCTTTAGAGACGGCCACATTCACGTTAAATAGGGCACCATCAAAATCCGTTGAGACGACACCTTATGAACTATGGTTTGGCAAGAAACCAAAGTTGTCGTTTCTTAAAGTTTGGGGCTGCGAAGCTTATGTGAAAAAGCTTCAACCTGATAAGCTCGAACCCAAATTAGAGAAATATGTCTTCATAGGATACCCAAAGGAGACAGTTGGGTACACCTTCTATCACAGATCCGAAGGCAAGACATTCGTTGCTAAGAATGGATCCTTTCTAGAGAAGGAGTTTCTCTCGAAAGAAGTGAGTGGGAGGAAAGTAGAACTTTATGAGGTAACTGTACCTACTCCCTTGTTGGAAAATAATACATCACAGGAACCGGTTTCTGTGACGTCAAAACCAACTAGTGAGGAAGCTGATGATGATGATCATAGAACTTCAGATCAAGTTAATACAGAACCTCGTAGGTCAAGTAGAGTAAGATCCGAACCAGAGTGGTACGGTAATCCTATTCTGGAAGTCATGCTACTAGATCATGATGAACCTACGAACTATGAAGAAGCGATGGTGAGCCCAGATTCCGCAAAATGGCTTGAAGCCATGAAATCTGAGATGGGATCCATGTATGAGAACAAAGTATGGACTTTGGTTGACTTACCCGATGGTCGGCAAGCAATTGAGAATAAATGGATCTTCAAGAAGAAGACTGACGCTGACGGTAATGTTACTGTCTATAAAGGTCGACTTGTTGCAAAAGGTTTTCGACAAGTTCAAGGGGTTGACTACGATGAGACCTTCTCACCCGTAGCGATGCTTAAGTCTGTCCGAATCATGTTAGGAATTGCCGCATTTTATGATTATGAAATTTGTCAAATGGATGTAAAAACTGCATTCCTGAATGGATTTCTGGAGGAAGAGTTGTATATGATGCAACCAGAAGGTTTTATCGATCCAAAGGGAGCTAACAAAGTGTGCAAGCTCCAGCGATCCATTTATGGACTGGTGCAAGCCTCCCAGAGTTGGAATAAACGTTTTGATAGTGTGATCAAAGCATTTGGGTTTATACAGACTTTTGGAGAAGCCTGTATTTACAAGAAAGTGAGTGGGAGCTGTGTAGCATTTCTAATATTATATGTGGATGACATATTATTGATTGGAAATGATATAAAATTTCTGGATAGCATAAAGGGATACTTGAATAAAAGATTTTCAATGAAAGACCTCGGTGAAGCTGCTTACATATTGGGCATTAAGATCTATAGAGATAGATCAAACCGCTTAATTGGACTTTCACAAAGCACATACCTTGACAAAGTTTTGAAAAAGTTCAAAATGGATCAAGCAAAGAAAGGGTTCTTACCTGTATTGCAAGGTGTGAAGTTGAGTAAGACTCAAAGCCCGACCACTGCAGAAGATAGAGAGAAAATGAAAAATGTTCCCTATGCTTCAGCCATAGGCTCTATCATGTATGCAATGCTGTGTACCAGACCTGATGTGCGCCTTGCTATAAGCTTAGCAGGGAGGTACCAAAGTAATCCAGGAGTGGATCACTAGACAGCGGTCAAGAACATCCTAAAGTACCTGAAAAGGACTAAGGATATGTTTCTCATATATGGAGGTGACAAAGAGCTCATCGTAAATGGTTACGTTGATGCAAGCTTTGACACTGATCTAGATGATTCTAAATCACAAACCGGATACGTGTTTAGATTAAACGGTGGAGCTGTCAGTTGGTGCAGTTCAAAGCAAAGCGTCGTGGTGGGATCTACATGTGAAGCGGAATACATAGCTGCTTCGGAAGCAGCCAATGAAGGAGTCTGGATGAAGGAGTTCATATCCGATCTACGTGTCATACCTAGTGCATCGGGTCCAATGAAAATCTTTTGTGACAATACTGGAGTGATTGCCTTAGCGAAGGAATCCAGATTTCACAAGAGAACCAAGCACATCAAGAGACGCTTCAATTCCATCAGGGATCTAGTCCAGGTGGGAGACATAGAGATTTGCAAGATACATACGGATCTGAATGTTGCAGACCCGTTGACTAAGCCTCTTCCACGAGCAAAACATGATCAACACCAAGACTCCATGGGTGTTAGAATCATTACTATGTAATCTAGATTATTGACTCTAGTGCAAGTGGGAGACTGAAGGAAATATGCCCTAGAGGCAATAATAAAGTTATTATTTTTTTCCTTATTTCATGATAAATGTTTATTATTCATGCTAGAATTGTATTAACCGGAAACATAATACTTGTGTGAATATATAGACAAACAGAGTGTCACTAGTATGCCTCTACTTGACTAGCTTGTTAATCAAAGATGGTTATGTTTCCTAACCATGAACAAGGAGTTGTTATTTGATTAACGGGATCACATCATTAGTTGAATGATCTGATTGACATGACCCATTCCGTTAGCTTAGCACCCGATCGTTTAGTATGTTGCTATTGCTTCCTTCATGACTTATACATGTTCCTATGACTATGAGTTTATGCAACTCCGTTTACGGAAGAACACTTTGTGTGCTACCAAACGTCCTGGCGTAATCGGGTGATTATAAAGGTGCTCTCTGGTGTCTCCGAAGGTACTTGTTGGGTTGGCGTATTTGAGATTAGGATTTGTCACTCCGAATGTCGGAGAGGTATCTCTGGGCCCTCTCGGTAATGCACATCACTTAAGCCTTGCAAGCATTGCAACTAATGAGTTAGTTGCGAGATGATGTATTACGGAACGAGTAAAGAGACTTGCCGGTAATGAGATTGAACTAGGTATTGGATACCGACGATCGAATCTCGGGCAAGTAACATACCGATGACAAAGGGAACAACGTATGTTGTTATGCGGTCTGAACCGATAAAGATCTTCGTAGAATATGTAGGAACCAATATGGGGCATCCAGGTTCCGCTATTGGTTATTGACCAGAGACGTGTCTCGGTCTTGTCTACATTTTTCTCGAACCATAGGGTCCGCACGCTTAAGGTTTCGATGACATTTTCATTATGAGTTTATGTATTTTGATGTACCGAAGGTTGTTCGGAGTCCCGGATGTGATCACGGACATGACGAGGAGTCTCAAAATGGTCGAGACATAAATATTGATGTATTGGATGACTATATTCGGACACCGGAAGGGTTCCGGGAGTTTTCGGAGAAAACCGAGTACTGGGAGGTTACTGGAACCCCGGGAAGTAATGGGCCTTGATGGGCCCTATTGGAGAAAGAGAGGGCGGCCAGGGGCAAGTGGCGCGCCCTCCCTTGAGTCCGAATAGGACAAGGAAGGGGGGGGGCGCCCCCCTTGCCTTTCCCCTCTCCTACTCCTTCCTGCCCCCTCCTTGGATGGAGTAGGTTTCCCCCTCCTAGGGCGCGCCTCCCCTTAGGCCGGCCCCCTCCTCCCTCCCTCCTTTATATACGCGGCGGGGGGCACCCCATAGACACAAAAGTTGATCTTCGTGATCGTTCCTTAGCCGTGTGCGGTGCCCCCTCCACGATATTACACCTCGGTCATATTGTAGCGGTGCTTAGGCGAAGCCTGCGACGATTGAACATCAAGATCGTCCCACGCCGTCGTCTGACAAAACTCCTCCCGTACCTCTGCTGGATCGGAGTTAAAGGTGCGTCATCGAGCTGTACGTGTGTCAAGAACTCGGAGGTGCCGGAATAACGGTGCTTGGATCGGTTGGACCGGGAAGACGTGCGACTACTTCCTCTACGTTGCGTCAATGCTTCCGCTTCGGTCTACGAGGGCACGTAGACAACACTCTCCCCTCTCGTTGCTATGCATCACCATGATCTTGCGTGTGCGTAGGAAATTTTTTGAAATTAATACGTTCCCCAACAGATCGGAGCTCCCCGATACAACCACCGATACCATTGCGCCTCACACACTTCTTTCCTTTCTCCTCTCACCTCATTTCTCTTCCCCATAGGCCCGGCCCCGGCCCTGACCTCCGGCCTGCACTACCACACAACACATTGGCTCTGCCGGTTGCTGCCACCGCGGACATATGCATTACCACCACCTCCTACGCGCCGGGTCTGACCACCGCCATTGTGGTCCTCCACGATGCCCCTTGTCGTTGCCGCCACCTCCAGACGTACCCCGACATGTTGAAGCCATGGTACACCGTGTCACCGATGGTTGCACCTTCTGCACCTTGCTTGATGGCCTCGGTTCCAACCTCTGAGCATGTAGGGTAGTGGTCGAGCAGAGGAAGAGGGCTTGTCCGGTGCTTCCAAGAGCAGGTGACAGGAAGGATCTCGCGAGCTCGGGCAGGAGAACAGAGGCAAAGGGACGCAGGAGTGGAGAGGAAGGGCTGTGCAAGAACGGCGGTGGCGCAAGGTGCGTTCTGGGTCGAGCGCGAGGTGCATCTCCCTGTGTCAGCTATGGCTATATGGCTATGTGGGAAGGACGGGATTGGGAGGCTCACCACTGTGTGCATGAGGGAAGAGGGGCTTGGGGCTGTTTTTTTATTGAGACAGGCATCTGGGTTCCACATATCGTAGGCTGCCCAAAGTGCCGGTTGATCTAACACATATGACTTTTGTGCCACATCCGCCTTGGCGGATGGGCCCTCCTTGTTATAATCGCAACGAAACTACTGTGTGGACGACAATAGCCGGACGAACTGCGCATGATGGAGTATTCAACGGTGTGGGTTCACTTTGAATCGACGCACGGACGAGTTGATGTGCTTCATCGTGCGGAGATCGTCCACAACCGTCGTGTGTGTAGCAGCACTCTAAAATCGCAATTAGTTCAGCCCAAAGGGCAACTAACAAAAAGTGACGTAATACCCCTGAGGGTTTTTTTGAATGTCGCAGGGGGGAGAAGAAATCCTCCCCACCTGAATTGTATTCATTTGTTGCCTATAGGCTTTGCAGCCTAGTACAAGATAGGGCTCAAGTGAACCAGAAGTACAGGAGGCACAGAGAGGAGAAATAAAGCAAAACAACACACCAACAACACATGGCGAGGGGGACACAACACAACAAGGGGCACCACCGGCGCTCGAACTGCAGCGGCGAGCCGAGACTAAACCATGACACTGCCCCATCGATGCAATCGAAAAGTACCGGGGCAACCAAGACTGCACAACGCCGCGACAGCACCTGCGTCGTGGGGTACATTCGAATGGTTACGCCGGGCCAAGACGACGCCACGGCACCTATGTGCCACCGGTGTAGCCGAAGGGCATCACCAAGCATAGAACTCCGCAAAGCACACCAAAACATCACAACAGGGGGGGCACCACGAGCGCTCGAACTGCAGCGGCGAGCCGAGACTAAGCCATGACATTGCACCGTCGACGCAATCGAAAAGCACCGGGCAACCAAGACTGCACAACGCCGCAACCCCACCTGTGTCCTGGGGTACATTCGAACGGTCACGCCGGGCCGAGACGACGCCACGGCGCCTGTGTGCCACCGGCATAGTCGAAGGGCAACACCAAGCATAGAACTCCAGAGAGCACACCCTAAACATCACAAGACCGGGGGATGAAGACAGCGCCATTAAGATGGAAATGACGGGAAGCATCGCCTCTGTCCCGACCAGCAGCAGCTGGCCGACCATGGATTTCTCCCAAACCCCGGGTCACATCCTCCTCCCCCCCCCCCCCGAAGAGAGGCAGAGCAGCCGCCAATAGCGCCGGGCAGCGCTGGGATTGGACGGCCCCAGATCCAGGTGAATCCAACCGGCAGCGACGCCGGCAGGCACCCTTAACTCCGAGCAACCAGCGAGGACCACTGGTGCGGAGCCCCTGCGGGTAAAGCTACGAGACAGCGACACCCACCGTGGGATCTAGGAGGTTGAGGGCTCCCAAGCGCAGGAGCCACGACGCCACCCACGTTTTTGCAAGCGCGGAGGAGCACGGCGACGACAGAACAGGCGGCGGCGGATGCGGAAGACACGACAGTTTTGGATCTGCGGGAAGGTGTGAAGCGGAGCGTCCGGCCGACGGAGGACAACGGCGGCGAACGGTGAGGACAGGAGCGGCGGAGGCCTGCGCAAGGCGCTGAGCAGGGGGGCTGGGGCACACCTTCCAAGCAGCAGGCCATGGCGGGAGGAGACGCCGCCGAAGCAGCCACGAGGCCTAGACACAGAGCCACTCCGACGGCGCCGGAAGCCCGCAGCCACGACGCGCCGTCCGGAAAGGAAGGATGCGCAGGCCGACACCGGGGAAGCGGGCCAGAGGACGCAGGCACCAGATCTGGCCGCCCCCGATGCAGATGGGGAGAGGGGGCTGCAGGACGAGAAAACGCGCGCGCGGAACGGATCCCGCCGTAGCCAGCCTTCACCGGGCTTTGCCCGACGTTGTTTTGCCGGCGGCGGCGAGGGGCGGTGGTTGGAGAAGGGGGCTGTGGCGGCGCGGCGTGTTGCCCGCCCGAGTCGCCTCAGAGACCATACCCCTGAGGTTGTAATGTTTTGTCAAAAAAAGTGAAACTTATTGAAAACGTTGACCTGAATTGTGGTAGTTTATGGTAGTATATGCTTTTCATCTACACAACTAGGGCATGCGATACAACTGTGGCTCCTAGTTAACGGTGCATGTTATCCAAGAGTTCAAGTAGCTTTTTTGGCTTGTAAATCTGGACTAACCAAATCGCTACTACCATGGACCCTTAGACAACAATCCGGACCATGAAAAAAGTGCTTCAACAACGACACCCACAAAAGAGGAATGGTGTGTTAGTGTCACGGCTGCCAAATCCACGTGATCTATTTAACCAGGCATGTGATGCAACTATGCCCCCCAGTTAACTATGCATATTAACCTGGAGTTTAGTTAACTTCTTGGGCTTGTAAATCTAGACTACTCCAATTGATGTTGTCTTGGACCCTTAGCGCTCATGTCAGTAGAGCTGTGCAGTATAACTTATATGGTCCGTGCATCTTTTCCATTGTGGTCAATTGGTCATGCTTGTTATCGTTACTGCTCATGAGTCTTGAGTTGCACCATTCTGCAGCATCACACTTGCCGTGTGATTTCTTTCACTAAAGTTTTGATCCTCACCCACCCTTCCTTTATATATACCTCTTTGTTATATATACCTCTAGACCATTTGTTAAGTTGATATTCGCTCGCCTTCTGTTTTTTCTTTAGGTGCCATATTCTGCACTGAACTTTTGAGGTACCTCTCTTGAGAAGTTGAGAATTTAGAAGATACTGAAAGAAGATGTGTACCAAGCTCGGGTGTGATGCGGAATTCAGATAATCATGACTTACCCATAGTATAGGAATAGCATGCGTGTAGGATTGATGCTTGGGGTTTGCACGTGTATAGTAGTCCGACTACGCCATGAATCAATAAAGCAAAGCGTTTTGTGTGCGTGCATGTGTTACTTCCAGCCAGAATCGATTACGCTTTGTGTACGTGCGTGGCCAGCGGTAAATCAATGAGGCAAAATCTCAACCGAGCTAGCATGGTGTGGTGGATCGATTAGCTAGTTTGGAGGCTAGCTTTGCACTGCAGGTGGATCGATCAGTCGTCAGCATTGCTTCGTCGTGGTGGTCAACATTGCTGTTCAGCGTCACTGTCGTTGGAAAATGCTCGACTGGGCCAACAACCTATGCTGTGACAACGATGGTGACATGGCTGAGGAGGAGAAAGGCGTCCCAGATGGCCAGAGAGATCACCCAGGGCTCACTTCCAAAACTGTTATTAAGTATGAAGAAGAAAATTCCACTCGCACCAGTGTGGTGTTGCCGGATGTGTGTTCACAAACAAACTTATTGGTACTCCAAGAGCATATCGCGTTGTCCTTCACTGCTGCCGCTTGAATTCCATGCAATTATCAGATGCTCTTGTCATTGCTTCAAAATAACTCTGCTCATGCTTAGACCATTGCCTGTTAAAAACATTGCTGGTTGTTAACTGCCCCCTCATGAGTTACACACCTACACCCATTCAGTACCTTCACACTTACTGTGTTGTTGATTTAACAAAAGTTGTGTCCATTGACCTGTCTGCCTCCTTATATATCTCTACACCATTAGCATGGTTTGTGTCCGCCTAACTTTCTTGGGTTGTCAGGTCATGAGTGGCAAGTCTTTGCAAAAGGTCATGATTATATGTTATTCTTTTTTTGGGGGGTGGGGGGGGGGGGGGAGTTGATTATATGTTATTCGCTGGTGAGATGAGGTTTTAGAAGGAACTGAATGGAGAAGTGGACGATCTGGTTGAGTCTTCTAGGTGGACTTAGATAAAAATGGCCATAAATAGAAGTGCTGGAACATAGGCCTCAACTCATGTAGGAGTCTTGCCTGCAGTTTTACAAACGCTTATTGCATGGTATATGAGGAAAGAGACTCATTTGTCGCCATTGGAGAGGAAGATGCAAAAGTGGTCCACGGGAGCGAGGACACTAAATGGGTGCTTAGGGCAACTAGGAAGGCCCGAGATCCACATGAGGGTCATCTCGAGCATCCAGCCCCAAGCATGTGTACGTATGGATGTCTGTCTGGTCGGGCTTTGGCTGTTAGTGCCTCAAGTCTGTTTTTCTGTTACTTGATGTGGTGTTTTGTAAAGTTTGTACAAACTAATTCTTCTATCAAATACATCGGCACAAGCTTTGTTTTTTCAAAAGAGAGAATCTGTTCCATCAATATTGATAGACACTAGAACCACAACCGAAAGCATAGCATTATATTTTCCTTGCAAATAGAAGACATTAGGATTTTCTTCATATTGTTGTTGTTTCCAAGTCATGCTAGTTGATGGCATTGCTCATCATCTGCTCCATTCACACTAGTAGAAAAAGGACCTAATATGAGACACATTAGTGCCGGTTTGGTTCTGAGCCGGCACTAATGTGTCCTTTAGTGTTGGTTCCAACGGCTAGCCGGCCGTTCTCATTAGTACCGGTTCGTGGCGAACCTTTAGTACCGGTTCGTGCCACGAACCGGTACTAAAGAGGGGGTGGCAGGGTGTTGTTAGTCTGGGGCCCGTCCAGCACCTTTAGTACCGGTTCGTGGCATGAACCGGTACTAAAGGTCGACGTACATAAATCCTTCGTCCACCTGAGCCACTCTGTTCTTCCCCTTTCCCCTCACTTCTCCTCTGTTCTTCCCCTTTCCCCTCGAGCTCCTCACAAATTTTGCCCAAAATTTGTCAAGATTTGAAGGACCCCATCCATTCAAATGATCACAAAGGTTAGCAACTTTGTCCTTTCAACTCTCATTGCTAGATTAGCTCTTGCAATGCTTTGTATAGTGATTAATTTGGGAGGAATTATATTTGCTAGTATTTGATTTATATGCAATTTGAGGTCAAAAATAACACTTAGTTTGCATATGTAGGTTTGGTTTACTTAGTGCCTTCTAAATCTCCGTCGTAACCACCGTCGATCGCTCAAGACTCGTCCGTCGCGGCACCACCTTGTGGTGAGGCTCTTGTTCATGAATGTTTTACATTACCAAATTGATGTTTGTGTGATTTGGATATATAGTTACTCGTATAATTATCTTACCCGTCGTTGTTTGTTATAAATAGTGCCATGGTTTTGATATCCGTCCCGTCGGCCCTCGTCCTTGTTATGATTCGGATGTGGTATATTCTCTTTTAAAACTAGTTGTTGCATTTCGTGTTTATGACAAATTATGCCCATCAAGTTGACATAGATATTTTTATCTAGGAGGTATGTGAACCGGAAATTCCAATCGACCCTATTGTCGAGAGGTTAAATTTAGTTGAAAGAGAAAACGAGTATTTGAAAGAAAAATTGAAAAGAATTGAGGGGGAGAAGATGGAATTGGAGTTGCATGTTGCCGATGTTGTCGATGATCACAAGATCAAGATGGAGAAAATGAGGTTGAAGATTAGAAAGATTAGAAAATATGCCATTGATAGTGTGGCTTGGTATCATTATGCTGTTGGATCAATTGTTACCTTAGTTGCGATCTTCATCGCATTTGTTGTTGCATTTAAATTCTTTAGCTAGAGAGTTATTTCTATGTTGCATTTAATTAAGTGATGTATATGAACTTTATGTATGAACTTTATGTATGAACTTTATGTATGAACTTGTATTGATTTGGTCTATTTGGTGTTGTGTAATGAAGATGAGCCGACAATGAATGTATGATGACCGATGCTCTCCCGAGTTCATTAATGGCGTGCATACTTTTCTGCAGGCCGCTGAGGCAAACAAGCGGGCGGATGGTTTTATGCCTTGTCCATGTGCTGACTGTAAGAATGGTCACAGTTACTCTACAGAAAAAACCATTGACGTCCACCTATTTAAGTCCGGTTTCATGCCCCACTATAATGTTTGGACCAAGCACGGAGAAATAGGGGTTATGATGGAAGACAATGAAGAAGAAGAGGACGACGACGGCTATCCTGGCCATGGGTTCTCTGAATACGATGATACGATGATACAACACGTGGTGGCACTTTAGCGCCGGTTCGTGACGAACCGGTACTAAAGGGGGGGGGGGGCTTTAGTCCCCACTCTTTAGTACCGGTTGGCAAACCGGCACTAAAGGCCGTTACGAACCGGCACTAAAGCCCGGTTCTGCACTAGTGTGAGTTATCGAGCAACAACACTTGTATACTTGCACATGGCTACAGCGATGCCAATTATTCACAGAGATATCAAGTCATCGAACATTCTCCTTGACGAAAGCTTCCCCGCAAAGATTTCCGATTTTTGTGCTTCGAGGACAATGGCCCATAATCAGACCCATGTTACCACCTTAGTGCAGGGGAGACTGGGGCACATGGACCCTGAGTACTTCCAGACAAGCCAACTCACCACGAGAAGTGATGTCTACAGCTTTGGAGTAGTACTTACCGAGCTATTGACAACGCAGAGACCAATATTTGGTGGTAAGAAGGACGAGGTGAGAAGCCTAGCGATACATTTTAGTACGATGTTCCATGAGAACCGGTTGTTGGAAATTGTAGATCGCCTGGTAGACGAGGAAGTTGGAGCTAGACGTGTTTTTCTTCTGTTTTTTCTTATATTTGTTTTTGTTTTCACTCTACATTTTTGTATATGTCAAAAACATTCTTTCAGTAAGTGATCAACGGTTTTTGTCTACACATTCAACATTTCCCGAACGCTTATTCAACATTTTTCAAATACCAATTCAACATTTTTAAATACTTATTTAACATTTTTCAAATCTTGTTCAACATTTGTCAATACTAATTCAACATTTTTTCAAATACATGTTCAACATTTCTAATACTTATTCAACATTTTCATATACTTGTTCAAACATATTCATATAATAGTTCAGCATTTTTAATACTTAATTAACATTTTTAAATACTTGTTGAACATTTTCAAATACTTGTTCAACCTTTTTAATGCTTATTCAACATTTTCCAGATACTTGTTCAACATTTTTCAAATTCCTGCTCAACATTTTTTATACATATGCAACATTTTTAAATACTTGTTCACTAATTTTTCCGAATGCTTGATAGACATTTTTTAAATACATTATCAACTTCTTCATACAGATTTGTATTTTTTGTGTGTAAATTTTGTGTGCATGAGAAACATTTTCTCTGTATGTATTTAACTTTTTTCAAATGATTGGGTAACATTTTATAAAATATTTTAACATAAAAAGTTTGATTGACAGTTAGTTTATGTTTTCCTGATCTATTACTCCAGCACGTTTGAAGCGCCAGCTGGTATGGCTAGCGGCATTGCTTCTTAGCGAAGCGACCAGGATTCGAACTCTATAGTGTTTGGCTGGTGGTTGGTGGGACCTCCTATAGGCCGCTTGTTGCGGCAGGCGGCAAACGCGACCAACGACAAACGGGATCGTGCAAGTAGCTAGTGAGACTGGCTGACTCTAGTTGCTAAAGCGAACGGGAACGATAAAATACAATGACCAGCACGCAAAAAATTTCCAAAAACATATGTGTGTCGTATCGAGCACACGACCTCAAGTGATCGAACCACCACTGTGGCCGTAAACTTGTTTGCCTAAAATGCCAGCTCAATTGATATAAACTACATGCTGCAAAAGAAAATAAACATATTTTTAAAATATCGAACATGGTTTTGTTTTTCACAAAGGTAAATATATTTACAAAAATGAACATTTTCCAAATTTTCTCACAAAATTTGAATATTTCTTTGGAATCTCAAACATTTTTTTGTAAAAAGAGGAACAAAATAGAAAACTATTTTTTTCCAAAACTACGAACAACTTTTTCAAAATGCAAATATTTTTTGAAAAAACAGGATCAAAACTGAAAAAATCTAATAATTTCTGATATTACAAATATTTTTCGAAAGGCAATATTTATGAAATTCTCCCAAACATTTTTTCAGTTTGCGAAAAAATTAGGAATACACAATTTTTTTGAACAAATTTTAAAAGCAGATACATTTTCTGAAAAAATTAAAATGAGTAATTTTAAGTAATTTCCCGAACATTTTTTGTATTTGCGAACAAATATTGTAAACGGGAACTTTTTCGAGTTGTTAGCAATTTTTGAAAACAGGAACATTTTCGGAAATCAATGGACATTTTTTGAATTTTTGAACAAAAAAATTGCAAACATGATCAGAAATTTTGCTCTTTTTTGAATTTTCGAACATTCGTTGAAAAAAATGAATAAATTCTGAAATACTTAAACTTTTTTGCAATTTCTGAACAAAATTTGAATAGAGGAACAAAATCTGGAAAAATGAAGATATTTAAAGAAATACAAACATTTATAGTTTTCGGAACTTTTCTAAAAATAGTTGAAAAGGGAAATTGAATTAAATTATATAGAAATGAAATAAAGAAAAAAGAAATAATAAAGGAAAAAGGACAGATAAGAAAAACACGTAAATCAGGAAGGAAAAATAAAAAATGGTTCTGGAACCTTCTAGTCGGTTTCCCAAGACAAGTAAAACCCATTAGGGAATCCTCTAGAATGTTCCCGAAACCGGAATCTGGCAGTTGCAGGTAAGCTACAGATGGACCGACCCAAATCACTCGATAGGTCGCGTCGCATGTGCGTTTTGCCAACTATTTGATGCAAAATGCGTTAAATAGGGTTTGCCGTGGCTGGATGCGTGCGTGAAGACAGTTCGCTGCAGGCTTGCTGCTGTTGGGCTCGCTGCTGCTTCCAAAATGGGCTACTAATGGGCCTATAAGTTGTAGATTATTGTGTGTGATACATATATAAGATTTTTTCCTGAAACTTTTGGGTACACTCATGACCAATGGTGGATCCGCCCCTGTCGCATATGGCCCTCCATTGCCACGCGCTTCGCCGAATAAGAGGGGGGGGGGTACGACCGAGGTCCTCCCTCCTCATTCTCGTACTCTCCGGCGGCTACCTCACCCCCTTCTCTCATCGTCGATGCGCACGGGAAGATTAGGGACAAGTTATGTTTGTTTTTTGTTTTAGAATCAGATGAGGAACTAGTTTTTTTTGACATAGATGAGCAACTAGTGAGGCGGAAAGTGATGCGTACCAGACGACCATGTCTAAATGCGGTCCTGAACGAGGCCCACTAGGATGATTAGCTCACAATATGGGCTTTAGATTAGAAGATGAGTTGCTGCGCATGAATGTTTGATACGACCATTTTAAGAAAAGTTGACGAATTTTAGAAAAATATTCGTGAAATTTCAAAAATATAAATGAAATTTACAATACGTATAAAAATTCTAGCAAATTCACATGTTTTCAAAAAGTTCGTGCTTTTTGAGAAATCATGAATTTAAAATATGTTAATACATTTTTGTATTTTCCTAAATTAGAAAAAAATATTTAGAAAAAGTTAAAATTAATATATTCCTGAGTTTATATAAATCTGTAATTTTAAAAAATCACAAAAATTCAGAAGTTCATGATTTTTTCTGAAAAAAATCTAAGGGGCAAAATAGAACGAAAAAGAAACAAAATCAAGTTGAAATACTTGAGAAAAACTTTCCATAAGGTTCCCAAAAACCACTGAAAAAAGCCTACATGGGCTTGGTTTTCATGATTTTTTTACAATGCTCCCCGAAAGTGAAAAACATAATTATGCTTAACAAAGGAGTACGACCGCGCTTTGGTGTGAAGTACATCTATGCTCTCAACAGATGTGTTTCAAAAAAAAAAAGAGAAAAGCACAACACAATTGTGCTTCTCAGACCATGTTTTTTTGGAGGCACAATTGTGCTTTCTTGAAAGAGAAAAATACAGTTGTGCTTTTGGTGAAGCACATATGTGCTTCCCGAAAAGTGAAAAGTACATATGTGCTTCAAAAAAGTGAAAAGCTAGTTGTGCTTCTGGTTTTTTATTACCTTTTTACTAGTTCTCCGTTTTTTATATTTATGATTTTTATCGGATTTCTGAGTTTTCCCTTGTTCTCGGAGTTTTTCAATTTCCTGTTTTTTTCAAGTAAAAAAGTTCGTTCAAACTTATCAATACGAGGTCTAGTTTCGATGATCTTGATATGCGAGACACAGGGGTGAAAACAATTCCTAATTTGGACGCACGGTTCAAGAGGTAATACGTCTTGAAAAAGCAAATCTAAAAGAACACAAAACACCCGGGTTGTGACAAGTAATTAAGGTAGATGTAGAGAGAAGGTGGGAGAGAACTACGAAGGGGCACCCTCTAATTAGTGATCCCGTGGAGAGCCCCTATAGAACGCACTGTGTGTCTAATTGGTAGGGAAGCGCTAGCTATGGGACAGCCATTTCATTGTTTTCTCTCCGTTTTCTCTACTTCTTCATTGGGTCTTTTTTTTCATTGTTCAACTTTTGTAAAAGTTTACCTTTTTTTAAAATCATGAATATTTGGAAAATTGTACTATTCACAAAAATTTGTAAGAAACACGAACCATTTTTATATTTGATAATTTTTTAAAACTTTAATATTTTTAAAATTTACCAGAAAACATACGGTGTGAATATATTTTAAAATTCATGAAGGATATTTTAATTTGCAAATATCTTTTTATGAAATCTTGAACATATTTCAATACATTTTTGAAACACCCGAATGTTTTACAAATATAGAGAACATATTTACAAAAATGAAATAAATATTGAAAATAGAAAATAAAGGACTTCACACATATTGGGTGGAATTTACAATTTTTGTGTCGTATTCAAGACTCGAGAGTGTCCAAGTACACACTCAGATGAGAAACAAAGTATAGCAAACTTTGCTATGACGAGTTTCCTTGATCTTAATTTTTTTTCTTGATCTTAATTTCACTTCACAGACTAAATGTGCATGCGATGATTTGTTCTCATCACGGACGTCTTAGGGCACCTACAATGTAGGCGCTAAGGACCGAGGATCGGGTGAGAATCCTGACCGTTTTGGGCGATTCCCACCCGATCCTCGGAAAATTGCTAGCGTCGATGCCAGATGTTTCATCGGGCACTCCACGTTTTTCGTCGTGTAAACTGGCTTAGACCTAAGTGGATGCCTACGTACAAAGCGTTCGAGGTAGGGACGCTAAGCAGGCGCTTATCTATAAAAGTATTTTTAATTTACTGTCCAAGCGCCTGAACAAGCGCCTCGCGTTGGTGATGCCCTTATGGTAATGCTTGACCAGCGGTTCATTGTTGACTGAACTAAGAGGTTTGGTCTCTGGCTCATGATCGTGCGCATCCATCTTCTTGAATTCAACTACTACTTAGCCAGGGTATGTGATGCAACGGCAGCTCCCGGTTAACCGTGGACATTGGCCAGGAGCTTAATTAATTTTTTGTGCTTGTAAATCTAGACGATAGCTACTTTTGTTGCCTTAGACCCTTAGTGCTCACATCAGTAGTGCCCTGCGGAATAACATGTATGATCCTTCATGCCCTTGTTGCATTATGTTCAACTGCTCATGCTTGTTACTATTACTTCACAAGTCATGAGTTGCACAATTCTGCAACATCACACTTACTGTGTGATTTATTTAACAAAAGTTTTGGGCGTTGCTTACTCTGGCCTGTTATATCTCCAGACCATTTGCTATATATTCTTGTGTTCAGTTCACTTGCCTTCCCGTTGTTGTAATTCCACAAGGTGTTGAACAAGATTCAATGCTTCAGTTTTGATGTGCCTCCTTGAAGAGATGAGATATTAGAAGAAACCGAAAGAAGATGCGGACCATCCTCTTGATCTCTACCCGAGTAGTGCCCATATCACACAAATTTGACTGTAAAACACACTGCTAGCAACCAGAGTAACAATAGACCAATTCAGGCATTATATATCCAGATTCACTGTACCAAGCTGTTGACATGTGACATCTGACGATTATGTGCAAATATGCAGCACAGTGTATGTAACATATTTTTACAATAGATAGGAAGGACGCGACCAATATTGGCAGGAGCTGGAGCTGGATAGGGTGTCACTGGCAAATGAAGTTTCAATAATGATCGGCCTAAATAAGGGCTTCAGATTGATTCATAAAACATGTGTCTAGAACTGAAGAAGAAGCAACCCATCTGGGAGGCATGAAGGTGGCTATGTGGTTGTTTCAATTATGATGAATTTTGTTGATCCTAATTTCACTTTCCTAACCATATGTTCATCCCATGATTTGTTCTCATCACGGACGTACTGCTTGGGTTTGGTCAGTGGCGAGATGAAGCGTGTGAAAGATTGTGTGCTCCCAGATCTGGTTCTCCAGGTCTGTCCTTTTTAGTAGGTTTTTCTAGGTATCGTTGTCCTAGGTGCAGACAATGTGGGTATGCGTTTCGGCACGTCAGCATAGTTTCGACCAAGGTTGCTAGTCTCGGCAACATCATGGTGATTATGAGATTTGTGTTCGCCAAGTTTGTTGGCTGGACCGAGGCGGTGATTTGTTACACAGATTGCGACTATCGTCTGTTATAGATCGACAGCTTCCCTGCCACTACTTATCCAAGGTCGTGGATTTCAACAAATTTGCTCCACTCCGATGGAGTCCCGGAGGCGGTGTTGGGTTTGGCTGGGCGCGCCACCGTGGATGCTGGAGGAATAACACTTCAACACTCTCAAGAATTTAACTTTGTTTTTCAATGTATGTAAGATTGTTTTTGTTAGGGCTTGCGCTATTTAGGGTCTGTTCTGATCTCCTCCCGCTCCACACTTCACAAAATTCTGGAGTGGAGCAGAGCGAACGAGATATCCCCAAGAATCTAGCTCCACCGAAACCAGAATCTAAAGTTCACCCATATTACAGCTAAAATGCTACCGCCAAACATAATGGTTCTCTCAGCCATGGAAAAGAAACTGATTCAGCCCTCCACAACTGAAAATCCTATGTGCTGCTCATTGCGGCAAAATGTCGACAGAATGCACAGGCAATAACCCCATCGCTAGCAATGGGCCGGCCCGTTAAACCAGAGCTAGCCATCCAGTTTTGGGAACCCTCTAGAAGGTTCCCTGCACCGTCTTTCCTTTTTGACCGTTTTTCCTGTTTCTTCTTGGGGTTTTTCCATATTTTCTTTTTATTTTCTCTATTTTTCTGTTTCTTTTTTATGTTTTCCTTTTTTTTTGTTTTTTTGTTTCTCTCGAAAACTGTTCAGAAAGTCCAAAATTTGTCCGAGTTTCTAAAAATTTCCCAAATTTCAAAAAAATTGCTGTTTTAGAAAATTGTTCGAAATTCAAAAAATGTTTGCATTTTTCAAAAATTGTTCAGGCATCTCAAAACTTTTTATTGTTTTTACAAAATTTATTCGGAATGTTTTTGTTCCAATTTTTTCACACTTTTTAGAAAATGTGCCTGTTTTTAAAATTTGTTCATGTTTTATTTTTTCCTTTTTTGTATTTTTGGAAAATGTTCTTATATTTCAAAAATGTTTGATTTACGATAAATTGTTCAACATTTAAAAAATGTTTCAATTTTATAATTGTATTCAGAAATGTAAAAAATGTTTGAGCTTTTAAAAACATTCATAAATTCAGAATTTGTTCAAAACTTCTCAAATTTTGTTCAGTACTATGAAAATTGTCTCAAATTTACAACAATATTTGGGTTTTCAAATTTTGTTCGGGAGTTTCAAAAATTGTTCCTAATTTCACAAATAATGTTTATGTTTTCAAATTTTGTTTTGGGGTTTCAAAAATTGTTCTCAATTTTCAAATTCTGTTCGTGCTTCGATTTCTGTTCTGGACTGTCAAGCAATGTTGCTGTTTTGAAATTTTAATGGGGAGATACAAAAAATGTTCGCGTATCAAAAAACTGTTTTGCCCTTCAAAAAATTTATGAGTTTTTTCAGAAAATGTTCGTATTTTCAATTTCTAGTTGGGAGTTGAAAAATTCTTTCTCTTTCCAGAACAGGAAATTGTTCGCAATTTTCAAAATTTGTTTGTGCTTCGATTTTTATTCTAGAGTTTAAAAAAATGCTGGTGTTTTCAAATTTTGTTCGGCAGGTTAAAAAAATTCCCATTTTTCAAAAATATTCGCGTATCCAAAAACTGTTTTGCCATTAAAAAATGTTCGTTTTTATAATTTTTTGGGGGGAGTTTAGAAATTGTTTCCGTATCCTGATTTTTTTTTTGTGTTTTCTAAAATGTTTGAGTTTTTTTTCAAATATACGCAATTTCGAAAATTGTTCGCGGTTTTATGCAGTATTCACTTTTTCTCCTAAATAATATTACGCGTTCAAAATTTGGGAAACGTTCATATCCGCGCTTAGTTTGGTTCTTACGAATTTGTGTTGATTATAACAAATAGCTCGGTAGCTCAAGTGGTAGGAAGAGTACTTGGGAAGCAGGAGGTCTAGTGTTCGAATCCTAGCCGGAACGACAGAGCCACATGGACCGGCCCAGTCGGGGAGACCCGCTTGTGCGTTCTCTCGACAATTTGCCACAGCTAGCGGCAAATACGAGCTCCCATCGACAACCACGCATCGCTACCAATATCTCCCCCTGACAGGCGTCTTGGGCTTGTTCCAGCCGGCCCAGTATAGTCCTAGACAACCCAACAACTGCTCCCAACCCAAAATCGTGATGGGAAGCTGATTTAGTTGCCGAACTGATAGAGATTGATGCGTGGAGCAAGAAGCCGAGAAGAAGCTTGATTTGTGGAGTTTTGTTAAGTTCGAGGAGATCCGAATAAGCCCTTAATATATGCCAGCGAGCGAGCACTGTACTTTCTCCGCTAGCCGGAACGAGAGAGCCACACAGGTCGGCCCAGTCAGGGAGACCCGCTTGTGCGTTCTCTCGACAATTTGCCGTTGTTAGCGGCAAATACAAGCTCCCAACGACGGGGGCACCTATTGGACGCTCTTTGCGTCCAACAGTGCGCTGCCACATAGAGAGACCCACGACTAGGCCGGCCCACGAACAGGAAATGAACAAGAGCGTGGCAAAGAAATAAGAAAAAATAGACGCTGACATGTATCGAACTTACAACTTCTAATTCACAACATCTGCCACTAGCCACTAGAACTAACGGCTATTTCTGCTATAAGGAAAGCGCGATTTGTTTCCTAACCTCATTAAAGCGGCACCTTAAAACCAATCTTTACAAAAATCGAACGTTTCTTGAAAATTTAGGAAAATAATTAAATGCCAAATCTTGTTCTGAAAACGATAATATTTTGTAATTTCCAACATTGTTTTCACATATTTTTTGAAAATCGTGAAAACCAGAACACTATTTTATTTGTGAAATTTTTATTTGTGAAATTTTTCAGAAAAATGAAACAATTAATTAGAAAACACAAACATATTTTGAAATCTGCGAACATTTTTTAGTTCGCAAAAATATTTTATATCTATGATCAGATTCTGATCTATGAACAATTTTAGAAAAATGAGGACATTTTTATTGGAAAACACAAACAAACTTTGAAAAACTCAAACAAATTTCGAAATTATAAAAATGAGAACAACAATTAACATTAGGAACAACTTTTTTAAGACACAAACAATTTTTGAAATACTGAAATTTCTGAAAACGTGAACAATTTTTCAAATATAGAACATTTATTGAAATTGCGAACAAAATTTGAAACTTTGAATATTTTATGAAAATATGAACAAAATTAAAAAAACAACAAAATGCCAAATTTTGTTGAAAACGATAACATTTTTGTAATTCCAAGCATTTTTTATTCCGCATATTTTTTTAAAATCATAAATCCCGAACATTATTTGATTTGCGAAAAAAATTCAGAAAAAGGAAACGTTTTTGAAATTCCAAACGAAATTAGAAAACACGAACATATTTCGAAATACACGAACATTTTTTAATTCAAAAACATCTTTTATATCTATGAACAGCTTTTGATCTATGAACAATTTTAGAAAATAAGAACATTTTTATTTTTATTGAAAAACACAAACAAACTTTAATTTTTTTTACAAATTTTGAAATTCTAAACAAATTTGTAAAAATAAGAATAAAAAATAACATTCGAACATTTTTTAAAAAACAAAAACAAGTTTTGAAAAACTCTTTTTAAAACGTAAACATTTTGAAATGTAGATCATTTATGGTAATTGTGAACAAAATTAGAAACTCTGAACATTTTATGAAAACCTAAGAAAAATGAACTTTTTTTAAATGCAAGAACTTTTTTAATATACTAAAATATTTTGAATTGGTGAACATTTTTGGGTTACACAAACAATCTTTTAAAAAATAGAACACATTTTGAAATTCTCCAAAAAATGAATTTGTGAACTAAATTCCGAAATGGGGACATTTATTACAATTAAGAAACATATTTTGGATTTATGAACAAAATTTTAAAACGTGAACATTTTTTTGGAATTTGGTAACATTTTCGGATTCTATGAACAAATTGTTTCATAATGTTAACTTTTTCTTAATTTCCGAATTTGTTTATGGATTTGTGATTTTTTTAAATCCCAACTTCTTTGGAAAAGAAAAAAAGAAAAAAATTACTGAAAAAGAAAGAAGGAAAAAAGAAAGAAACAGAAAAAGAAAAAGAAAAAATAAAAAAGAAAAAGAATAGACCGTACAAGGAACCTTCTAGACTGTTCCCAAAACCGGAAAAACCGAATGGGAATCTTCTAGGACTTTCACAAAATTGGAACTCCCAAGCGATTCGAACAGTGGGAGAACGGCCGGCCCACGTGGTCGCGCACCTGTGCGATAGCCCGACACTTTGACGCAGAGAGCGTCGAATAGGGTTTTCCCCCATCGACAACCACGCATCGCTATGAATATCTCCCCCCGACAGGCGTCTTGGGCTTGTTCCAGCCGGCCCAGTATAGTCCTAGCCAACCCAACAACTGCTCCCAACCCAAAATCGCGATGGGAAGCTGATTTAGTTGCCCACTTCAACGAGATTGCTGCGTGGAGCAAGAAGCCGAGAAGAGAAGCTCGATTTGTGGAGTTTTGTTAAGTTGGAGGAGATCCGAACAAGCCCTTAATATATGGCATTTGTCCATTTTGTAAAGTAAAAAAGATTTTAGGCATTTCAGTGGATGCTTTTGATCCTCTGATGTGCATGCATGAATACATTTGAAGCTCACCCGTACAAATTTTGTGCGGTGGTCGATTTAATAAACCATGAACGCCTTTCTGTTTGATCTATATGTTATGAGATGACTCAGGCGCCGAGTGGTGCAGCTAGACAGAATCAGTTGGGGGCGGGGGGTGGAAAGTAAAATATGAATTGTTTGGGCTGGGGACGAAGGGTAAAACAATTCTCATATAAGTCCTCGTAATTTTTTCTTCACAACTTGGTTCAATGTTGGGGGCCCGATGGCCCCCCAGGGGCCACAACCAGCCACTTGTCTGCTACCTTAGTGCCTCTTGAATTTCGTGCAATTATCAGACGTCTGTTATCGCTTGAGTATAACTGTGGTCATGCTTCCACCGTTGCCTGGTAAAAACATTTGCTGGTTGTTGTTAGTCCGCCTCATGTGTTACACACTTATATCCATTTAGTACCTTCACACTTGTTGTGTTGTACATTTAATGAAAGTTGTGGCCATCGGCCAGGCTGCCTCGTTAGAGCATCTCCAGCCGTTCAACCCCCCAGGGCAGCGAAAAAAGGCCGCCTGGGGGCGAACCGGCGCAAGTTGGGCGCTTGGGGGCGGCTCGGTCCCCAGTCGTCGCCCGCAAGGTCGCCCTGAGTTCGGCGAAATTACGTAGATCTGGTTCGAACTCGACGAAATTATATTAAAATTTGTAAAAAAAAAAAGCAAAAAACATGCAAACTACGCCAAAGTAAAGCTAAACTACGCCGCTAGCCACTACCCCGCATCCACCGCACGCCATCTACATGCCGGGAAGCCTGTAGAAGCGGGTGTAGTTGCCACCGCCGCCGTCGTCGCGCGCCCCGCTAGAGCCACCGTCCTCGCCGCAACCCCGCCTGGGTCGCCGACGCTGCCGGAGCTTGACACCCAACCTCTTCCTCCGATTCTTGCCGAGGGCGATGACGCCGCCCTCCTCGCGGCGCGTTGCGAACTGGAGTTCCTCGTCGCTGGCGCTGGCGGCGCACTCGCCGCGACGAGTCCTCCTTCGCCCACTTCAGGGCGGACTCGTCGTCGGGAGCCACCATGTCGGCGTGCTCCGGCTCTGGCTTGACGTGGCAGAGAGCCAGCGAGCCGGACCCCGACGACGAGGAAGTCGGCTCCATTCGCTGCGGCGTCCTGGGCTGCCGCGGCGGAGAGAAAAGTACGGCCGCGTCGGGTACACCAGCCGCGACATGTTGCCGGTCTCTATGTGGTCGAGGAGAGCCTCAAGGGTGCGGCCGGGGACACCCCACCACTCGCATCGTCCTTTGGCTTGAGGCGACCGCGGGGAATGACGCCGTTGACGGAGGCGATTTGCTCCTCTCGGCGGCGTTGGAAGTACATCTTCCATAGCGTTTCGCTGTCGGGCGCGTACCTCGGCTGGTTCCGCTGCTCCTCCGTCAGGGAGGAGCGGATGCGAGCGATCTCCGCCCGCCGTGCTGCCCCTTGGGCACCGGCGGCACGGGGACGCCTCCGCGCTCAGCCTCCATGCCCCCGACACGCGCATGTCAGGGGTCGCCGGGTACTCGGCCTCGTAGAGGAGGCGCGCCTCCGGCTCTTGGAGGTGTCGGCGGCCGAAGCCGTTTGCCGTTGCGCCATCGCCTGGGAACCTTTCGGCCATCTTTGCTTCGCTCGTCGGCGGGAAGGGGGGAGATGGATTTTGCGAGAGGGGGAGGGTGTGGCATTCACCGGCGGGGAGTGGGCGCCTTTTATATGTTGGGGAACGTAGTAATTTCAAAAAATTTCCTACGCACACGCAAGATCATGGTGATGCATAGCAACGAGAGGGGAGAGTGTTGTCTACGTACCCTCATAGACCAAGCGAAGCGATCACAACGTAGAGGAAGTAGTCGTCGTTCTCCTCGCGATCCGACCGATCCTGCGCCGTTACTCGGCGCCTCGAAGTTCTTGACACGCGTACAGCTCGGTGGCGCTCCTCGGGCTCCAATCCAGTAGAGCTTCGGGGAGGAAGAGTTCCGTCAGCACGACGGCGTGGTGACGATCTTGATGTTCTACCGACGCAGGGCTTCGCCTAAGCACTGCTACGATATGACCGAGGTGGATTATAGTGGAGGGGGGCACCGCACACGGCTAAAGAACGATCTCAAGGATCAACTTGTGTGTTCTAGGGTGCCCCCCTGCCCCCGTATACAAAGGAGCAAGGGGGGGGGGGTGCGGCCGGCCCTAGGAGGAGGCACGCCGGAGGAGTCCTACTCCTACCGGGAGTAGGACTCCCCCTTCCTAGTTGGATTAGGACTTGGGGGAGGGAAGA
Organism: Aegilops speltoides; assembly: GCA_021437245.1. Classification (NCBI taxonomy): domain Eukaryota; kingdom Viridiplantae; phylum Streptophyta; class Magnoliopsida; order Poales; family Poaceae; genus Aegilops; species Aegilops speltoides. The sequence continues at coordinate 26,798,120 of CM038147.1, forward strand.
GGGAAGGGGGCGCCCCCTCTCCTGTCCTATTCGGACTAGGGGGAGGGGCGCGGCCTGCCTGGCCGCCCTTCCTCTTCTCCCTCATGGCCCACTAAGGCCCATTAACCCCGGGAGGGTTCAGTAACCCGGTGTTCCTAGTAAAATCCGATTTCACCCTAACTATTCGAACTCAAACATAGGCTTCCAATATATCAATCTTTATGTCTCGACCATTTCGAGACTCCTCGTCATGTCCGTGATCACATCCGGGACTCGAACTTCTTCGGTACATCAAAATATACAAACTCATAATATAACCGTCATCGAAACCTTAAGCGTGCGGACCCTACGGTTCGAGAACAATGTAGACATGACCGAGACACGTCTCCGGTCAATAATCAATAGCGGGACCTGGATGCCCATATTGGCTCCTACATATTCTACGAAGATCTTTATCGGTCAGACCGCATAACAACATACGTTGTTCCCTTTGTCATCGGTATGTTACTTGCCCGAGATTCGATCGTCGGTATCCAATACCTAGTTCAATCTCGTTCGCAAGTCTCTTTACTCGTTCCGTAATACATCATCTCACAGCTAACTCATTAGTTGTAATGCTTGCAAGGCTTAAGTGATGTGTATTACCGAGAGGGCCCAGAGATACCTCTCCGACAATCGGAGTGACAAAACCTAATCTCGAAATATGCCAACCCAACATCCGCCTTTGGAGACACTGTAGTACTCCTTTATAATCACCCGATTCGTTGTGACGTTTGGTAGCACCAAAGTGTTCCCCGTAAACAGGAGTTGCATAATCTCATAGTTACGAGAACATGTATAAGTCATGGATAAAAGCAGTAGCAACATACTAAACGATCGTGTGCAAAGCTAATGGAATGGGTCATGTCAATCAGATCATTTAACTAATGATGTGACCTTGTTAATCAAATAACAACCCTTTGTTCATGGTTAGGAAACATAACCATCTTTGATTAACAAGCTAGTCTAGTAGAGGCATACTAGTGACACTCTGTTTGTTTATACACTCACACATGTATTATGTTTCCGGTTAATACAATTCTAGCATGAATGATAAACATTTATCATGAAATAAGGAAATAAATAATAACTTTATTATTGCCTCTAGGGCATATTTCCTTCATTATAGCCCAAGCGGGGCGGCCGTGAGGCGGCATGCTGGGCGACGTGTGGCGGGAGATGGCGGGACGCGCGTTGGCGGTGCCTTCACCGCCCAACCGTGAGGCATCAATGGAGGATGACCGGCGCGGCAGCCTTGGCCAGCCTTGGCATTGATTCCCGCGGGAACCGAGGCGATGAGGGCGATGAAGCGGTGTCTCGCTAACGAGGTGGGCCCGCCCCCGTTCGTGCCAATACCACTCGCCCCGGCGCCCCCGGGTGCCCCATAGTCCGCCGGGTTTGGCGTGGGTCCGCCGGCACTAACTTCGGCCCAAACCGGCGAAAAACGGACTCTTGGGGGGCGCGATTGGGACATTTTCTCAGCGCCGGCGCAAAAAAAATTGCCTTGGGGCACCGTGTTGGGCCGCGGTTGGAGATGCTCTTATATATATCTCTACACCATTACCACAGTTGTTTGTGCCTAACTTTCTTGGGGTGTTAGGTCATGTTTAGTATGCCTTCGCGCAAAAGGCCATGATTATATGTCATTCACTAGTATGGGCTGAGATTTAAGAAGGAAATGAATAGAGAAGTGGACCATTTTGTTGCCCCTTCTAGGTGGACTTGACAAATATTCGGCTGTAAATCAATCTGTTGTAAAATAGACCCCAATTTTGGTTGGTGTCCCGCCTCCATATTGCAGTTTAGCAAACGCTTAGTGCATGACGTCCGAGGAAAGAGAATCATTTTCACTATTGGTGGGGGAGAAAGATGCGGAAGTGTTCCACGTGAGGAAGGACACTAAGGGCGCGTTTGGTTGCAGTTTGCAACAGTAGTTGCATTGCATGTCCATCTCCAGCCAACCTGGTTGATGAAATGCAGCCTTATATGCAGCATATGCAACATGTTTGGTTGCCTGCATTGCATGGAGAGGCACTTACCTCTTGCTATTTGGTTGCCGTTTTTGTGCTTAGGGTGTGAGCAGATGCAAACTTCAGCTGTTTGGTTGCAAACATCATTTGTGTTCTTCTCACCCCATTCAAATGTGGCGACCTTACCACCACACATGATCAGCACAACAGGAACAACACAACAGCAAGATCAAACAAAGCAAGCAATGTAATGAGAGCAAGCTTAACACAGCAAGCAAGGAAATGACAGCAAACTACTTAACTACATAGGACAAGTCTAGATTAACAGCAGGGGCATCCTCCTTCCCTGCTCCGTGCCAGGGTGCTGCTCCTGGCCAAAATATGAACAAGTTTCCAGCACAAGTCTCGCCACACACCATAAAAGTTCTCTACTAACACCTTACTTAACTTAACTACATAGCCTGCTCGATGCCACCATGCCAGTTGTGCCTGCTGCAACGAAACCTGCACATGACCGAGGAGTCGTGGTTGTAGATCTAAACCTTCAGTCCGAGTCCTGAGATGCGCACAACGACGAGGTCGCCGGGGACGATCTGGTGGCGGCGGCAGAAGTAATTCCAGCCCCAGCCAAGCACCATATGCCCCTCGAAGTTCTGGACCTGCACCCAGAACACGCACCGCTTGTTCATCGACGGCCTGACCATGCGCTGGAGCCGCTTGATGACCAGCCAGGTGTTCATCACCTTCATGAATTTGGGAGGGACGACGAGCATGGCGAGGTCCTCGTTGTCCTTGATCTGCTGGTAGAAGCGCAACGCCTCCCTGGCCCCCTCCTTGTGGCCCTGCCTTGGAGATCGTTCCCTTGAATGAGGCATGCTCATGAAGGCGATCCTGCCAGGCAGGTCCACCGTCCTGAGCCACCTGTTCGTGGGGATGAAATCCTCGGCGCGCTCAGCTCTGGCCACCACCTGAGCTCCTCCTCCCGCCACATCCCAGTCAGTTTTCAATATCTTGTCAGTTAAGATGACAAGTATTAGTGCACAAACTCTTTGCAAAATGGCACTGATCAGAGACATTTGCCCAAGAGCAAATGCCACTGATTAGTGCACAAACTCTTTGAGTAGATGCCATTTATCAATGGCGCTTGTTGTTAGGCAAATGGCACTGATAAATGACACTTATCAGTGGACTTGCCCAATAGCAAGTGCCATTGATAGGTGACATTTTGCCCAACAACAAGTGCCATTGATAAGTGTCATTTGCCTATGACACTTGTTGTTGGGCAAATGACACTGATCAAAGGCACTGATCAGTTGACTTGCTGTTGGGCAAATCACTGATCAGTGGCATCTTCTTTGCTGCAACTGGCACTCATCACTGCACTATACTAAACAAGGAAACATCTAAAAATAGCAACAGCAAGTGCCAATAGCACCCATGTGCAGCCATGCAGATTTGGCACCATCCTAAATGGTCCTACTACATGCACGTATAACATTCAGTTGGGCAAGTCCACTGATGGCACAAACCCTAGCTTCAACATGTATGTTAGCAACATGAAACACGGACATGATCCTAAGATGAACATGACATCAGTCAACATGACTCTAGCATTCAGCAGTCAACATGAACATGCCATCAGTATAACATTCATCAGTCAACATGAATATGATTCTAGCATGAACACAGCTACTAGCATGTAGCACAAATCTTAGGACACACAAGCAGTAGCACAAGAAAATTATCATAGCACACACTGTACAAAACAAGAACAGATCAGTCCGATTGGATTCGATTGGGATCGCATCCAATCGGATCTGCTAGAATCCTATCTAATCCGATCGAATCCACTAACTACTAGCACATGCCTAAGAAATTAACCGCTAATCTACATCTAGGAGCAAGTATTGATGGGGTTTGACTCATCGAAGCACGCGCAGCCGCGACGGACCGAAGCCGGGGTGAAAACCCCGGCGGGAAGGAGAGAGGTTGCGGAGCAGAGGACGAGCCGGCCCCGACGACGGCCTGCGGCATCGGCCCCATGCTGAACGCCACGCCGGAGGTCGAGAAGGACGACCCGCCGACAGAAGAAAACCCTTGGACGGGGGTCAAGAAATCCCCCGAGCCCAATGGGGTCCCAAGAAGGGGTGGCTCCGTCGATAGCGCCGGCGCCTAGCCCAGGACCACGAGGTCCGGGATCAGCGGCGGAGCAGGAGCGGCCGACACTGCATTGGCCGGCGCTCGTGGTGGCTAGCAGCAAATGGGGGATGGCGCTCGCAGCGCCGACGCCAGGTCGCGGCTCGAGTTATGGAGCCCGGCCAGCCAGCGCTCCTGGATGCTGGCGATGCGCTGGTCGACGGAGGTCAGAGGGCGACGCGACGGTGGGCGTGGCGGAGCCATCGGAGAAGAGAAAAGGAAGGGACAATGAGAGAGAGAGAGAGGGAGCGGTGGGAACAGTGCGTCTGGACGGTGACAGGAGAGTGGGGAGCGAGTAATGAGATGTCGCTTCCGTCTCCCATGCTGCCCGAGGGGTGCAACTGCCACGCACGCGCGGCCGCGCCCGCCCAGGCTCGCGAGAAACTACCGATTCGGCAGTTTCCGCCGGACCAGGCTGCGGGCTGCTTTAAGGTCCGTGCGGGCCTCAAACCGCATGCAGCCCAGGCAACTAAACAGGCCGCGCATATCCCGCGCGGGCCTGGTTGGGCTGCATGCAGGCAACCAAACATGCCCGAAATGTGTGGGTACGGGAAGAACTGGCAAGGCCCGAAATCCAGATGAGGGTCGTCTCGACCATCCGGTGGCTTGAACCGTGTGTATCAAAGCCTGAGTGTTCGGGCTTTGACAGCTAGTGCCACAAGTGTTATTTTTGTACTTGTTGTAGCGTCTCGGTGTAGCACACATTGACACACGGGAGCCTGAGGAGGCTGCTGAAGGATCATTTGCTAGAGCGAGAAGTTTGGTTATTCCGTCTCGTACGAGTTCCTCGTGGAAAACGCCGAGCGTGGAGGGAGATTGCATGCAAACTTATTGCGGCTAGCCAGGCTAAGATCCTAAATATTGTCAGTACGGATCAAGTCATATAATAATGTACTCACTCTTCAATACTTCAGAAAAAAAAAATACTTGCTCTTCTCAAGCTGTAATGGCGGCCGCGACTGCCTCGACATCGTCGCCGACGTAATCTTCGGGACCGACGCCGCCTCGGCGCGCAATCTCCTCCGGCTCCCGCTTGACGGCGACGAGCTCCGCCCACTCCCTTTTCACGGGGAGAAGCGCCGCGCCGGAAGGGCCCCCACGTCGGAGGTGAGCCACGCGGCCAAGGAAGAGCCCGCGGCCGAGGAGGGCGTCCGCCTGTGCCAGCGGTCGTACTCCTTCGTCTCGCGACGGAGGAGCGATGCTGGCGGCTCGACGCCTTTGTTGGTCGACTTCTTGGCCGTGCGCTCCCTCTCGCCGTCCGCGCGGACACACTGCTTGTGGTCGGGGTCGTCGTCCCCGTCGGAGCTGCGGCCGGAGCTCCACATACTGCCCCACATGGCGGCTGGAGGTGGAACTGGGCTCACCGGCAGCCAGAAATGCGACGGAGGGCGTGGGGAATCGCGGGGAAACGCGGCGGCGGGGGATAGGGTTTCGACCTATATCTGCCCCGCAAACCCGTAGTTATACGACTTTGGGGGTAAGGTTTGCGGCCGCGGTAAAAAAATTTACGGGCCGGACGAGTAGTGGCTCTGTTCTGGCAAGAAAATTGGACCAAGCCCGTATACTCGCCGGAATTATACGGGTTCGCGTGTTATACTGGGTCTGCTAGAGATGCTCTAAGTGCACTGACCTAGGGGCACACACTTGTCAAGCATTGCCCAACCGCTTGATTGCCTTGCGATTCGCGAAGTAGGATCCCGCATGAGGGCAAACTAAATCTTAAGTTTCAATCGCTGTAATTTATGATTTTTTGATTGAAACTTGTGATTTTCTGGCTCACTCTTATCAAGTTTCGTAGATAAATATTTAAGGCGTTTTTTGTCGATTGTAGGCACAAAAATCGTGATTTTATTGGCCGCTCGTGATTTTTGCACAGGCTCAATTAGACACGCTCTCCTTTGACCTAGCCAGCCGCCCCTCCAAAAAGCTAGGGTACTCTGCCTCCCGCCGGCGCCGGCGCCGGTCCGTCCCATCTCCGGTGGCCTTAGGCCATGGAGGCGGAGTGGATCTCGCCCCTTGCCGGTGGGAGGGCTCCGTTTTTAGATCTTTTTTCGATCTTTGTTAGGGTTTGCATCCTGCTCAGGAAGGCGAAACGGCGGCGGCTCCCTGAAGATGGAATAAAGGTCTCCCCGCCTAGCCCCCGTTCCGGTGATGCGTTCAGCATCATCGGTGGGCGTGTGGAGTTGTGTCTCCGGCTGATCTGTCCGTGGTGGATTTGCTCGGATCTGTTCGTCGTTCGTCTTCGTTCGTGTGTCTTCAGGTTGGATCCTTTTAATCTACACTCTTCATCTGCGGCGGTTGCTGTTCTGGTGCGTTGGTTCTATGGGGCCTTAGCACGACGACTTCCCGACTGTCTACTACAACAAGGTTTGCCCGGCTCCGATGAGGGAGGGGCGATGGCAGCGGCGCGCCTTCGGCTCGCTTCAGTGCTTGTAGTCGTCGCTAGGTGGTCTACGGATTTGGATGTAATTTTTATTATTTCTAGTATTCGTTGTACTACCATGATTGAAGATGAATAGATTGGAAGTTTTTCCCGCAAAAAAAAAAAGAAACTTAGCATTTATTTTCAAAGTTTGTCAAAACGTATTTAAAATGGATATTATTTGAAAGCCCTCGTCACAAGAAACAAGAATATGAAAACAATATTTAATTCGGACTTTCCATTTAAAAAATATAAAAGATTGAAAATCAGCAGCCAAAAATTAAAGCTCGCGGGAGGAACTAGGAGCCCTGAGACTTGCCACATATCGTCTGCCAGTGCAGAGCAAGGACATGCAGATATTAAGTATCTCTCAACGAGATTTCTGCGCAACACAATAATACATCAAGAAGATATGGACACATTGAACTTTGGACGCAAATTAAGTCGATCACTCAATTACTTACATCCGTGTCAAAACTCTGGCCCCGTGTTTTAATTTGCTGCGTTATTGCTGGTTTGCTGCGCTGCAAACTCCATTTCAGACTTGCAAGTATATGGTCAATTTGGACAATGGAGATGGAATTGTATGGCTTCGGTCAGGCATCTTGAAACGTACAAACCACTGACTGCAACGTATTTATTTCTTGCTTTATCGAGATGCTTGAGTACGCATTTCTCATTCGCTACCATAGTACAGTAACAAATAAAAACAATAGCTCTTGTTCATTCGATATAACTCCTTTTACAGTCTATAATCACTTTTTTTGTATCAGCATGCTACAGATACACCCTCGGCCAGCATAGAGCACAAAACGAAATAAGAACCAGCTGTCCAAATAAATAATAATCAGAATTGAAGCAAAAGAAAAAAAGATAAATTCAAAAGAATATGAATGCCCTAAATATAGGGAATTGTGCAGCTCCTGAAACTTTCTGTGACAGTAGGTCAATCCACATAATCCATTATGCTACTCATAGTCTTCTTGATGAGGTCCCATGCACTCCTCACATGACTCTTTTCCTGAAGCGATGACCCAACGGCGAATCGGAAAACGAACTTGTCACCAATCACCGTGTGCGCAAGATAAGCCTTGCCAGTCTTGTTCAGCTTCTCCATTAGTTGACGGTTTGCCTCATCGGCATCCTCTTCTGTCATGGATTCACTTGGCTTAATCCTAAAGCATACAAGAGCAAAGTTCCTCGGTACGACCACCTCGAACCTGTTGTCGGCACGGACAAAATCTTCGAACATCTTAGCCATGGCAACGTCACTACGGATGTGCTCTTGGAGCTTTGCGGTACCATAGGTGCGCATGACCATCCAAAGCTTGAGCCCACGGAAACGTCGACCGACGCCAACCTGCATGTCCTTAAGATCGGTGACCTCACCAGACTCGGTAGCGTCGTTCTTGAGGTACTCCGGGTTTGTCTCCAATGAGTCGCTCAGTCGGTGAGCATCGCGGACATAGAGACAAGTGCAATCAAGACATGTGAGAAGCCATTTGTGTGGGCTCATGCTAATGGAGTCCACGTGCTCGACGCCATCGAGATGGTGCCGAAACTCCGGGCAGATACACGCACTGCCAGCGTAAGCAGCATCAACATGAACCCACGCATTGAACATGGCGGCAATGTCGGCGATGGCGCCCACCGGGTCGACGGCGTTGGAAGACGTGGTGCCTACCGTGGCACAAACATATGTCGGCACGAGACCGGCGTCGACATCAGCTTGCATTACCTCGAGAAGCTTGGTCGGGTTAAGCCCGTAGTTAGTTTCCGGCCCGGTAGGGATGGAGCGGATGTTGGCGGGGTCGAAGCCTGCGAGGCGGCATGCCTTGAAGAATGTGGAGTGGGTCTGGTCGGCAGCATAGACAACCAAGCGTGTCATGTGGGACACGCCAATGGAGCCAGTCCGACGCAGAGCCGCATCACGGGCCGCGACTAGTGTGACGAGCATTGCCTCGCTGGTCGTGCCGAGGATGACGCCACCGCCGGTGCCACAGCCAGTGCTGGTGCGGTCCATGAAGGTGGTGGGTAGGCGCAAGAGCTGCGCAAGCCAGTCGAGGGCGAGAACCTCCATCTCGGTGGCTGCAGGCGAGGCCTGCCATGTGAATCCGACGGTGTTCATGGCAGAGGCTATGAGGTCACCAGCGATGGCGGCTGCGCTGTTGGTGGAGGGGAAGAAGGCGAAGAAGTTGGGGCTGGCCCAGTGCGTCATGCCGGGGACAACGGAGGTCCTGAGCTCCTTCATGGTGACATCGAACGACGTGCAGTTGGTCGGCGGGGACGCGCTGAGCTCGTCTTGCAGGTATCCCGGCTTCAAGTTTGGAAGAACCGGCATGGACTCGACGGTTGTGTAGTAGTCGGAGATGAAGTCGACGGCCTTGTGAAGATATGCGCGGACATCTTCGAGGTTGAGTGGCTCAAACTCCGCCTTATCGTCGGGGAAGGCGGAGAAGGACATTGGGTGGGTGTCGTAGCTGCCCATTTTTGAGAAGGCTTAACCCTTGATTAGGATTGGATCAAAGGTGGTGTGAGGTTCTTGGCTTGATGAAGTGGAGCTACCTTACTTTGCTTCGCTTTGCTGCCGGAGAGCAAGGAGAAGCAGAGGAGGAGAATGGAGTTGGTCGTTGGTACAGGGTGTGGTATATATAGCACTTCTGGATGCGGGTCGCGAGCGCTACCAAAGTGCATGCGTGGGTAGGTACTAGGTTGGTAGGTAGAGATCGAGCCACACGAGACGGATGCTCAACTCGTGCATTTCAATTTGGATACGGGTAGTCATTCTCACTGACCCAGCACCAACGAGGAACAATTTCTTGAAGAAGACACGTCGAGAGGAACAGGCAAACCTCGTCCGATATGCATGGTGGCGTCCGTTAATAGGCCACCATCCACCTGCTTAAGCTCTTGCACTCATGCATGGATCGTTTTCGTCACCACAAAAAATCGCCTTTTGTTCTTATTATCAAGGCTTGTGCTACTTGTCGATCGGCCCATTGGCAAGGATCCGCCGGGTCGCTGTTCGATGCGATTTTGTACCAAGAAGTGCTCGAGAATTTAAATAATAACCACCACATAGAAAAATGTTAAATACTACGAGTGCATATCTAACATATAAAAGCTGCTAGAGTACCCGCCATTTCAGCGCCATCTACGTTTCAAATTCATCGTGTACACTCGATTTGCACTGCTGTCCATTGACATCGTACTTTTCATCGCCGTGGTAAACATCTGGGCGCTCGTTCTTCTACACGCTGCGTAATCGAGCTAGAGCGACTGATGCTTGGGCCAGCCTTGCGCGCGGGCCAGCCTAGCAGCGACACGGTGTATGCTTCTCTTTGTTCGGGTGAAAGCAGGGGCAATCGATCGTGGGTTGCCAGGGGCGTTCGTGGGCTGGCTGGGCATTTTCTTACCGTCCTCGTTTGCACCCAGCGGCGGCGCCTCCGCTTCAACTGTGGCGGGCCCATCTGTCGGTGTCGCGGGTGCGCGGCTCAGAGACAGCAGCGAGCGAGCGGGCGACCTGGGGTAGCAGGCACGACAGAAAAGAAAAGGGGAAGCGCCAGCGAGAGAAAAGAGGAAAAGCAGTCAGACCTAGCCCGCGCCCCCGCAGCCGCCTCCTCTCCTGCCGCCGCCGCCGCCTCAGCCTCGTCCGCCTCTACTCCTGCCGCCGCCGCCTCGGCCTAGGCCGGCCCTGCTCTGCCGGCGCCCTTCGGCCTTGATCCGGCCTCGGCAGGAGGAGCTCGCCCTCGAGTAGGACTCAATATAAGGAGGGGAGCAGCAGCCGCGCCCCGTGCTCCACCGGTGCCCATCACCCTCGACCCGTCCTCGGCAGGAGGAGCTCGAGCCGAGGAGCGCGACCTCGATCCGGTCTCGCAGGAGGAGGGAAGCAGTAGCCGCGCCAGCCGACGCGCCTCGCATCACCTCCGCTATATCAGGCGCCATCTCATTCCCCGTCTCTTCTGGTTGCACCTCCCCCCGTGAGTTCCTTCTTCTAATCCCCTTCCTCTCTCGATTTGATCCGCGGGAGAGAGAGAAGATAAGACGGAGAGAGAGAAGGAGGAGAGGAGGGAGAGGAAAGGAGGTGCGGTGGCAGGGAAATCGTCGTCGGATGCGTCCTATATGTGGTGATGATCTCCTACTTTATTTTCTCTATTTGTGTTTGTTCTTACTTTCTTTCCAACTCAGTAATCGTGCTCTTGCTTTTCCTTTGGTCTCTGTTGTAGCTGGGTGTGTTCCCATCAAGTCGACGGTGGGGTTGATGTGCCCGTCGATTCGGTGATCCGCTGGCTGAGCTCATCTTCTCAATGGCGGACTGGTGTTCTATGGTAGTCGGAGCCATTGTATGTGGTTGTGCAGTTGCTGATGTACAGCAGGCATCCGTGGTGCCAGTTCTCCATCGTCCATGCGTATCTTCTATATTCTCTAGCAGCCAGGTGACTACATATTACCTTTTCTATCAATTCAGCTAAGCATTAGCAGACATGCAGTGTGCTTCTCATTGTTCTCTGAGGAATCTGAATTGGATTGATTTCGTGTGCTTCTTAGTTTTTGGTAATAGAGGTGTAGGAACAAGAGAAGAGAGACACAAATCCCTAATTGTGATTCATGACACCTAAGTACATGTATGAGTTGGGAAGACATAGTGATTCTAATTATCGAGTAAAGTCATGTATATAGATTAGTGTGATGTTATGATTTTTTCTGAGGGCATCTAAGCTGAAAAGCGGTGGGTGTGGTGGCTTAAACAAAATTTGTGCAATTTCGCTTTAACTTCAAACTGTTGTTGGTGAGACTGCCATGTCAGGAACTCATGTACTTACAGTACGTTCAGTTAAATTAGAAAATGTCGTCTCATTTAAAAAATAACATCTCATTTTCCCCCTTGATTCAGTTATGAACTCTACTGTACATTCAGACTCTGAAGTAGTTATGCGAGAGTAGAAGAGGTCTATAGCCTCTATTGCTGGTGGACTGACTATTTTATATAGACTGAAGCTGCAACTGAGGGTAGTGCTACTTGCTGGGCAGCAGTAACTTAGGTCCTGCTCTTTTGTGAAATTGACACACGAACTAAACATACACATTTGATTTTTCTCACAGTTTGTGCTCACACCAAATCAAGCTTTTAAAAGCATTATTACAGTGTTGTTTCTTCCTCTCTTTTAATTTTTAGATTGCTGTTTTTCTTGGTGACCTTCCTTGATTTGTGCTATTGTGCAAGAAATTTTTGGAAAACATGAATTCACTGCTTTACTGAAACTTGGATCTTCGTTAGGCATGAGTTGAGCTGCCTTATTTAATATGTTATTCATAGGCATCAATAAACTAGACGATTTGCCAGTAGAAACAATTATAACTGGGACGTGCTTTCTCTTGACACTGAGCAATGGATAAATATTCTAGCTTATTTCCTTTTTGTATTCGAACATGATGTAAGTGTGGAAATAAGAAAGAGATTATTTAGAGCTCTCTGCCCTTTTATTTTCTTTGTGGCTAATCTCTAACTACCCTATGGACTGTAGTAATCACTTTCTCTTTTTACCATCAGCAGGATTTAATTGATGGAGTCCTGCTGCTAAAGGACGTGAACAGGAAGTCCTATCGCTGGATGTTTACTGTCCGAATTGCAAGGATCTGGGAATACATGAGTACAGACCCTATCGAATTCTATAGCTCTATTCATTGGCACACCAGTTGATCAATTTTGAGGTAATAAAGCAAAGTTGTTATCTGGAAAATACTTACCTACTTAAAGAAGGTCAAAATAGAGAAATCGTTGGCATAATTTTTATGTGTACAATATACTAGCTTTCATACCTACTTTGGACAACAGAGGGCACATCAACATTATGTACCTGAAGCGATCGCTACAGAAGAAAGGTACCAAACAAGATTAACTGTTCCTATGCTTCTCAAAATACTTTAGTATATGCCCATAATATCACAGTATGAATTGCTGTGTGGGAAGTTTGCTTTTTCTACCATCACGGAATAATAATTCATTTTTTAGTTTGATATATTCTGCGCCCAATTAACTTCCCAGTAGAATGCAGGAAAAAAAATACCAACCTGCTTGTGTTCCCGAGAGAGTGTATTTTCTCCATGCCTCAACATTCTTGATACATATGGTCATCTCTGTTCTGGACGGCACACTTGACGACCTCTCTTCATGGCACAAAACTGAAACTGTGCCATGAATATATTTTCCTTGCATGCTTGTCTAAACAAAGTGTGCAATACACATGGCATAGTCGCATAGATATACAAATCCCTTATTCCTGTGAGCGAAACTGAAGCTTGCTACTTGTATAAGACCAGTCATAAACATTTTTGTGATTGTAGCTGATTTCCGTCAGTGAAACTTTGCCATGACAATTGTTTACTCAGTGAAATAGCTGATTCCAATCATCCATCAACTAGATTTGTGATAATCACAACAACAAGCTCATATCTTACAAATCGCCTGATTGGTGATTATCCATTTTATATGATGTTTTTCATTTGCAAGCGCTGAGTTTTTTACTTTCAAGTTTCTCTCTCTTACTCTATTTCATTAAATATATTTCTCCTCTCATTCCATCATTCAGTCTGTCGGTTACTCATGATGAGTGATTATATGCAATCATCCGACAATAATTAGTTATGCCAGGTTGCTACATTTCTATCTCCTTTTGCCAATATGAAATATGATGGCATATTAATATTTCGACCCAGTCTCGTCGTCCGCTGCAGCATCACCCTTCTTTTCTGCCGCCCTAACTTTTTTGCACCCCAGGCCTAGCAGGCGATAACAGCGCCACAGGGATTCGCTGCCGTGAGGAGAACCCCGACCCATATGATGGCCACCGGAAGGTCACACACTTCTTTGGCTCGCTTAGACTGGCTCCATTGACGACTTCTCTAAGGTATCTTCTTGTGCAGCTTCACACCTGCTTTAGCAGGCGTTTGCAGAGGAAGCAAGGGATACGTGCTACTGGTAATTTACTAATGATCCCTATTGTTGGAATAATTTTGTCGCAAATACTTTTGTTGGTTGTCCTTTTATTTTATTTATAATCTTGCCTCGATCATGTCTTCCATTGTGCTTCTTCACTGAAAAGGTGTTCTGCATGTGTGCACTTGCTTGAGAATGGAACAATCTCACGAAATCTATTGAAACAACTTACTTATTTCAGTATGCTTAATGTTTGGTTTTAGTAATTATGTCTGCTTTAGCAGCCAGGAGCATCCCCTCCCATTTCTGACTTTGAACCATGTGCCCTGTTTAAACCAGCGTAGTTTGATGACCTTATGCAATTATTTGGTACAAAGAATGTGCTGATAAAGTATTTTTATTTTTACTTTACTGTGTTTAGTTCCGAGGTATTTATACTCCTATCAATCTGCTCTAATTTGGTTCGCTGATATCCTGGAGGAATTAGACCATCCTATATCCTTTTTTCTGATTTTGGTTGGATACCTGCTTAGGTGGGTGAACTTTTAAGTGTATTTGTTGGGTTTCTCTTGGCGTGTTTGAACAAAAATTGGCATTCAACACTGCTATTTAAAGATGGTTTGATCAATACTAGGGAAAACCCATAGATGGAAGGAAATTATTGTAGGTGAGAGCATGGTACCCCATCTCTTCCTATTTTGTTCCTTTCTTATAGTATTACTTTGAGGCATTATTTATAGCAAAAGAATCAGATTGAACATTTGATATCCTTATTCCTTATCATGCTACGCAGAGGCCCTTAGGTTTGCATTTGGGTGCTAATTGTTTAATAAACATCATGCATTAGTTAGCTATAATCCTTTATCTTTTCCACAAACATGATGATTATGTTCAGTAGGATTGTCCGTTTCATATCCCAGAGATGTATCATTGTAAAGTAAGGTTTAAGGAGATCTAATCCTGGGAATATCAATGTAAGAGCACAACTTTGTATTAGAATGCTTACTGTGTTTTACATGGTGGTGTTTCTAAGAAAGTAAATTTGGTTGTGATCTTTAAATGGTTTGAAATTTAGTTAAGGGTGACAAAGCCTGAATGTGGCCACATTTTGGTGGGGAAGAAGGATATAGTCTTTATAATTTAATCTTAGCCTTAAACTTCTGTGATTCGTTGACCAAATGTATCTCGATGTAGTTTTGGCTATATTGGGACTGGGATTTAAGCCTCTTTCCTTTCCGAGACGCATACATAAGTACTGTGTGCTATATGGGCTGGAAAAATAGTGTTGAAATTCAAACTCGGATCGTATGGGCACTCCAGCGGCTGGATCATATCTCTGTTTGGGACTAATTGTCAAATGAATAATATTTAGACACCCAAGTCGAAAACCAAATGTGACCAACAGCCGCCTGTTCTTTTTTGGTTGTTTGTTTAGGTATCTAAGAATGCTGATGATTACACTCGGAGCAGGCCTTGTCGCGGCGCTGCAAGTGTTGCCCCCTCCTCCCCAAGGGCAAGGTGAAGGAAGGTGCCTGTGTGGTTCTTATACAGCTTGCAGCAAGGATTGCTGTGTCCAACCTGCACAAGAATGCCAAGAAGTCCAACGGCGCATGTTTCTGCCATGATTTCCTTTGGTTAGATTTCATGGATTTAGGTGTTGAAAAATTATGGGCTGTGGATGCAGGATTAAGGACATGTACCTGCACTACAACGAGAGATCTGGGCTGCCTTTGTGGCTTCCAAACTTGAAATGTTTGTTTGGAAGTTAGTTTAGTTTTTTGTTGTGGATTCACAGCTTCTCACATGTACCATCCTCTTAGACCTTTAGATTTCTAAAGAAATTAAATGAAGATATGGTGGTATGGTCTCAATAGTATAACTTAAAGCCTTCCATGCTATATATTTTCTCTAAAATTTGCTCTTGAAGAATCATGTATCTATGTTAGATCCGGTGAGAAAAGGCGGCTGTTGGTCACATTTGGTTTTCGACTTGGGTGTCTAAATATTCTTACAATACTTGGCATTCTTCCTGTACATATTAATCTTTCAAAACCTCTTCATGATTATCATCATACAACACCTAGCTACAACTAAATCCATAAAACCGAAGAAGGTTGAACACAAAACCTACATAACCCATGCGTTCAAACAATGTTTTCATTTGCTCTACTAATACCAGTACATGCATATGCTTACACCAACCATTTTATATACCATTGCATAGGGGCACCTGGCACTATCTACTTTCTAAGCTTTTATGGTCATTGCAGATGGGGAAACAAAGTGAGGCTATGCAGGAAGCAGCTCACAAATTTGAGGCAGCTCATCGCTACAAGGAAGACCTTTGCCACTCAAAGAATGGCAAGACCCTATATACACATCACCTGCAATTATATATACAATTCTTAGTGTTGTTACCTTTCAATTCCAATATTTCTTTTCTTAGTGTTGTTACCTTTCATTTGCAGTATTTCTCGGTCAGTTTTACCGAGAAATATCTCCATTGCTATATTGACACAAAGCTTTATGACTTGCCAACAAAATCTGGAGATGGAAATACCTGCATCAAAGCCTGTCTAATAAAAGGAGTCGATAACAGGGCAACAATTACCAGAGGCTAGGAAGACTTATTCCACACAGCTAATATGAAAGAGAAATATATGCCTTCGCCTTCAAGTGCAATTACAAGTGCCTGCGTTTCACCGTGCACGCCCTCTGAGCACTGTGTTCAGTCTACTAACCTACCTAATTAGCCTATGAAGTTCTGTGTGTATAGCTTCACCCTAAGAACCCGCTGTGTGTATAGCTTCACCCTAAGAACCTGTTTGCTTTTTGCAATACTCTCTGGTCATGTATAAATTTGGAATTCATGATGATATGTTAGATCCGGGCAATATATCTATTCCAACTTCTGTGACCAATATAGATAAGAAATTCATTTACATTGCTCTATATGATCCTCAATGAATATCCCAGAAGACCTACAAGGGAAATCAATACTCTATGAAATCTAAGTTTAACACTATTATTTTATCTGCCATCATATCCACATTGGCTTACTTCCTCTTCTAAACATTCTAATTTTTTTCATCTGAAAATCAATTTAAGTCATCCTACTATTTGCAATACAATCCACAACATTATATTTTTATTTATATCTCTCACTACAAACATTGCTTCTAATTGGCTTCTTGCGCCATTGGCGCAACCGGGTCATCTAGTAGTATTAAAAAAGAAGGAAAAAAATCATTGATCAGTGATATTTTTAATATTGTCCTTCTTTCTCTTTTACTCCCTCCGTCCGGAAATACTTGTCATCAAAATAAATAAAAGGGGATGTATCTAGATGTATTTTAGTTCTAGATACATCCCTATTTGTCCATTTTGATGAAAAGTATTTTCGAACGGAGGGAGTACATGATTATAAGTCTTATAACCCATGTAATCATTTTTTTATCGTAGAAGATTTTTCTTGAGCGCAGAACACTCATAGAAGAATATATGTACGCACGGACCTGTGCTTGCATGCTCGCTAGCTGATCAATTTGATTATTATTATTTTGAACAAGCTGATCTCTTGACTAGCCTTGTACCTGGTGCATGGCAAAAAAAAAAGAGGGAAATGGTGCATGGCAAAATTGCCTATCGTACTAGCAATATGCATGTATCCATGGACAGGTATAGTAAAAAAATAATCAGTCGTCATCAATATCGCACGGAAGAAAATGTGAGTTTTGGCCCCACAGGCTTTCCTTGCGTTTCGTAAAGAATTCAAGACGTGTGGTGTGCTACGTTTCTAAAAGAACAAAAAGATGTGTGGTACGTGCGAGCCCCCGTGATCAATGTCACATGGAACAAGCTAGAGTTTTTCGATTTCCCATTTTTTTCAAGTAAAAAAGTTCGTTCAAAACACGGGGTCTAGTTTCGAAGATCTTGATATGTGAAACAAAAGGGTGAAAACATTCCTGATTTGGATGCACAGTTCAAGAGGTAATACGTCTTGAAAAAACAAATCTAAAAGAACGCAAAACTTCTGGGTTGTGACAAGTAAGGCAGATGTAGAGAGAAGGTGGGAGAGACCTATGAAGGGGCACCCTCTAATTAGTGATCCCGTGGAGAGCCCCTATACAACACATTGTGTGTCTAATTGGCGGGAAACGCTAGCTCTGGGACAGACATTTCATTGTTTTTTATCGGTTTTCTCTAGTTTTTCATTGGGTCTTTATTTATTTTTCTATAAGCAGCACTTAGCAGTTTCCGGCTAAATCGTCCATTTTTTCCCCGACGCCCGCTGCTCCTCCTTGTCGCCGTCGCCGCCCGACGCCCCTGCTCCACCTTGCCATCGCCGCCGCCACCGACGCCGTCAGGCTGCTCGCCTTCGCCGTCGCCGCCGCCCCCTGTGAGCATAGCCTGCTCCCACGCCCCCCGTCCAGCGCCCTGCATACCACACCGCCGCCGCCCTGCTGCGTCAGCCTTGCCTGCCCTGTCTTCTTGACCGCCAGCGCGCCGCCCTGCCTGCCCTGCACCATCACACCGCCCTGTCTCTGTGCGGCAGTGCGCCCGCCCCTGCCCTGCCTGGCCGCCCATGCCCGCCCCCCGCCCTGCCCTGCATTTTCCTCCATAGCATTTTTTTGCATTTTTTGTGTGTATGTGTTTGTATGTGTATATATGGGTACATTTTCATAGTATTTTTTTTTCATAAGTGTATTTTTTGTTCATTGCATTTTTTCATATGTATAATGTATATATGTATGTGGTAGCTATATATATATGATGAATGGATGTGGCTATATATGTATGTATGAATATAATGTTCATAGCATTTTTTTTGTTTATATATGTTTTTTCATATATTTATTAATTTTATATTTAGGTTGTTAGTAGATATCGATCGATTTTAGGTTAGTGCATTTTAGGTTAGTGTAGAGGAGAAAGTAAAATAAGGAAAAGGAAGAAAAGAGGAAGAAGGAAGAAGGAAGAAGAAGAACAGAAAGAATGAGAGGAAAAAGGAAAATAAGAAGAGGAAGAAAGGAGAAAAAGAGGAGAGGAAGAAGAGGAGAAATAAATAAGAAGAGGAAAAAAGAAAAAAAAGAAGAGGAGAAGAAGAAAGGAATAGAGGAGAAGAAGAAAAAATAGAAGAAAAAAATTCTATTTTTCTTCTTCTCCTCTATTCCTTTCTTCTTCTCCTCTTTTTTTCTTCTTTTTCTTTTTCTTCTTCTTCCTTCTTCCTTTTTCCTCTTTTCTTCCTTTTCCTTAATTATTTTCCTTTCTTGAGGGAGAAGAAGAAAAATAAGAGGAGAAGAAGAAAGAAAGGAATAGAGGAGAAAGAAGAAACTTCAACACGAGGGGGTGGTACCGATACCCCCTCCCCGATAACATTATTTTCCCATGTATATGTATGTCGCGTCGTTGTCGATATAACCCCCTCTAGATAACTTCGACATGAGGGGCGGTCGATATATATACCCCCTCTCGACCGTGATAACTTATACAACTGCAGCACCCCCCTCGGCCCTCTCGCTCGACCAAAACTCTCGAGAACACCCAAACCCTAGAGAGAAAACGATGTTGGTCTCCTACCCCCTCCCGCCGCGCCCCTACCCGACAAATTAACTCTCTCGAGGCCACCCAAATTTATCAAGTTAAAAGAGCGTTATTATCGGGGCCACCCCGAACCCTTGAAGCTTTGTGTCGAGGCGACCCCAAACCCTAGAGAAGCAGCGTCGAGGCCACTAACATGATTTATATATATATATATACCCCGTTTCCTTCGTTGTAATCTCACATAAAAGGTGGATCGGTAAAACTGAAAACTGCGGCAAGTTTGCGCAGGCAAAACCTCGTCTTCCACCTCGCTTCACTCGATCATCTTTCAACTCCGACAGACTAGCAAGCTCGTGAGCAAGCTAGCTATTTATGAAGGCCAATGACGTATAAAATGCAGGTGAACATGAAGAGAATGCAAGGTTGTGACTTACCATTTCTTTAAACATTCGAGAATGCCTGGCTGCAGCTTGTATGAGCGCATTTGAAGAAATAGTAGTTGGCCTTGAACCTGGAGTCTTATTAGGACTAGATCTCTCTAAAAGAATATTTTGCAAATTTGGATTACTATTTTCTTTGTCAACCCTCTTCATAGGCACCTGTAAATAGAAGTGCACATTTAGCAATGCAAGTAAGCAACATAAACCTTACAAGGTTGCAAGCATATGATTGTAATCACCTGTTGGGTTCCCATCTATTGGCTAAATTCTGCAAACTTTGCCATCATGTTTTTTTCTAATTCCAGTCTTGATGTTCGCTCGTCTTCTAACAATATTTCCCTTTCAGCACGCTCTTCTTTTAACCTCTCCTCAAGTTGTTCTCTCTCAACACGCTCCAAGTTAATCCTCCCTTGTGTGTTTTCATGTTCAGCTCATAGTTGATCTTGTAATTTGTTGACCTACTGGCTGAGCTCAGAGTTTCTCTCCTTGGTGGCTGCTGTAGCACGAGCTTGCTCTTCAATATGGATATGAAATCTTTCAGAACCAGTTGAAGGTTTCGCCATGTATCCATACCCACGAGGCTGCGATGACTTGCATTCCAGAGTGTCTTTGTATGCGGTCTGGAAAATATTGTTATTTTGCTCACTTGAAAGTGGACGTTCAGTTTCAGTTTCTTTGTTTTTAACCTCTAGAAGTTCTTTGTCCTAAAAATGAAAGGAACAATTATAGGTACGACATCAATATTGACACTATAAAAGATGAAACAAGATGAGGTAATATCACTGGAAGTCACATAACTTGCATCGGATGTGCAGTTTGGTGCTACTTCTTGCAAAATACGGTTTTTTGGTCATTAAGCTTATCATTTGGTGCAAATACGGTCATTCCATTCAAAAGAGATAACTAAACTTGCTGAACGCACTACTCTTACTGATCTTTCTGAAGATAACTGAAGATAGCGATTACTGAACTTGCACTTGGTGCTCTGGAGCGTAGTCACTGGCGTGCTTATATAGCATGTGTCGTGGGTGGTAGACATAGCAATATAAAAGAGAGAGGAAATGCATACAGTGACCATCATCACTAACTACGGAAATGCAGTAAGGTAGTACATATGTACTGAATATTTTTACAACGAAAATGCAGTATAGTTTGGTACTAAATTTAATCATGAAATTATCACAAAAAATTCTATTGCACACAGCTCTATAGTGAATTTTACAACAAAAGTGCAGTACAACTTTGTACTGAATTTATCCATGAACGTTTTGCACACAGTGATCATCATCATGAACCAGACATACGAGTACTAAATATCAACCAATGCACATACTTTTATTACCAGGCAGAGAGACAGCTCAAAACAGGACGCATATAATTTGCAGAAAGGAAATCATCCATAATTAACAGGGAGAGATATAGCCAAAACAAATTCATTTGTATTCCAAGTATAAAACATTAAGGGCACAAACTCACATCAATTATACTTCACCTAACAAGTGAGCTAACAAATTCAAATTCAGTACAGAATTTTAGATAACATGTTTAGTGCAGAAATTCAGTTAACATATTCTGCGCACACATTCAGTTAACAGGTTAAGTGCTCTAATTTAGTTAAAACTGCAGCAGATAACAAATTCAGTTAAGATTGTGAAGTCCCAATAAAACAGATAATTATCAATTTCAGTTAACAATCTCAGTCACATAATGTGCAACATATTCAATTAACTTAAAAGCCGCGTGCGCGTCGCCCCAAAATGGCGTTGGTCGCTGACAGTGGACCCGTGCATGCCACGTTAGCGGTAGATACGGATGCATTGGAACGGAATAACTGTACTTGCGCCAAATGACAAGTTTGATGACAAAAAAACCGTATTTTGAAAGATCTAGCACCAAACTGCACATCCGACACAAGTTTAGTGACTCCCAGTGATATTACCTCAAACAAGAATAACACGATCCAATGCATGAATAATCCCAGCTAATGATGAAACATGCCGAATGCACATCATTGAATAACTATAGGATAACCAAAAGTCGGTGTACTCACGTAAACTTTCTGGGACTCTGTGTTAGACCATGTTCCCATAGAGCAATACAATCTGGCTCTTCCCCAGTTTCCAAGTTTCTCTGCAAGTAATATAACAATGAGATGCTTGAAACATGAAACAATATTTAGCAGCGAGGCATACATATTTAGTTGGACTCATACCTTCTCAAAACTTACTTGCGAGTAAGATATTGATCCAATTCTGTGTTTTGTTTTCTGCTTCTTACGGTTATCGGCGTTCTTTTGCCTGCGTTCCTATCAATTCATTGAAACCAAATGTAACCAGTCAGACAAGCCATTTCATCTTAACACATAGTAGACAAACAGTGATCTTAGAGATAGCCTAAAATTTTGAATCAGTGCCAAAGTACTCAATCATCCATTCCCACTCTTGTGGTTGTAAATCTTCCAGCATATTAGCCAATCTAGCTGCATCTGTTTTGTATGCCTTGTAAGTGGAGCTTAGAGTTGATCGCCAGCCTCTATATCGCTCTTTCTCAATTTTGAGAACTTTTTCTTCTCTTTCTGGTGTATCTTCCAGGTCCCATCTTTCATGTAAAGCATACAACAAATGAATGTACATAAGCAGTGTATTATCAATGGTAAAATAAGATAACACATCTGGAAAAGGTTGTACGTACTCTCATATCTGCAACAGTGAGTCGATGGATGGTAGGGTGAATGTCCGACCACATCATCACTCCAATGAGTGGTAACTTTCTTTTCATTGTGACTACCACGTCATCCTTGAATGAACGATAGTTCATTCCTACTGTACCACCCAATTTTTCAGGGAATGTAATATTTAGCTTTGCAGATCCATTGGCAAAACGCTTCTTAGATGCTTTAAAACCTTTTAGAACACATCGCCCTTTCTTCTTCTATCCACCAGCTTCTACAGCCCAAATCACACAACAAATATTGTATTACTCAGTATTAGATTGTAAGAAATGATGACACAAATATAAACGAAAACAAGTACCATCTTGTAGTAGCGCACCGTTGCGGCGAGCATGGGATGGCCATTCAACAAGGGAACACATGTCATTAGCAGACATTGGAGTGTCAGATTGTTCTGGAGTTCCTGTAAAAGATTTAGTAGTCTGGAAGGTTTAGCATTTTAACCCACACCAAGATTTTATGCATTCTAGCAAATGCTAAACAATTTACTAGATCTGGGTTGTCCACGTTGGTTTTTGTATGTTGTTATTCTTTACATCCTTGTTAAGAGAATAAAGCCTTTATTTACTACACACAAAAACAATCATGGGACTTAGCATTAACAAAGCATCGATGTTGTGCACCATTCAGATAGGTGATTATGAAGTAAGGATGTTGTGTACCAGGAGCACCGTCCATAAAATTCATCATTGTGCCCTTGTGTAGGTAAGGCAGACATAATTTTTTTTGGTCAATTTTAGAAGAAACGCAATACGTTAAGCAGGCATAAAATCAAATCAGTTTAACTCATATTAAAATTCGAGGCAGCTCAAACTGAATGAAGCTCAATGTCGAGTTCTAGAACATGACTCGTGCTCAGCTTTGTAACGATCTCGAGTCGATCTCGAGCTAGTTTCGAGATAAATGAGACGGCAAAAAGTATAAACCTATGTTGATTATTCCAACTAGATAAGGCACAACATGATATAAGAAAGCAATAAAAACAAAATATCTATTAAGAACTCATATTATAATGGTCTAAATAACATGCAGAGGATGCACTAAACCTGACTAAACCTAAACCCTAGGTTCTCTTGACGTACGTTATTCAGAATTATCAAGCATATGTGAATGAACATGAAAGGCAATGTATCAGTGATAGGTTGTTCATGAAAATACTACTAAGAATCTATAGGAAAAAACATTTCCAAAGTGGCTCGTGTAAGACCAAATATCTATTAAAAATCATCTTATAGTAATCTGAATCAAATGCAATGCGGAGGATGACTAAACCTGAATCCTCTGCTCTGTTAACACACAAATATCATCTAATATATGACATTGTGGCTTAAAATGTGTTGAAAGAAACTCATCTCGATCTACGCTAATTGCTAAGAAATATTTATTAGAGTAAAACTGATAGACTTTCGTAGATACAACTTGCGCCGTATCCAGGAGCATTTTACACATGATCAGTCTAACTATACCTCAGATCTAGAAAAAGGAGCAGCTAACATATTAATTTCTAAACATATTCAGGTCTTTTCTGCAGCTCAGGCCATCAAAACAAGTTTATCTTTGGAAATGCAAGTCAAGGAACCTGGACAGAGATACTACAATTGCGATGTTGAGTCCAATCTATCTCTATCTAACATGAATCATTCCGTAGTACTACTTGGCAGTGGGCACCACCACTAAATTGGGGTACTGTACTCAGGAGAACACAATACAAAAGTGACTGTAGGATGTATCAGAAAAACCCACAGAGTGTAAGAATGTGGATTTATTTTAGACAAGACGGATAATATTACATCGAAAGTTAACCAACCTGATTCATATATAAGAATTAATGTTGTATGCATGGTGACGGCGACAGAGATGGTAGGATTCCGAGTGTAATGTAAAGATTCAGACTGAACCCAGGGGAAAAACAAATGTAAAGTGGATCATGAAAGCATCACGCAACAGGACGCAACTGTCGCAATATCACTACCATATTGCAAATCTGGTGCAGCTTGTGGCAATACATGGCTTCTATTGCAACAAAATGAGTACCTAGCACGATGAAACGAAACTGTGGCAATATGTAGATCCTATTACCACGAATTGGGATTTTGTGGTAATATAGCATTTTATTGCAACGAAAGATAGTTGTAGCAATAAATTTTGTTGCAATAGACAGGAATCCTTGTAGTGCCAAACGGCAATTACGGTCAACGGCGAAGTAGGTCACTACTTTCGCAACAAGCGGGGACTGCGTCTGGGAGACCCAGCCTCCCCATTGCTGTTCAACTTTGTGGCAGATGCCCTCGTAGCAATGTTAGATAGAGCTTGGTCGGCAGGCCATCTAAGGGGGGTGGTTAGTCGCTTGGTACCAGGAGGGGTCTCCCACCTATAGTATGCAGATGCTACGTTGCTGCTGTTCGAGCCAGACATGCATAGTATAGCTACGGTCAAAGCTATCCTGCTGAGCTTCGAGCTTATTTCCGGCCTCAAAATCAACTTCCAAAAATGTGAAGTGATTTCCATGGGGATGGGGGCAGCCGAGGGTCAGGAAGTGGCAGACTTGCTCAACTGCAAAATGGGGTCTCTCCCATTCCAATACCTCGGGCTACCTATCGGGGATCGGGCTCCTACCATTCAGGACTGGGCCCCCCTTTGCACTACAGTAGCAGGCCGGGTTGGGCCATGAAGGGGTAAATTCATGTCATCGGGAGCGCGACTAATCCTCACCAACTGCAGCCTCTCGTCTTTGCCCATGTTTACTATGGGCCTTTTTCTGTTGGCCGACGGCGTGCACTCCATGCTTGACACGCCTCGGTACCAGTTCTTTTGGGAAGGAGCCGGCCCCAAATGCAAGTATCGCTTGGGCAAATGGAACACTGTGTGCCATCCCAAGTCCCAGGGAGGTCTTGGGGTTTTGAATTCCAGGTTGATGAATGTGGCGCTTATGCGCAAATGGATCTGGAAAATGTCTCAAAGGGAAACAGGGCTCTGGGCCGACCTGCTCAGGGCCAAGTACTTCCCGTCTGGCAATTTCTTTGCGGTGTCGGGGAGGGGGTCTCCCATCTGGAACTCTATTCAAGAGCTCAAACCAATCTTCGCCATGGGGGAAAAGTTTTCAGTCAAATAGAGGCGCTCAACGCGTTTCTGGTTGGACCTCTGGATTGGTGATCAACCTCTTTGGTCTAGATTTAGAGACCTGTTCAACATAGCTCTCGAACCAAGCCCTTTGGTGTCTCAAGCTATGGTCGAGTCCCCGCCGGTGCTGCTTTTTCGTCGCGAACTCACGAGCCCGGAGACGACAAGTTTGGAAACTTGTTGACTCTTGTTGAGGAGGTGTCTCTAACCCAGGGCCCAAACATTGTGTCTTGGCACCTCAACGCCTCTGGCAAGTTCTCGGTAAACTCCCTTTACAGAGCTCTTGTCGGGCACCCTATCAACAGGTGGCTTCCGTGCTGTGGAAAGCTCGGATGCCCCTCAAGATTAAGGTTTTTTTGTGGCAGTTGTGTCGTGATAGACTTCCCACGTCCATCAACATAGCCAAGCGCAATGGGCCGGCTAGCGGGCCCTGTGCAGTCTGCAGGGAGCCAGAGACCACCAACCATGTTTTCCTCAACTGCTTTCTGGACTGGTTTGCGTGGAGTGCAGTCCGCGAGGCTGCTGGTCAGGATTGGGATCCCCGGTCAAGTTCTGAGCTGTGTGCTCTCCTGTCGTCGGTTAGTGGTACCGATCGGCGTGTCATGTGGTGTTGCGTGGGGGCGTTACTCTGGGCACTTTGGCATATTAGGAACAAACTTACTACTGAGGGATCCTTCCGCGAGGCTGTTGGAAATATGCCCTAGAGGCAATAATAAAAGGATTATTGTTATATTTCCTTGTTCATGATAATTGTATTTATTCATGCTATAATTGTATTATCCGGAAATCGTAATACACGTGTGAATACATAGACCATAATATGTCCCTAGTAAGCCTCTAGTTGACTTGCTCGTTGATCAACAGATAGTAATGGTTTCCTGACTATGGACATTAGATGTCGTTGATAACGGGATCACATCATTAGGAGAATGATGTGATGGACAAGACCCAATTCTAAGCATGGCACAAGATCGTGTAGTTCGTTTTGCTAGAGCTTTTCCAATGTCAATTATCTTTTCCTTAGACCATGAGATCGTGTAACTCCCGGATACCGTAGGAGTGCTTTGGGTGTATCAAACGTCGCAACGCAACTGGGTGACTATAAAGGTACACTACAGGTATCTCCGAAAGTGTCTGTTGGGTTGACACGGATCGAGACTGGGATTTGTCACTCCCTATGACAGAGAGGTATCTCTGGGCCCACTTGGTAATGCATCATCATAATGAGCTCAAAGTGACCAAGTGTTTGGTCACGGGATCATGCATTACGGTACGAGTAAAGTGAATTGCCGGTAACAACATTGAACGAGGTATTGGGATACCGACGGTCGAGTCTCGGGCAAGTAACGTACCGTTTGACAAAGGGAATTGTATACGAGGTTGATTGAATCCTCGATATCGTGGTTCATCTGTTGAGATCATCGAGGAGCATGTGGGAGCCAACATGGGTATCCAGACCCCGCTGTTGGTTATTGACCGGAGAACCGTCTCGGTCATGTCTGCGTGTCTCCTGAACCCGTAGGGTCTACACACTTAAGGTTCGGTGACGCTAGGGTTGTGTGAATATAAGTATGTAGCAAACCAAAAGTTGTTCGGAGTCCCGGATGAGATCCCGGACGTCAAGAGGAGTTCCAGAATGGTCCGGAGGTAAAGAATTATATATAGGAAGTGTTGTTTTGGCCATCGGGAAAGTTTCGGGGTCACCCGGTATTGTACCTGGACCACCGGAAGGGTCCCGGGGGTCCATCGGGTGGGGCCACCTATCCCGGAGGGCCCCGTGGGCTGGTGCGCCCCCCTTGGGCCCCCCTGCGCCTAGGGTTGGAAACCCTGGGGTGGGGCGTGCACCACTTGCCTTGGGGGGCACTCCACCCCCCTGGCCGCCGCCCCCTTGGGCGATTCCCATCTCCAGGGCCGGCGCCCCCCTGGGGGCCTATATAAAGGAGGGGGGAGGGAGGGCAGCCGCACCCTAAGTCTTGGCGCCTCCCTCCCCCTGCTACACCTCATCATCCTCCCGCAGTTGCTTGGCGAAGCCCTGCCGGAGTCCTGCTGCATCCACCACCACGCCGTCGTGCTGCTAGATCTTCATCAACCTCTCCCCCCCCCTTGCTGGATCAAGAAGGAGGAGACGTCATCCGCTCCGTACGTGTGTTGAACACGGAGGTGCTGTCCGTTCGACACTTGGTCATCGGTGATTTGGATCACGGCGGGTACGACTCCATCATCCCCGTTCTCTTGAACGCTTCCGCTCGCGATCTACAAAGGTATGTAGATGCTCTCCTATCACTCGTTGCTTAGATGAACTCATAGATGGATCTTGGTGAAACCGTAGAAATTTTTTTAATTTTCTGCAACGTTCCCCAACATTTGGCATATTAGGAACAAACTTACTATTGAGGGATCCTTCCCTTCTCCTCCTGCTGACGTGGTTTTCAAATGTGTCATCTTCCAGCAGCAGTGGGCGCTGTTGGGAAGGCACCAAGACGCTGATCTTCTACAGCTCGCTCTTGCTCGTCTTCGACATGTCTATGCTTTGGCAAGAGCTCCTGCACCGCCTCCCTAGGGTTGTGAGGCATCTTTTGGCATCATCATCGCGAGCCTGCGTGCTCTGATTCAGCCGGATGTGGCTTGTAATCCAAAACTTGCTCCCCTCTGTTCGATCAACCTTTTGAGGGTATTTGTTGCGTTGTAAGACTTTAATCCATGTACGCTGCCTGTTGTGGGCTTTATTAAGTTAAAGCCGGATGCACCTGGCGTCTTCGTTCTAAAACAACACTAGTAGAAAAGGGGCCAATGGTCCAGGCCGGTCCGGCCCATTAGTCCCGGTTCAATCCAGAACCGGGACCAATGGGGGCATCGGACCCGGTTCGTGAGCCCCGGGTGCCGGCCGGGCCACGTGGGCCATTGGTCCCGGTTCATCTGGACCTATTGGTCCCGGTTTGTGGGACGAACCGGGACCAATGGTCCTCGCTCTGGCCCAAACCCACTGGTCCCGGTTGGTGGCTTGAACAGGACCAATGGGCTCCATTAGTCCCGGTTCGAGCCATCAACCGGGACTAAATGGTTGGTGCCGATTCGACCGAGTTTAGTCCCACCTCGCCAATCAAGGGGAACGGACTGGTTTATAAGCCCTCCTCTCAGATTTTATTGAGCTCCTCCGATAATGAAAATAGATGCGCTTATATAGGTAATTTAGCATAAATTCATACGGATTTCTCTTGAAATTGTTATGAATTTAAGTTGGATTACCTCTATAAGCGCATCTGTCTCATTTCGAGTAGTTTTTTTCTTTTCTGCTATATTTATTTTTTCTTTTTATTTCTGAGTTGTAATAAGCCATTAAAAATAAGCATATATGCTCCTTTTTAGTATAGTTAATCACAACTATTTTTTGCTTCTATTCATTTCTGAGTAGTTTTTATATAGTTTTTTCTTTTTCTGCTATATTTATTTTTTCTTTTTATTTCTGTGTTGTAATAAGCCATTAAAAATAAGCATATATGCTCCTTTTTAGTATAGTTAATCACAACTATTTTTTGCTTCTATTCATTTCGAGTAGTTTTTATATAGTTTTTTCTTTTTCTGCTATATTTATTTTTTCTTTTTATTTCTGAGTTGTAATAAGCCATTAAAAATAAGCATATATGCTCCTTTTTAGTATAGTTAATCACAACTATTTTTTGCTTCTATTCATTTCTGAGTAGTTTTTATATAGTTTTTTCTTTTTCTGCTATATTTATTTTTTCTTTTTATTTCTGTGTTGTAATAAGCCATTAAAATAAGCATATATGCTCCTTTTTAGTATAGTTAATCACAACTATTTTTTGCTTCTATTCATTTCTGAGTAGTTTTTTATATAGTTTTTTCTTTTTCTGCTATATTTATTTTTTCTTTTTATTTCTGTGTTGTAATAAGCCATTAAAAATAAGCATATATGCTCCTTTTTTAGTATAGTTAATCACAACTATTTTTTGCTTCTATTCATTTCTGAGTAGTTTTTATATAGTTTTTTCTTTTCTGCTATATTTATTTTTTCTTTTTATTTCTGTGTTGTAATAAGCCATTAAAAATAAGCATATATCCTCCTTTTTTAGTATAGTTAATCATAACTATTTTTTGCTTCTATTCATTTCTGAGTAGTTTTTATATAGTTTTTTCTTTTCTGCTATATTTATTTTTTCTTTTATTTCTGTGTTGTAATAAGCCATTAAAATAAGCATATATGCTCCTTTTTAGTATAGTTAATCACAACTATTTTTGCTTCTATTCATTTCTGAGTAGTTTTTATATAGTTTTTTCTTTTTCTGCTATATTTATTTTTTCTTTTTATTTCTGTGTTGTAATAAGCCATTAAAAATAAGCATATATCCTCCTTTTTAGTATAGTTAATCATAACTATTTTTTGCTTCTATTCATTTCTGAGTAGTTTTTTATATAGTTTTTTCTTTTTCTGCTATATTTATTTTTTCTTTTTATTTCTGTGTTGTAATAAGCCATTAAAAATAAGCATATATGCTCCTTTTTTAGTATAGTTAATCACAACTATTTTTTGCTTCTATTCATTTCTGTGTTGTAATAAACTATTTTTTAGTATAGTTAATCACAGCTGCAGAGTCTATTGGTCCCGGTTGGTGGCTCCAACCGGGACCAATGCCCCTCTTTTGTCCCGGTTCGTGGCTGCAACCGGGACCAATGCCCCTCTTTTGTCCCGTTTGTGCCACCAACCGACCAAAGTCTTCGTTCTCGCCCTTTGGGCTGCTGAAAAAGTCTTTGGTCCCGGTTGGTGCACAAACCGACAAAGAGAGATTGGTCCCGTTAGGCGCAAACCGACAAAAGCTTTTGCTATATAAGTAGCACTTAGGAAAATTTCAGAACCGCATCCCCACTTCGATCTCTCCTGCTCCTCTCCACGCCCTTGTGTCCCTCCCTGCCGCCCGACACCGTCGCCGCCCTTCGACACGCCGCCGCCGCCCTGCCCACTGCTCTCGCCGTCGCCGCCCTTCACCTTGCATGTCCCGTCGCCGTCCAGCCGCGCCGCCCAGCGCGTCGTCGCCGTCTCCGCCCGACCCGACCCGCCCGACGCTGCCATCGCCGCCCGCCCGACGCTGCAGCCGCCTTGCCATTGCGCCGCCTGGCGCCGTCGCCGCCTACGCCGACCTACGCCGTCGCCGTGCTGGCAGGTCGCCTTTTTTTAATTTTTCTTAGATTTGTTTTTAGATTTTTTGTAGTTCATAGATATTTTTGTTAGATTAGATTGTGTAATTTAGATATGTAGTTAATGTAGATTGTGTAATTAATTTGTTAGTTTTTATGTTAGATTTTTTTTCTGTAAAAGATTTGTTCATATTATGTAAGATTTTTATGTTAGATTTTTTATGTTAGTTTCTTTATGTTAGATTTTTTTGTAAAATTTGTACATATTGTGTAATTTAGATCTTTTGTAGGATTAGATGTGTAGTAATTTGGATATGTATTATATTATGTTAGTTTTTTTCTGTAAAATTTGTTCATATTATGTAAGATTTTTTATGTAAGGTTTTTATGTTAGATTTTTTATGTTAGTTTTTTATGTTAGTTTCTTTATGTTAGATTTTTTTCTGTAAAAGATTTTTAGTTAGTTTTTATGTTAGATGTTTTATGTTAGATTTTTTATGTTAGTTTTTATGTTAGATTTTTTTAAGATTTTTTGTAGTTCATAGATATTTTTGTTAGATTAGATTGTGTAATTTAGATATGTAGTTAATGTAGATTGTGTAATTAATTTGTTAGTTTTTTATGTTAGATTTTTTTTCTGTAAAAAGATTTGTTCATATTATGTAAGATTTTTTATGTTAGTTTCTTTATGTTAGATTTTTTCTGTAAAATTTGTTCATATTGTGTAATTTAGATCTTTTGTAGGATTAGATGTGTAGTAATTTAGATATGTATTATATTATGTTAGTTTTTTTTCTGTAAAAAGATTTTTTATGTTAGATTTTTTTATGTTAGTTTTTTTTCTGTAAAATTTGTTCATATTATGTAAGATTTTTTATGTAAGTTTTGTATGTTAGATGTTTTATGTTAGATTTTTATGTTAGTTTTTTATGTTAGATTTTTTTCTGTAAATAGAAGTGTAGTAATTTAGATCTTTATGTAGGATTAGATGTGTAGTAATTTAGAAAAAGGAAAAAAGAAGAAGTAGTTTATATATGAAGTAGTTTGTTTTAGTAAGTACTACTTATTTATTTATAGTAAGTGTTTAGTAGTTGAGCTAGATATATTTAATTAATAAGACTACTTTTATTTAACTATATATAGAAGTAGTTCAGCGTCGACGTCGGCGATGCCTATCCCGCATCCTCGCTGCCGCCGAGTCGGCGATGGAGGCCTGCTTGATCAGGGTCATGTTCGGGACTGGCTCCGCCGGGTTGGTATTGGGAGGTGCTACCTTTCGGGGACGTAGTAGGTTGGTGAGGAGGCAGCCCGTTGTTGACCCGATCCTTGTTTGGTGGCGGTCGCATGGGCCGATGGCGGTGGTGAGGCATCCGGACACCGCGGAGGTGGTACGTCATCGTGTCGGCGAGGAGGACGAGCACGTCCGTCGCTACATGGTTGCATTGGAGGAGGTTCGACAATACCGGCATGTTCTTCGTGGATCTCACCGAGCTATGATCCTGTGATGGTTCCTTATCTTTGGGTGTCCACCGCCCGCGTCGATACCCGTCGGGCGCTACGGTTCTAGTTTTATTAGTGATAATATTCGATGATGTACGGACACCAAGAGATGATGTAGTTTTGCTTATAATTATTGAATGCATGCTAATATTGAATACTATACTTTATTATGTGATTTGGTTTTGCTTATTGAATGCTCATATTGGATAAGTTCTCCTTCATTCCCGTGTGCTAGACAATTTGGTATAATATTCAACCCATACGTACATCGATCATCTATAGTCAACCCGTGATTTATAATAATGATCTAGTTTAATATTTGAATTATGAACGTAGGCCGGAAATGTCGTCCTCATCTCGACGCACGAAAATCGCCTCGGGAGTGCGACCGGTGCCACGATGACGGAGGTATGTGCGATGATTCATTGAGCTGGAGGAAGATCGGCGCTTCAGCATTAAGCTCGAGGAGACTTGCGATGTTCATACGGTGCATAACATTTACAATAGTTTTTTTCGTAATTAAGCACGACTTCAACTATTTTAACGTGTAATTTTCATCTTTTTCAATTCGACTAGCTTATCCCATGCTTTGCAAGACGCTATGTCTTGGAGAGGATGGATTTTGAAGACCATGAAAATTTCAAACAAAAAAATTGTCCTAAGTACCGAACATGATGTGGATTTTCAAGTAAAGCTGTACAATGCTCAGAGTGTAACCCATTTTGGTTGCAAAATTGGGATGCATTTTGCAAGATGTATGGTCTTGATGAGGGTATGATTATCACCATGGATCTTGGTGATCCTACAATCGAGCAAGAGACACCTACGATTTGGGTCTTTGTGCATACACCTCCAGTTCTTCCCTCATGTGAGCTAAACATAGTTATTAAGTAATTTGTATTGTTTATTTCAAAATATATAGTTGACAACTTATCTCTATTGACAGCTTATTTTCATTCTTCAAAGAATGTGCGGAAGATGGTAGACAGAACATACTACACCGAAGGCTGCGAATTAACTTATCGGGAGAACGACATCTAGTCGGATTTTGTAGAGATCTTGAGAATTACAATATCTACAATCAAACTCCTCAACATTATGGTCAATACGCGCCACTAGTGCACGTGTTGAACTACGGTAACTACCATGGAGATACCTTGGTACGATTATTTTTACTATTATAACATCCGTGCATCTTTTTGCACACTTCTAAACTAGTACATCATTGCTAACTACGGTTATTACTATGTTTTTCAACAGATAATCCCGAATGAGTGTGTCCCTCATCTGATGTATACGCGTGGTAGCCTTCATGTTTTGAACATACTACCAGGTCGTCCTCTGAATCTCAACTGTCCATATCGGGTTTCTAAAAGAAGTGGAGACATAACAATCAAAGAATGGAAAAATGTATGGATAGTCGTAAGGAGCTTCTTGGAAGCAATAAGCAGCGAAAGGCAAGAATTGGAGACAGGATGGTCGCCATTCTTCATAATGGAGAGTCAGGGTCTATATTGTTTTATGCTATTTTACCTTAAGGGTGTTTTAGGTCCTATACCTGGTAATCGATGATCATGTGCTAAGAACAATTATATATGTAGGGTTGGGTTCGATGACTATATACGAGGATGATGATCGTATGACTTATTATTAATAACGAGTAGAAGTAGTATGATGATGCATGATTAGTAGGACTTTATTATATACATATATATGATGATGTATGATGCAAAGCATGCATGAGCCATGTCATATATCTGCGGGTGCAATGAACATATAGCAGCAGCGTTGATAAACCAAGGACGAAGATAAGAGAGGACACTTCTCTCTATTAGCTAGCTATAAATAACAACCTAAAAATAAACCACAAAACCCCTAAAGCAGCCACTTTCTTAAAAAAAGACTTTTTGTCCCGGTTGGAGCCGCCAACCGGGACCAAAGACCCTCTGACTGGGCTCGGTGCACATCGCCACGTGGAGTCACATTGGTCCCGGTTCGTCTTTGAACCGGGACTAATGTCTGGTGGCATTAGTAACGACCCATTAGTCCCGGTTCATGAACCGGGACTAAAGGCCCTTACGAACCGGGACTAATGGGTTGTTTTCTACTAGTGCAACATACAACATGGTGATATTCATTGTGAGAAAATAACACACTAATTTCTTGTTTGTGGCGGGGGGTCACCGGATAATTATCGGAGTGCCGGGGGGTCACCGAAACCCTCGGGGGAACTCATGGGCCAACATGGGCCTTGTGTGTGAGAGAGAAGGGGGCCTTAGGGCTGGCCGCCCCCTGGGTAGTCCGAATTGGACAAGGAGGGGGGCGGCGCCCCCTCTTCCCCTCCCTCTCTCCCTCTCCTTCCTTCCCCCTTCCTCCTCCTAGTTGGACTAGGAATGGAGGAGTCCTACTCCTACTAGGAGGAGGACTCCTCCCCTCCTTTGCACGCCCAAGGGTCGGCCGGCCTCCCACCTTGCTCCTTTATATACAGGGGCAGGGGGTATTCTAGAACACACAAGTTGATCATTGATCTCTTAGCCGTGTGCGGTGCCCCCTCCACCATAATCCACCTTGGTCATATCGTTATAGTGCTTAGGCGAAGCCCTGCACCGGTAGCTTCATCATCTCAGTAATCACACTGTCGTGCTGAAGAAGCTCTCCCTCGACACTCAGCTGGATCGAGAGTTCGTGGGACGTCACCGAGCCGAACATGTGCAGATCGCGGAGGTGGCGTACTTTCGGCACTAGGATCGGTCGGGCCGTGAAGACGTACGACTACATCAACCGCGTTGTCATAACGCTTCCGCTTACGGTCTATGAGGGTACGTAGACAACACTCTCCCCTCTCATTGTTGTGCATCACCATGATCTTGCATGTGTGTAGGAATTTTTTTGAAATTACAACGTTCCCAACAATGGCATCTGAGCCAGTTTTATTCATAGATGTCATATGCACGAGTAGAACACAAGTGAGTTGTGGGCGATAATAGTCATACTGCTTACCAGCATGTCATACTTTGATTCGGCGGTATTGTTGGATGAAGCGGCCCGGACCGACATTACGCGTACGCTTACACGAGACTGGTTCTACCGACGTGCTTCGCACACAGGTGGCTGGCGGGTGTCAGTTTCTCCAACTTTAGTTGAATCGAGTGTGCCTACGCCCGGTCCTTGTTGAAGGTTAAAACATCACATACTTGACAAAAATTCGTTGTGGTTTGATGCTTAGGTAAGAACGGTTCTTGCTCAGCCCGTAGCAGCCACGTAAAACTTGCAACAACAAAGTAAAGGACGTCTAACTTGTTTTTTCAGGGAATGTTGTGATGTGATATGGTCAAGACATGATGCTAAATTTTATTGTATGAGATGATCATGTTTTGTAAAAGAGTTATCGGCAACTGGCGGGAGCCATATGGTTGTCGCTTTATTGTATGTAATTGCTTCACTTTATCACTAAGCGGTAGTGATAGTTGTAGTAGCAATAGTTGGCGAGACGACAACAATGCTTCGACAGAGATGAAGGTGTCAAGCCGGTGATGATGGTGATCATGACGGTGCTTTGGAGATGGAGATCAAAGGCACAAGATGATGATGGCCATATCATAACACTTATATTGATTGCATGTGATGTTTATCCTTTATGCATCTTATTTTGCTTTGGTTGACGGTAGCATTATAAGATGATCTCTCACTAAATTTCAAGGTACAAGTGTTCTCCCTGAGTATGCACCGTTGCTACAGTTCGTCGTGCCGAGCCACCACGTTATGATCAGGTGTGATAAGCTCTACATTCACATACAACGGGTGCAAGCCAGTTTTGCACAAGCAGAATACTCGAGTTAAACTTGGCGAGCCTAGCATATGCAGATATGGCCACGGAACACTGAGACCGAAAGGTCGAGCATGAATCATATAGTAGATATGATCAACATAGTGATGTTCATCATTGAAAACTACTCCATCTCACGTGATGATCAGACATGGTTTAGTTGATATGGATCACGTGATCACTTAGATGATTAGAGGGATGTCTATCTAAGTGGGAGTTCTTAAGTAATTTGATTAATTGAACTTTCATTTATCATGAACTTAGTACTTGATAGTATTTGGCATGTCTCTATGTTGTTGTAGATAGATGGCTCGTGATGTTGTTCCGTTGAATTTTAATGCGTTCCTTGCGAAAGCTAAGTTGAAAGATGATGGTAGCAACTACACGGACTGGGTCCATAACTTGAGGATTATCCTGATTGCTGCACAGAAGAATTACGTCCTGGAAGCACCGCTAGGTGCCAAACCCGCTGCAGGTGCCAAACCCGCTGCATATGAGATGTTCCAGGAGTTGAAGTTGATATTTCAAGCAAATGCCCTGATTGAGATATATGAAGTCTCCAATAAGTTCGATAGCTGCAAGATGGAAGAGAATAGTCTGTCATAGAGCATATACTCAAGATGTCTGGGTATAATAATCACTTGATTCAACTGGGAGTTAATCTTCCGGATTATAGCGTCATTGACAGAATTCTCCAATCACTGCCACCAAGCTACAAGAGCTTCATGATGAACTATAACATGTAAGGGATGGAAAAGACGATTCCCGAGCTATTCGCAATGCTAAAGGCTGCGGAGGTAGAAATCAAGAAGGAGCATCAAGTGTTGATGGTCAACAAGACCACTAGTTTCAAGAAAAAGGGCAAAGGGAAGAAGAAGGGGAACTTCAAGAAGAACAGCAAGCAAGTTGCTGCTCAGGAGAAGAAACCTAAGCCTGGAACTGAGTGCTTCTACTGCAAGTAGACTGGTCACTGGAAGCGGAACTGCCCCAAGTATTTGGCGGATAAGAAGGATGGCAAGGTGAACAAAGGTATATGCGATATACATGTTATTGAGGTGTACCTTACTAATGCTCGTAGTAGTGCCTGGGTATTTGATACTTGTTATGTTGTTAATATTTGCAACTCGAAACAGGGACTATGGATTAAGCGAAGATTGGCTAAGGACGAGGTGACGATGCGCGTGGGAAATGGTTCCAAAGTCGATGTGATCACCGTCAGCACGCTACCACTACATCTACCTTCGGGGTTAGTTTTAGACCTGAATAATTGTTATTTGGTGCCAGCGTTAAGCATGAACATTATATCTGGATCTTGTCTGATGCGAGACGGTTATTCATTTAAATCTGAGAATGATGGTTGTTCTATTTATATGAGTAATATCTTTTATGGTCATGCATCCTTGAAGAGTGGTATGTTTTTTATTGAATCTCGATAGTAGTGATACACATATTCATAATATTGAAGCCAAAAGATGCAGAGGTGATAATGATAGTGCAACTTATTTTTGGCACTGTCGTTTGGGTCATATTGGTGTAAAGGCATGAAGAAACTCCATACTGATGGACTTTTGGAATCACTTGATTATGAATCACTTGGTACTTGCGAACCATGCCTCATGGTCAAGATGACTAAAACGCCGTTCTCCGGAACAATGGAGCGAGCAACAGATTTATTGGAAATCATACATACTGATGTATGTGGTCCAATGAATATTGAGGCTCGCGGCGGGTGTCGTTATTTTCTCACCTTCACAGATGATTTGAGAAGATATGGGTATATCTACTTGATTAAACATAAGTCTGAAACATTTGAAAAGTTCAAAGAATTTCAGAGTTAGGTGCAAAATCATCGTAACAAGAAAATAAAGTTTCTATGATCTGATCGTGGAGGAGAATATTTGAGTTACGAGTTTGGTCTTCATTTGAAACAATGCGGAATAGTTTTGCAACTCACGCCACCTGGAACACCACAGCGTAATGGTGTGTCCGAACATCGTAACCGCACTTTATTAGATATGGTGCGATCTATGATGTCTCTTACTGATGTACCGCTATCATTTTGGGGTTATGCTCTAGAGACAGCTGCATTCACATTAAATAGGGCACCATCTAAATTCATTGAGATGACACCTTATGAACTATGGTTTGGCAAGAAACCAAAGTTGTCGTTTCATAAAGTTTGGTGCTGTGCTTATGTGAAAAAGCTTCAACCTGATAAGCTCGAACCCAAATCGGAGAAATGTGTCTCCATAGGATACCCGAAGGAGACTGTTGGGTACACCTTCAATCACAGATCCAAAGGCAAGACATTCGTTGCTAAGAATGGATCCTTTCTAGAGAAGGAGTTTCTCTCGAAAGAAGTGAGTGGGAGGAAAGTAGAACTGAATGAGGTAACTGTACCTACTCCCTTATTGGAAAGTAGTTCTTCATTGAAACTGGTTCCTGTGACTCCTACACCAATTAGTGAGGAAGCTAATGATGATGATCATGAAACTTCATATCAAGTTACTACCGAACCTCGTAGGTCAACCAGAGTAAGATCCGCACCAGAGTGGTATGGTAATCCTATTCTGGAGGTCATGTTACTTGACCATGACAAACCTATGAACTATGAGGAAGCGATGATGAGCCCAGATTCCGCAAAATGGCTTGAGGCCATGAAATCTGAGATGGGATCCATGCATTATAATAAAGTGTGGACTTTGGTTGACTTGCCCAATGATAGGCAAGCCATAGAGAACAAATGGTTCTTCAAGAGGAAGACTGATGTTGATGGTAATGTTAGTGTCTACAAAGCTCGACTTGTTGCAAAAGGTTTTCAACAAGTTCAAGAGTTGACTACGATGAGACCTCACCCGTAGCGATGCTTAAGTCCGGCCGAATCATGTTAGCAATTGTTGCATTTCAAGATTATGAAATTTGGCAAATAGATGTAAAGACTGCATTCTTGAATGGATTTCTGGAAGAATAGTTGTATATGATGCAACCTGAAGGTTTTATCGATCCAAAGAATGCTAACAAAGTGTGTAAGCTCTAGCGATCCACGTATGGACTGGTGCAAGCATCTCGGAGTTGGAATAGACGTTTTGATAGTGTGATCAAAGCATATGGTTTTATACAGACTTTGAAGAAGCCTGTATCTACAAGAAAGTGAGTGGGAGCTCTGTAGCATTTATAATATTATATGTGGATGACATATTATTGATTGAAAATGGTATCGAATATCTAGATAGCATAAAAGGATACTTGAATAAGAGTTTTTCAATGAAAAACCTCGGTGAAGCTGCTTACATATCGGGCATCAAGATCCATAGAGATAGATCAAGACACTTAATTGGACTTTCACAAAGCACATACCTTGATAAAGTTTTGAAGAAGTTCAAAATGGATCAAGCAAAGAAATGAAGGAAATATGCCCAAGAGGCAATAATAAAGTTATTATTTATTTCCTTATATCATGATAAATGTTTATTATTCATGCTAGAATTGTATTAACCGGAAACATGATACATGTGTGAATACATAGACAAAAAGAGTGTCACTAGTATGCCTCTACTTAACTAGCTCGTTAATCAAAGATGGTTATGTTTCCTAGCCATTGACATGGGTTGTCATTTGATTAACGGGATCACATCATTAGGAGAATGATGTGATTGACATGACCCATTCCATTAGCTTAGCACATGATCATTTAGTATGTTGCTATTGCTTTCTTCATGACTTATACATGTTCCTATGACTATGAGATTATGCAACTCCCGTTTACCGGAGGAACACTTTGTGTGCTACCAAATGTCACAACGTAACTAGGTGATTATAAAGGTGCTCTACAGGTGTCTCCGAAGGTACATGTTGGTTTGTCGTATTTCGAGATTAGGGTTTGTCACTCCGATTGTCCGAGAGGTATATCTGGGCCCTCTCGGTAATGCACATCACTTAAGCCTTGCAAGCATTGCAACTAAAGAGTTAGTTGCGGGATGATGGATTACGAAACGAGTAAAGAGACTTGCCGGTAACGAGATTGAACTAGGTATTGAGATACCGACGATCGAATCTCGGGAAAGTAGCATACCGATGACAAAGCGAACAACGTATGTTGTTATGTGGTCTGACCGATAAAGATCTTCGTAGAATATGTGGGAGCCAATATGAGCATCGAGGTTCCGTTATTGGTTATTTACCGGAGATGTGTCTCGGTCATGTCTACATAGTTCTCGAACCCGTAGGGTCCGCACGCTTAACGTTACGATGACAGTTATATTATCTGTTTATATGTTTTGATGTACCGAACGTTGTTCGGGGTCCCGGATGTGATCACGGACATGACGTGGAGTCTCGAAATGGTCGAGACATGAAGATTGATATATTGGAAGCCTATGTTTGGATATTGGAAGTGTTCCGGGTGAAACCAGGATTTTTCCGGAGTACCGGGAGGTTATCGGAACCCCCCGGGAACTTTATGGGCCTTAGTGGGCCTCGGTGGAAGAGAGAATAGGAGGCCAGGGCAGGGCCGCGCGCCCCTCCCCCCCAGTCCGAATAGGACAAGTAGAGGGGGCGGCACCCCCCTTTCCTTCCTCCCCTCCACCTCTTCCCCCTCTCTCTCCTAGTCCAACATGGAAAAGGGGGAGTCCTACTCCCGGTAGGAGTAGGACTCATCCTGGCGCGCCTCCTCCCTGGCCGGCCGCACCTCCCCCTTGCTCCTTTATATACGGGGGCAGGGGGCACCCTATACACACAATTTGATCAGTTGATCTCTCCCAACCATGTGCGGTGCCCCCCTCCACCATAGTCCACCTCGATAATACTGTAGCGGTGCTTAGGCGAAGCCCTGCGTTGGTAGAACATGAACATCATCACCACGCCGTCGTGCTGAAGAAACTCTCCCTCAACACTCGGCTGGATCAGAGTTCGAGGGACGTCATCAGGCTGAACATGTGCTGAACTCGGAGGTGTCATACGTTAGGTACTTGATCGGTCGGATCGTGAAGACATACGAGTACATCAACCACGTTGTGCTAATGCTTCCGCTTTCGGTCTACGAGGGTACGTGGACAACACTCTCCCCTCTCATTGCTATGCATCACCATGATCTTGTGTGTGCGTAGGAATTTTTTTGAAATTACTACGTTCCCCAACAGTGGCATCCGAGCCTGGTTTTATGCGTAGATGTCATATGCACGAGTAGAACACAAGTGAGTTGTGGGCGATATAAGTCATACTGCTTACCAGCATGTCATACTTTGGTTCGGCGGTATTGTTGGACGAAGCGGCCCGGACCGACATTACGCGTACGCTTACGCGAGACCGATTCTCCCGACGTGCTTTGCGCAAAGGTGGCTAGCGGGTGTCAGTTTCTCCGACTTTAGTTGAACTGAGTGTGACTACGCCCGGTCCTTGCGAAGGTTAAAACAACACTAAGTTGACAAACTATCGTTGTGGTTTTGATGCGTAGGTAAGAACGGTTCTTGCTAAGCCCGTAGCAGCCACGTAAAATTTGCAACAAC
Organism: Aegilops speltoides; assembly: GCA_021437245.1. Taxonomy (NCBI): domain Eukaryota; kingdom Viridiplantae; phylum Streptophyta; class Magnoliopsida; order Poales; family Poaceae; genus Aegilops; species Aegilops speltoides. The sequence continues at coordinate 26,839,479 of CM038147.1, forward strand.
AAAGTAGAGGACGTCTAACTTGTTTTTGCAGGGCATGTTGTGATGTGATATGGTCAAGATGTGATGCTATATTTTATTGTATGAGATGATCATGTTTTGTAACCGAGTTATCTGCAACTGGTAGGAGCCATATGGTTGTCGCTTTATTGTATGCAATGAAATCGCCCTGTACTGCTTTACTTTATCACTAAGAGGTAGCGATAGTCGTAGAAGCATAAGATTGGCGAGACGACAACGATGCTACGATGGAGATCAAGGTGTTGCGCTGGTGACGATGGTGATCATGACGGTGCTTCGGAGATGGAGATCACAAGCACAAGATGATGATGGCCATATCATATCACTTATATTGATTGCATGTGATGTTTATCTTTTATGCATCTTATCTTGCTTTGATTGACGGTAGCATTATAAGATGATCTCTCACTAAATTTCAAGATAAAAGTGTTCTCCCTGAGTATGCACCGTTGCAAAAGTTCGTCGTGCCCAGACACCACATGATGATCGGGTGTGATAAGCTCTACGTCCGTCTACAACGGGTGCAAGCACGTTTTGCACACGCGGAATACTCAGCTTAAACTTGACGAGCCTAGCATATGCAGATATGGCCTCGGAACACTGAGACCGAAAGGTCGAGCATGAATCATATAGTAGATATGATCAACATAATGATGTTCACCATTCAAAGCTACTCCATTTCACGTGATGATCGGTTATGGTTTAGTTGATTTGGATCACGTGATCACTTAGAGGATTAGAGGGATGTCTTTCTAAGTGGGAGTTCTTAAGTAATATGATTAATTGAACTTAAATTTATCATGAACTTAGTACCTGTTAGTATCTTGCTTGTCTACGTTTGATTGTAGATAGATGGCCCGTGTTGTTGTCCCGTTGAATTTTAATGCGTTCCTTGAGAAAGCAAAGTTGAAAGATGATGGTAGCAATTATACGGACTGGGTCCGTAACTTGAGGATTATCCTCATTGCTGCACAGAAGAATTACGTCCTGGAAGCACCTCTGGGTGCCAGGCTTGCTGCTGGAGCAACACCAGATGTTATGAACGTCTGGCAGAGCAAAGCTGATGATTACTCGATAGTTCAGTGTGCCATGCTTTACGGCTTAGAACCGGGACTTCAATGACATTTTGAACGTCATGGAGCATATGAGATGTTCCAGGAGTTGAAGTTGATATTTCAAGCAAATGCCCGGATTGAGATATATGAAGTCTCCAATAAGTTCGATAGCTGCAAGATGGAAGACAATAGTTCTGTCAGTGAGCATATACTCAAGATGTCTGGGTATAATAATCACTTGATTCAACTGGGAGTTAATCTTCCGGATTATAGCGTCATTGACAGAATTCTCCAATAACTGCCACCAAGCTACAAGAGCTTCGTGATGAACTATAACATGCAAGGGACGGAAAAGACGATTCCTGAGCTATTCGCAATGCTAAAGGCTGCGGAGGTAGAAATCAAGAAGGAGCATCAAGTGTTGATGGTCAACAAGACCACTAGTTTCAAGAAAAAGGGCAAAGGGAAGAAGAAGGGGAACTTCAGGAAGAACAGCAAGCAAGTTGCTGCTCAGGAGAAGAAACCTAAGCCTGAAACTGAGTGCTTCTACTGCAAGCAGACTGGTCACTGGAAGCGGAACTGCCCCAAGTATTTGGCGGATAAGAAGGATGGCAAGGTGAACAAAGGTATATGTGATATACATGTTATTGATGCGTACCTTACTAGAGCTCGCAGTAGCACCTGGGTATTTGATACTGGTTCTGTTGCTAATATTTGCAACGCGAAACAGCGACTACCGATTAAGCGAACACTGGCCAAGGACGAGGTGACGATGCACGTGGGAAATGGTTCCAAAGTCGATGTGGTCGCGGTCGGCACACTACCTCTACATCTACGTTCGGGATTATTTTTACACCTAAATAATTGTTATTTGGTGCCAGCATTGAGCATGAACATTATATCTGGATCTTGTTTGATAAGAGACGGTTATTCATTTAAATCAGAGAATAATGGTTGTTCTATTTATATGAGTAATATCTTTTATGGTCTTGCACCCTTGAAGAGTGGTCTATTTTTGATGAATCTCGATAGTAGTGATACACATATTCATAATGTTGAAACCAAACTTATTTGTGGCACTGCCGTTTAGGTCATATCGGTGTAAAGCGCATGAAGAAACTCCATACTGATGGACTTTTGGAGCCACTTGATTATGAATCACTTGGTACTTGCGCACCGTGCCTCATGGGCAAGATGACTAAAACGTGGTTCTTCGGTACTATGGAGAGAGCAATATATTTGTTGGAAATCATACATACAGATGTATGTGGTCCGATGAATGTTGAGGCTCGTGGCGGATATCATTATTTTCTCACCTTCACAGATGATTTGAGCAGATATGGTATATCTACTTGATGAAGCATAAGTCTGAAACATTTGAAAAGTTCAAAGAATTTCGAGTGAAGTTGAAAATCATCATAACAAGAGAATAAAGTTTTCTACGATCTGATCATGGAGGAGAATATTTGAGTTACGAGTTTGGTCTACATTTGAAACAATACGGAATAGTTTCGCAACTCACGCCACCTAGAACACCACAGCGTAATGGTGTGTCCGAACGTCGTAATCGTACTTTACTAGATATGGTGCAATCTATGATGTCTCTTACTAATTTACCGCTATCGTTCTGGGGTTATGCTTTAGAGACGGCTGCATTCACGTTAAATAGAGCACCATCGAAATCCATTGAGACGACGCCTTATGAACTGTGGTTTGGCAAGAAACCAAAGTTGTCGTTTCTGAATGTTTGGGGCTGCGATGCTTTTGTGAAAAAGCTTCAACCTGATAAGCTCGAACCCAAATCGGAGAAATTTGTCTTCATAGGTGTACCCAAAGGAGACTGTTGGGTACACCTTCTATCACAGATCCGAAGGCAAAACATTCGTTGCTAAGAATGGATCCTTTCTAGAGAAGGAGTTTCTCTCGAAAGAAGTGAGTGGGAGGAAAGTAGAACTTGATGAGGTAACTGTACCTGCTCCCTTATTGGAAAGTAGTTCATCACAGAAACCGGTTTTGTGTGACACCTACACCAATTAGTGAGGAAATTGATGATGATGATCATGGAACTTCAGATCAAGTTGTTACTGAACCTCGTAGATCAACCAGAGTAAGATCCACACCAGAGTGGTACGGTAATCCTGTTCTGGAAGTCATGCTACTAGATCATGACGAACCTACGAACTATGAAGAAGCGATGGTGAGCCCAGATTCTGCAAAATGGCTTGAAGCCATGAAATCTGAGATGGGATCCATGTATGAGAACAAAGTGTGGACTTTGGTTGACTTTCCCGATGATCGGCAAGCAATTGAGAATAAATGGATCTTAAAGAAGAAGACCGACGCTGACGGTAATATTACTGTCTACAAAGCCCGACTTGTTGCAAAAGGTTTTCGGCAAGTTCAAGGGGTTGACTACAATGAGACATTCTCACCCGTAGCGATGCTTAACTCTGTCCGAATCATGTTAGCGATTGCCGCATTTTATGATTATGAAATTTGGCAGATGGATGTCAAAACTGCATTCCTGAATGGATTTCTGGAAGAAGAGTTGTATATGATGCAACCGGAAGGTTTTTTTGATCCAGAGGGAGATAACAAAGTGTGCAAGCTCCAGCGATCCATTTATGGACTGGTGCAAGCCTCTCGGAGTTGGAATAAATGCTTTGATAGTGTGGTCAAAGCATTTGGTTTTGTACAAACTTTTGGAGAAGCATGTATTTACAAGAAAGTGAGTGGGAGCTCTATAGCATTTCTGATATTATATGTGGATGACACATTACTAATTGGAAATGATATAAAATTTCTGGATAGCATAAAGGGATACTTGAATAAGAGTTTTTCGATGAAATACCTCGGTGAAGCTGCTTACATATTGGGCATTAAGATATATAGAGATAGATCAAGACACTTAATTGGACTTTCACAAAGCACATACCTTGACAAAGTTTGGACGAAGTTCAAAATGGATCAAGCAAAGAAAGGGTTCTTGCCTATGTTACAAGGTGTGAAGTTGAGTAAGACTCAATGCCCGACCACTGCAGAAGATAAAGAGAAGATGAAAGATGTTCCCTATGCTTCAGCCATAGGCTCTATCATGTATGTAATGCTATGTACCAGACCTGATGTGTGCCTTGCTATAAGCCTAGCCGGCAGGTACCAAAGTAATCAAGGAGTGGATCACTGGACAGTGGTCAAGAACATCCTAAAATACCTGAAAAGTACTAAGGATATGTTTCTCGTTTATGGAGGTGACAAAGAGCTCATCGTAAATGGTTACGTTGATGCAAGCTTTGACACTGATCCGAACGATTCTAAATCGCAAACCGGATACGTGTTTACATTGAACGGTGGAGCTGTCAGTTGGTGCAGTTCTAAACAAAGCGTCTTGGCGGGATCTACATGTGAAGCGGAGTACATAGCTGCTTCGGAAGCAGCAAATGAAGGAGTCTGGATGAAGGAGTTCATATCCGATCTAGGTGTCATACCTAGTGCATCGGGTCCAATGAAAATCTTTTGTGACAATACTGGTGCAATGGCCTTGGCAAAGGAATCCAGATTTCACAAGAGAACCAAGCACATCAAGAGACGCTTCAATTCCATCCGGGATCTAGTTCAGGTGGGAGACATAGAAATTTGCAAGATCCATATGGATCTGAATGTTGCAGACCTGCTGACTAAGCCTCTTCCACGAGCAAAACATGATCAGCACCAAGGCTCCATGGGTGTTAGAATCATTACTGTGTAATCTACATTATTGACTCTAGTGCAAGTGGGAGACTAAAGGAAATATGCCCTATAGGCAATAATAAAGTTATTATTTATTTCCTTATATCATGGTAAATGTTTATTATTCATGCTAGAATTGTATTAACCGGAAACATGATACATGTGTGAATACATAGACAAACAGAGTGTCACTAGTATGCCTCTACTTGACTAGCTCGTTAATCAAAGATGGTTATGTTTCCAAGCCATTGACATGGGTTGTCATTTGATTAACGGGATCACATCATTAGGAGAATGATGTGATTGACATGACCCATTCCGTTAGCTTAGCCTATGATCGATTAGTATGTTGCTATTGCTTTCTTCATGACTTATACATGTTCCTATGACTATGAGATTATGCAACTCCCGTTTACCAAAGGAACACTTTGTGTGCTACCAAACGTCACAACGTAACTGGGTGATTATAAAGGTGCTCTACAGGTGTCTCCGAAGGTACATGTTGGTTGGCGTATTTCGAGATTAGGATTTGTCACTCCGATTGTCGGAGAGGTATCTCTGGGCCCTCTCGGTAATGCACATCACTTAAGCCTTGCAAGCATTGCAGCTAAAGAGTTAGTTGCGGGATGATATATTACGGAACGAGTAAAGAGACTTGCCGGTAAGGAGATTGAACTAGGTATTGAGATACCGACGATCGAATCTCGGGAAAGTAGCATACCGATGACAAAGGGAACAACGTATGTTGTTATGCGGTCTAACCGATAAAGATCTTCGTAGAATATGTGGGAGCCAATATGAGCATCCAGGTTCCGCTATTTTTTATTGACCATAGACATGTCTCGGTCATGTCTACATAGTTCTCGAACCCGTAGGGTCCGCACGCTTAACGTTACGATGATAGTTATATTATGAGTTTATATGTTTTGATGTACAGAAGGTTGTTCAGAGTCCCGGATGTGATCACGGACATGACGAGGTGTCTCGAAATGGTCGAGACATGAAGATTGATATATTGGAAGCCTATGTTTGGATATCGGAAGTGTTCCAGGTGAAATCGGGATTTTTGCAGAGTACCGGGAGGTTACCGGAACCCCTGGGAACTTAATGGGCCTTAGTGGGCCTTGGTGGAAGAGAGGAGAGGAGGTCAAGGCAGGGCCGCGTGCCCCTCCCCCCAGTCCGAATAGGACAAGGAGAGGGGGGCGCCCCCCTTTCCTTCCTCCCCTCCACCTCTTCCCCCTCTCTCTCCTAGTCCAACATGCAAAAGGGGGGGGGGAGTCCTACTCCCGGTAGGAGTAGGACTCCTCCTGGCGTGCCCCCTCCCTGGCCGGGCGCACCTCCCCCTTGCTCCTTTATATACGGGGGCAGGGGGGCACCATATACACACAAGTTGATCAGTTGATCTCTCCCAACCGTGTGCGGTGCCCCCCTCCACCATAGTCCACGTCTCAATAATACTGTAGCGGTGCTTAGGCGAAGCCCTGCGTTGGTAGAACATCAACATCGTCACCATGCCGTCGTGCTGACGAAACTCTCCCTCAACACTCGGCTGGATCGGAGTTCGAGGGACGTCATCGGGCTGAATGTGTGCTGAACTCGGAGGTGCCGTACGTTCGATACTAGATCGGTCGGATCGTGAAGACGTACGACTACATCAACCGCGTTGTGCTAACGCTTCCTCTTTCGGTCTACGAGGGTACGTGGACAACACTCTCCCCTCTCGTTGCTATGCATCACCATGATCTTGCGTGTGCGTAGGAACTTTTTTTGAAAATACTACGTTCCCCAACAAGAAAGGGTTCTGGCCTGTGTTACAAGGTGTGAAGTTGAGTCAGACTCAATGCCCGACCACTGCAGAAGATAGAGATAAAATGAAGATCATTCCCTATGCTTCAGCCATAGGTTCTATCATGTATGCAATGCTATGTACCATACCTGATGTGTGCCTTGCTATTAGTTTAGCAGGGAGGTACTAAAGTAATCCAGGAGTGGATCACTGGACAGCGGTCAAGCACATCCGATCCTGAAATACCTGAAAAGGACTAAGGATATTTTTCCCGTTTATGGAGGTGACAAAGATGTCGTCGTAAACGCTTACGTCGATGCAAGCTTTGACACTGATCCAGAGGACCCTAAGTCGCAAACCGGATACATGTTTATATTGAACGGTGGAGTTGTTAGTTGGTGCAGTTCCAAGAAAAGCGTCGTGGCGGGATCTACGTGTGAAGTGGAGTACATAGAGATTTGCAAGATACATACGGATCTGAATGTTGCAGACCCGTTGACTAAGCCTCTCTCACGAGCCAAACATGATCAGCACCAAGACTCCATGGGTGTAATCTAGATTATTGACTCTAGTGCAAGTGGGAGACTGAAGGTAATATGCCCTAGAGGCAATAATAAAGTTGTTATTTATATTTCCTTATATCATGATAAATGTTTATTATTCATGCTTGAATTGTATTAACCGGAAACTTAGTACATGTGCGAATACATAGACAAACAGTGTGTCACTATTATGCCTCTACTTGACTAGCTCGTTGAATCAAAGATGGTTAAGTTTCCTAGCCATAGACATGAGTTGTCTTTTGATTAACGGGATCACATCATTAGCGAATGATGTGATTGATTGATCCCTTTTGTTAGCTTAACACTTGATCGTTTGGTATATTGCTATTGCTTTCTTCATGACTTATACATGTTCCTATGACTATGAGATTATGAAACTTACAAATACCGGAGGAACACTTTGTGTGCTACCAAACGTCACAATGTAACCGGGTGATTATAAAGTTGCTCTACAGATGTCTCCGATGGTGTTTGTTGAGTGAGTGTAGATCGAGATTAGGATTTGTCACTCTGATATTCGGAGAGGTATCTCTGGGCCCTCTCAGTAATGCACATCACTATAAGCCTTGCAAGCAATGTGACTAATGAGTTAGTTGCAGGATGATGCATTACAAAACGAGTAAAGAGACTTCTCGGTAATGAGATTGAACTAGGTATTGAGGTACCGACGATCGAATCTCGGGCAAGTAACATACCGATGACAAAGGGAATAACGTATGTTGTTATTATGCAGTTTGATCGATAAAGATCTTCGTAGAATATGTGGGAGCCAATATGAACATCCAGGTTCTGCTATTGGTTATTGACCGGAGACGTGTCTCGGTCATGTCTACATAGTTCTCAAACCCGTATGGTTCGCACGCTTAAAGTTCGGTGACAATCGGTATTATGAGTTTATGTGTTTTGATTTACCGAAGGTAGTTCAGAGTCCCGGATATGATCACGGACACGACAAGGAGTATCGAAATGGTCGAGACATAAAGATTGATATATTGGATGACTATATTCGGACACCGGATGAGTTTTGGGGGTCACCGGATAATTATCGGAGTGCCGTGGGATTATCGGAACCCCCGGGGGAACTAATGGGCCAACATGGGCCTTGTGAGAGAGAGAGGAGGGGGCCTTAGGGCTGCCCCCCCCTTGGGGAGTCCAAATTGGACAAGGAGGGGGCGGCACCCCCTCTTTCCCTCCCTCTCTCCTCTCCTTCCTTCCCCCTTCCTCCTCCTAGTTGGACTAGGAAAGGAGGAGTCCTACTCCTGCTAGGAGGAGGACTCCTCCCCTCCTTGGCGCGCTGATAACCCACAAGTGTAGGGGGATCGCAACAGCTTTCAAGGGTAGAGTATTCAACCCAAATTTATTGATTCGACACAAGGGGAGCCAAAGAATATTCTTAAGTATTAGCAGTTGAGTTGTCAATTCAACCACACTTTTATAACTTAGTATCTGCAGCAAAGTATTTAGTAGCAAATTAATATGATAGTAATGGTAACAGTGGCAAAAGTAAAGATAATAGTTTTGTAGTAATTGTAACAGTAGCAACGGAAAAGTAAATAAGGGAAGCACAATATGTGAAAAGCTCGTAGGCATTGGATCAGTAATGGATGATTATGTCGGATGTGATTCCTCATGCAATAGCTATAACATAGGGTGACACAGAACTAGCTCCAGTTCATCAATGTAATGTAGGCATGTATTCCGAATATAGTCATACGTGCTTATGGAAAAGAACTTGCACATCTTTTATCCTAGCCTCCCGTGGCAGCGGGGTCCTAGTGGAAACTAAGGGATATTAAGGCCTCCTTTTAATAGAGTACCAGACCAAAGCATTCACACATAGTGAATACATGAACTCCTCAAACTATGGTCATCACCGAGAGGTATCCCGATTGTTGTCACTTCGGGGTTGTCGGATCATAACGCATAATAGGTGACTATAGACTTGCAAGATAGGATCAAGAACTCACATATATTCATGAAAATATAATAGGTTTGGATCTGAAATCATGGCACTCGGGCCCTAGTGACAAGCATTAAGCATAGCAAAGTCATAGCAACATCAATCTCAGAACATAGTGGATACCAGGGATCAAACCCTAACGAAACTAACTTGATTACATGGTAAATCTCATCCAACCCATCACCGTCCAGCAAGCCTACGATGGAATTACTCACGCACGGCGGTGAGCATCATGAAATTGGTGAGGGAGGATGGTTGATGATGACGACGGCGATGAATCCCCCTCTCCGGAGCCCCGAACGGAGTCCAGATCAGCCCTCCCGAGAGAGATTAGGGCTTGGCGGTGGCTCTGTATCGTAAAACGCGATGAAACTTTCTCTCTGATTTTTTTCTCCGTGAAACGAAATATATGGAGTTGGAGTTGTGGTCGGTGGAGCATCAGGGGGCCCACAAGACAAGGTGGCGCGCCCAGGGGAGAGGGCGCGCCCCCACCCTCGTGGACAGGGTGTGGGCCCCCTGGCCTTGATTCTTTTGCCAGTATTTTTTATATTTTCCAAAACTTTTCTCCGTGGATTTTCAGGTCATTCCGAGAACTTTTGTTTTCTGCACCATAAACAACATCATGGCAGTTCTGCTGAGAACAGCGTCAGTCCGGGTTAGTTTGGAAAAGTGTTTGGAAAAGTAGATACGTTGGAGACGTATCAACTCCCCCAAGCTTAATATTTGCTTGTCCTCAATTCAGTTGATAAACTGAAAGTGATAAAGAAAAACTTTTACAAACTCTATTTGCTCTTGTTGTTGTAAATATGTAAAGCCAGCATTCAAGTTTTCAGCAAAAATTATGAACTAACCATACTCACAATAACACCTAGGTCTCACAATTACTCATATCAATGGCATAATCAGCTAACGAGCAATAATAATAAAACTCGGATGACAACACTTTCTCAAAAAAATCATAATATGATATAACAAAATGGTATCTTGCTATCCCTTTCTGAGACCGCAAAACATAAATGCAGAGCACCTTTAAAGACTAAGGACTGACTAAACATTGTAATTCATGGTAAAAGAGATCCAGTCAAGTCATACCCAATATAAACCAATAGTAATGAATGCAAATGATAGTGTGCTCTCCAACGGGTGCTTTTTAATAAGATGGATGATGACTCAACATAAAAGTAAATAGATAGGCCCTTCACAGAGGGAAGCAGGGATTTGTAGAGGTGCCAGAGCTCGATTTTAAAATAGAGATGAATAACATTTTGTGCAGCGTACTTTCACTATCAACGCAACAACTATGAGATGGCGATATCTTCCATACTACATGCATTATAGGCGGTTCCAAACAGAATGGTAAAAGTTTATACTCCCCCACCACGAACAAGCATCAATCCATGGCTTGCTCGAAACAACGAGTGCCTCCAACTAACAACGGCCCTGGGGGAGTTTTGTTTTAATTATTTTGATTTGCTTTGATCTTTTTGGATCATGGGACTGGGCATCCCGGTTACCGGCCCTTTCTCGTGAATGAGGAGCAGAGTCCACTCCTCTTGAGAATAACCCACCTAGCATGGAAGATACAGACAGCCCTAGTTGAAACATGAGCTGCTCGAGCATACAAAACAGAATTTCATTTGAAGGTTTGGAGTTTGGCACATACGAATTTACTTGGAACGGCAGGTAGATACCGCATATAGGAAGGTATGGTGGACTCATATGGAACAACTTTGGGGTTTAAGGAGTTTGGATGCACAAGCAGTATTCCCGCTTAGTACAGGTGAAGGCTAGCAAAAGAATGGGAAGCGACCAACTGAGAGAGCGACAACAGTCATGAACATGCATTAAGATTAATTCACACCGAGTACAAGCATGAGTAGGATATAATCTACCATGAACATAAATATCATGAAGGCTATGTTGATTTGTTTCAACTACATGCGTGAGCATGTGCCAAGTCGAGTCACTCAATTCATTCAAAGGAAGATACCATCCCATCATACCACATCATAATCATTTTAATTGCATGTTGGCACGCAAGGTAAACCATTATAACTCATAGCTAATCAAGCATGGCACAAGCAACTATGATCTCTAGATGTCATTGCAAATATGTTTACTTCATAATAAGCTGAATCAGGAACGATGAACTCATCATATTTACAAAAACAAGAGAGGTTGAGTTCATACCAGCTTTTCTCATCTCAATAAGTCCATCATATATCGTCATTATTTCCTTTCACTTGCACGACCGAATGATGTGTATAATAATAATAGTGCACGTGCATTGGACTAAGTTGGAATCTGCAAGCATTCAACTCAAGAGAGAAGACAAAGTAATATGGGCTCTAGGTTGAATAAACAATCATGCATATGAGAGCCACTAAACATTTTCAATATGGTCTTCTACTCTCGACCCCCAAAGGAAAGAAAAGAAAAGAAAACTATTTACACGGGAAAGCTCCCAACAAGCAAGAAGAAGAATGAGAAATCTTTTCGGTTTTTATTTTAAGTCTACTACAAGCATGGAAATTAAACTAACTAATTTTTTTGGTTTTTCTTAAGGTTTAACAAACACACAAGAAGAAAGTGAGAAAAAGGAATTTAAACTAGCATGGATAATACTATGAAAGAGTATGAGCACCGACAACTAGAATAGTGTGTGAACATGAATGTAAAGTCGGTGAGAAATACGTAATCCCCCAAGCTTAGGCTTTTGGCCTAAGTTGGTCTATTGCCATGGACCGCGGCTACTCTCCATGGTGTACTGAGGGGTGTAATCAGGATACCACTGGGTGGCCATCTCCTCCGGATCCCACTGGTAAGATGATGAACGATAAGGGTCCAGTGAAGGTTCCGGCTCAGGCTCAGGCTCTGGAGTGGATGCTTGGCCTCGATGAGTGTAAACCGCTTCCGGCGTGACAAGATAATTAACTGCAGTCAAATCAAACAACAGAGGCGCAGGCAGAATAATAGTCTCATTGTAATTCTTATTAAATCTCAAGTTATATAGGAGCATCTTATCTTTGTTGTCAACAATAAACTCATGCGCTACCATGATCCCGAAATGTAAGGAGGCAATATTGTCTCCTCTTTTTCATGGTGCCTAATAGGTATCTCAAAATGTTTAGCAAGAAGTGCAGCATAGATACCTCCAAAGATGATGCGCTTTGTACGGTTTAGGCTTAGCCGTTTAGCAATGACGGCACCCATACTAAAACTATTATCACCAAACAAGGCATGGAGAAGAATAATAATATCAGAAACATTGAAGTTTCCACTATTTCCATGACCAATTAAGCATCGACTAGCAAATATGGAAAAGTAGCATAAAACAGGAAAGTGTATGCTAGAGATTCTCGCATCGGAACCCTTCTTTGGATCCCCTACAGTAATGGTGTTAACAAAGCCAACCACATCTTTACAATGTGGTTCATCTAATTTACCCTCAAAGGGTATTCTACATACCGCGGAAAAATTGCCGTAAAGACATTTCCTTGAATTCATCATATAAATGGAACGATACTGAAGGAGGTGATTTCTTAGGATAATAATAAAAGTTTTGCACGAAAGTATTGGTGAGTAAGAGATACGATCGATCCAGTCGTGGAGTAAGTCGGTGAGGCCTGCATTTTCAATCAAAGAATAAAAGTCTTCATAAATCTCGGCTTCTCTTAAGATATCATCATATGGCCATTCACACGGCCGTACTTCCGCTACACGAGGAAGATTATACTTGGCCTTTTCCTTCTCTTTAGCTTGTTTTTTCCTGGGAACCTTGTCTAGAAGAGCCCCTCAAAAATCTCCTTAACATTTTCTGAAAATTTCTGAAACCTTAGTAACTTCAAAATAAAAGTGAATAAAACTAAACAAGATTGGTAGCAACTACTGACGAGGACATGTATTAGGGGTAGGGTAACAGGCCTGACCTAAAGACCCTATCCATGGACACCATACACTTTGTACTGGGCCCCTGGGCCAGATCGCCGTCCAGACGTACCGCAACTTCAAAGTCACTCGGACGACAACAACCACACGGAGCATAGCACTCCACTCGACGAGCTCATTCCACTCGGCAGTGTAACTCACTCGGATATGCGAAGGCCAATAGTCAGCATGACGGTTTTGTAGTGGCCATGTATTATGGCATTGATACTCCACTTTGTAACATAGGAGGTGAGGGGGTGGCGCACTCTATATAAGCCACCCCCCACCACTAGACTTGGTGGGTTCTTTTCTTCCACTTCTCCCTCTTTTCACCATTAGTCTCCGGACTTAGATCAGGCATGGGGATCCGTTCCTCTCTCTCTTACACATACATTGTAATCCCCGGATACATACTAAGATAAAACAAAGCCTCTTCGGAGCACGAGACGTAGGGTTGTTATCTCCATCGTGAGAGACCCGAACTCGCTAAAACCACCGTGTCACCCATATGCATCTCGATAGATCATGCTCCTTTACCCTACCCCTTTCTATTGTCGAAATCGTTACCATGACAGTTGACGCCCACCTTGGGGCATGGCGTCTATCGAGCCATGGTGCAAATGGTTTTTCGATTTATTTTCGGCAACAGCTCAACAATTGGCTTGCTGGAATTCTGGGCATCGCGCCATTAGTACAAACACAAGGATCAGGGAAGTATCTATATGATCTAGTCTTGCTTTGAATTGATTATCTAACAATGGGTTGATCTTTTTCTCTGAGGATCGACATCACCCAGCGTGATCAATCATAAGGAGAAGAAGCGGCGAAGGGACACCTCGCCCGCTTCGAAAGCGCTGGTTCTGCTCCGAGGCGATGAAGCGACGCCATCCACGCGCCCGTCATATACGGTCTCGCTCGCGACGCCATCGTCGCGCTTCACGCACGTAACGCCGGCGCCGCCCACCCGCTGCCTCCGACTCCATCTCGCGACGCCGACGCCGCGCTTCCACGCGATCGACATCGACGCCGCCCGCCGATCGCCGCTCTCCGCCTCGATGCCGCCCTCGAACCTCTCACACTCAACGGCCTCGCCCTTCGGTCAGCTGCAGCAGGCGGCCCTCGCGATAGGAACGCAGATCCGACGACGTGCACATAATGATGGAGGCTGTGCCCCACACAAGCGCGACTCCGGCGATCGCAGCCCGGCCCGGAAAGCCATAGTCGGGTACACCGTGCCCGCCAGCGTCGTCGTGTTCGTCGACGTGCTGCTCCGCATCAGGCACGCCCAAGACCACCGCGACTTCGACTGTCTTCAAGCTGCCCTCCGGAGCCTCCGTCGGTCCCGTACCCGACGAGTTCGATGCCTTTCGGGGCCGCGAGATCAAGTCCGGCAAACCCCACGGGCCACGGCATAGCAATGAACTGCATGCAGTGAATGACTGTGGGAAAGGGAAACTTCCATTACGTACATTAACGCTTTAACTTTTGCTTAATTAGCGCTAATTAATGCCTCTTGCATGCAGGTTCCGTCTACGGACTCTGGACGTGGGCAACTCCTTCCATGTGTTGGCTTGTCAAGCAATTACATCTAATTACTAGGCATTAATTGCTAATATTGATGCATTTTGGAGCAGGAAGGCGTCCCTCTGCTCGCCCTGATCTGCTGGTCAACACCAGCTAGATCCTCGCCACCGCAAGCCGGATAGACTCGCCCACCTGCAGCGGCGGGAGCAGCACTGGTGCTTATGGGCACGCCCACGCCGCGCCTCCGAGCCCGGCCCTCCACGTCGGCCTGCCTAGCCAGCTCCACAACGACTGGATCCCAGCCTAGCTACGGTTCACTCGGACGGGCAGGAGCACTCGGATGAGCCGTCCGCTCGGACAGGGCTCACTCGGCCGTAAGGTTGCTGGTTCACTCGGCCGGACCTACAAAACAGCCACGACCCACAACCTACAACCGATGGCCTCATAAACTCCCTTGTAAGTGCATGCATAACGTGGCCACTTCCATGGTCAATTAACTGCATGCAGGAAAAAAAAACGGAAGGCCGACTCCCACCAATATGCAACCCCGCTGGCTCCGCTTTGTCAAGGTATAATCGCCTCATTAAGCGGCCAATTGGTGAGGATTTACAACGTCAGTTACCTAAGTATTGCGGCCATAAGTGCGTTGCTTCAGCGCTAGTTAATTAGTGCATGCATGCATGCCGTTAACTTGGTGGCTATGCTGGCTATTCTTGCTAACTTGCAGGGAACTGCTGTTACAGCAAAAAATATTTGTGGGTGTACGTGTACTTGCTAACTTGCAGGCACTGAGACGAACAACGTCGCCCCACCGACTCACCATTTATTCCACTCGGCTCATGGCGTTGCGATCAGATCACCGCCTGGTACTCGGATGGTTGGCTTCAGCATACCGCCACCGGCACCGTCCGCCTTGTCGTAGTCTCCAGCCTCATCCACAAAGTCCTCGAAAAACCCCCACATATAGCTCCTCCCTCTGGGGGCTGGCGACATTCCAATTTGATGATGACGAACTCAGCGGAACAAGTCCCTAGCCACTCGGCGAAGGATTGAGAGCCTTATCCTTTCTGATCATTTTACAGTTTAGTCGTCAAATTACTTGACAATTGCTTAACAGCCCTTTCTCTATTCAAACCCAGGTTTGACGAGACTAAAGCTCACTGAAATGTCGTTCCACGGGGACAATTCGCACGCATGCTCGGGTGAATTTACTCAGATGGTTAGCAGACAGCCGCAGCAGTTGGATACAGACGTTTTGGACCAGCAATCACTGGCTTGGAGTGGTCCTCATCGCTCGGCCACCCGTGCGTCGCCACTCCCCGGAACGCGTCTACTTCACTCGAGCACGCCGCGCGTCGTCACTCCGCGGGATGCATCTAATTCACTCGGCCGCCCCGCGCGTCGCCACTCGGTTGGTCACCTCATAAACACTCGACCGCTCCGCGCGTCGCCACTCGGTTGGTAACCTCATAACCACTCGGCCGCTCCGCGCGTCACCATAGGTTGGTCACCTCATAACCACTCGGCCGCCTGCTGCCGCCACTCGGTTGGTCACCATAACCACTCGCCGCCCGCTCCGCCACCAGGTTGGTCACCTCATAACCACTCGGCCGCCCAGCCCGCCACTCGGTTGGTCACCCCATAAGCACTCGGCCCGCCGCATCGCCACCAGGTTGGTCACCCATAACCACTGCCGCCGCCCCGCCGCCACTCGGTTTGTCACCTCATAACCACTCGGCTGCTCGCCGTCGCCATAGGTTGGTCACCATAACCACTGCGGCCGCTGCCGCCATAGGTTGGTCACTTCATAACCACTGCCGCCTGCCGCCGCCACTCGGTTGGTCACCTCATAACCACTCGGCCGCTCCACGCGTCACCATAGGTCGGTCACCTCATAACCAGTCGTCCGCCCCGCGCGTCGCCATCAGGTTGGTCACCTCATAACCACTCGTCCGCCTGCAAGCGCCGCCACTAGGTTGGTCACCTCATAACCACTGCCGCCCTGCCGCCACTCGGTTGGTCACCTCATAACCACTCGGCCGCCCGCGTCGCCATAGGTTGGTCACCTCATAACCAGTCGGCCGCCCGCGCCGCCACAGTTGGTCACCCCATAACCACTGGCCGCCCGTGCGTCGCCACTCGGTTGGTCACCTCATCACCACTGGTCACCCCACACACAGTTTTTACAATCTCATAAATGATTGTTACTCTTTTTACATGCTCTAAATCCCCAAGGGTGACTTAGTTGCTAATCCGCCTCGCCTAAGTTTCAAAAATCCTGCCGAGTGGAGAGCAACCCCTCACTGGGGCTTAGCTGCAGTCCAAGACTACCTAAGTTTTAAAAATTCACCGAGTGGAGAGCAACCTCCCACTGGGGCTTAGCTGCAGTCCAAGATCGCCTAAGTTTCAAAAATCCTACCGAGTGAAGAGCAACCTCCCACTGGGGCTTAGCTGCAGTCCAAGACTCACCTAAGTTTCAAAAATCCTGCCGAGTGGAGAGCGACCTCCCACTGGGGCTTAGCTGCAGTCCAAGACTACCTAAGTTTCAAAATCCTGCCGAGTGGAGAGCGACCCTCCCACTCGGGGGCTTAGCTGCAGTCCAGTACTCGCCTAAGTTTCAAAAAATCCTGTCGAGTGGAGAGCAACCCTCCCACTCGGGGGCTTAGCTGCAGTCCAGTACTTTCCTAAGTTTCAAAAAATCCTACGGAGTGGAAATAAACCCTTCCACTCGGAGGGCTTAGCTGCAGTCCAGTACTCACCCAAGTTTAAAAACACCACTCGATCGCCCCGCGCGTCGCCATCAGGTTGGTCACCTCATAACCACTCGATCGCCCCGCGCGTCGCCATCAGGTTGGTCACCTCATAACCACTCGGCCGCCCCGCGCGTCGCAATCAAGTTGGTCACCTCATAACCACTCGGCCGCCCTGCGCGTCGCCATAGGTTGGTCACCTCATCACCACTCGACCGCCCCGCGCGCCTTCAGACAGCTAAGTCATTTTACATTCTGTTATTTTCGTCTTCCCGGGCATTTCGTAATTCACACATCACCTTCACTCGAAGGTCGCACCACCGAGTGTACCTCTACGCTCGGCTGCTTATTTTCACATACTTGCTTAGTACTGGTTATGTGACTCCCTAGTCCAGCTTCCATGTTTTTGCATACATCATTGATGAACACCACGTGTCGTTCTTAATTTTGAGTTTGCATCGGTCCTCCGGGGCTGCAACTTAGTCGAAACACTACACTTTCGTTTGATTTCAGCCAATATTCCAATGAGTTCAGTCTGATCCATCGCTTCGACAAGTTTGAACTGGTCCTTCGCTCTTTCAGACTCTTGCTGGTTAACCAGCAAGCCCCTTGCACTCCCAGCGGGTGTCTATGGGTGTTATTCACACAAATCATTTGAGCACACACCGAATTTCCTCGAGAAATTATTTTGTTGTCTTGTGTCATTTTTTACACAAGTTACATGATCACTCGATGGCCCTATGAGCCAGCTTCATCGCTGCTTGGACTCGGTCACCGTACTGGTCCTAGTGCACCACAACACCTACCTTGTCGCTCTGTTGACTTCAAACACATCCGGCCAACCCCTCTGTGGAATCCTCTTCATCGTATCAATGATATAGACCTCGCAGCATGAGATGATAAGTCCCTTTTATAATCAAATTTCACACTTCACTCTTTTGTGAGTTTGCCTCTTTCGAGCATCACTCGGAAGGTTCTCCTCATCTTCACCCGAGTCTAACTCGATGAATTGCAAATCATCCATTCAAACCCATATTTCCCGTGTTCCGACATGTCCGTTGTCAAAGCCTGTAGCATGCTCGGGGGCTACGCCGCACTCGGGGGCTGCATCTCATTTGGAATGACACTCTCCTGAGTGGTCGACTACTTCATCACCTGGCAGATCCTTCACTTCAACAAATGCATCCGATTCGCCACTTCGACAAGTTTAGTAATCACCCAGACGCTTTGCATGCCATCTTCATTCCTACTCAGAATCAGTTGGCACACCAGTCTTCTCGCGTCGCAACCACGTTACACTGACCTCGTCATCACATAAGCTTCGAAAGCATTCGACTAAGTCCTCCGAGGACCATTTTCGCCGAGTGGTGGCACACGACTTCGCCTTAGCCGCTTCGCGCGCCGCCACTCGGTTGTGTACGTCTTCACCACTCGGTTGCCCCGCGCATCTTCACTTGGCTAGATATGTACTCCTACGTTCGACCACTTCACACGTCATCACCATTCGCCGCCCCACGCTGCCACTCGGTTGGGCACGTCTTCGCCACTCGACCGCTCTGCGCGCCGCCACTGGGTTGCCTGCTGTCTTCACCACTCGACCGCCGACACCGCCACTCGGTTGTACACATCATCACCCTCCGCCGCCTTTGCGCCACCATCACCGCTTGGACGTGTTTTTACCTCTACACCCCCAGCACGGGAACGACTAAGTTACTCATATGGTCAAAACTCATATCACACTCTGTAGCAAGCTTACCTCCTTCGAGCATCACTCGGGGGCTACGCACGACAGTTGGCCATGTCACCCTCAGGGGTTACGCCTATTTGGTCAACCTATTGATCACATCAGGAATATTCTTCTGACCATACATGCTCGGTTCGCCGAAGATCTATAAGTGAAGCACGTCCACTCAGACAAATACCCCTTTCATGCAAAAGGGTGAAAACGAAGCTCCTCTACGGCTACAATGTACTCTTACAAATATCCCTTTCACGCAAAATCTAACGGTCAATATAAGAAGTACTACTGGAACGATCACTCCCTGGAGTGTCCAGCTTTTTTCTACAGTCGGCAGTTTCAAAGCCAAGTTCATTCACCGTGCCGAGAGTACGAAGATTCACCTGCTTGACCGAGTTCCAGGCTGAATTTATTCCGTGTCGAGCGCACGAAGATCAGTCCGACTGACTCAGCTCTGTGCCAAGCTTATTTACTATGTCAAGCGCCCAAGATGCATCCGATTCACTCAATTTCAGACTAAAAGATATTTACCGTGTCGACTGCATGGAGGTTTACCACGACACTTAAACCCTCTGCCCGACTCATTTAGTCCGACAGAGGCTCGGGGACTACACGCAGTTGGTGCACTCAGCGTGCCCCCACTGGAAGAGAACTCGGAAAGAAATATTTTTTGCTCGGTCAAGACCAGCTCCAGATCACTCAAGTACTACTCGACTTCTGAGTCGAGGAGAAACAAGCTAGACCAATACCAGATCCTCAAGTACTACTCGACCTCCGAGTCGGAGAGGAACAAGTTCGACTGGTACCAGCTAAGAAGATTTTAGTTTTCTCAGACCTCCTCCGACCGCCCGCAATGACGGCGGTCTCGATTACACCCAAGGGTGCACTCAGTGTGCCCCCACTGGAGTGATCTCCACTGTACGGCCTGACCAGTCCGAGTGATGAACAACAACAAAAAAGACAGGCTCTAAGACTCCCGCCGACTGTTTGTATCCACTCGGAACGGTCCGCCCGGTCCGAGTGACGGCCAAACAAGAACAAAAAATACAGGCTCTAAGACTCCCGCCAACTGCCCGCAGTCGATGGCAGTCTCGGGGACTACACCCAGTGGGTGCACTCAGCGTGCCCCCACTGGAATGGTATCCACTCGGAACGGTCCACCCGGTCCGAGTGACAGCCAAACAAAAAAAAAGACACATTCCAGGCGTGAAGAACTTCCGAGTAATCAGTTACTCGATGCAGGACCAGTTCCAAATCACTCCAAAAAATTGCTATAAGATGAGTTCAACGCTCCTCCGTGGACCCGATTGAGCTCATTTCACTCGGACACCGTGCGATGCCGAATCCGTCAAGGCAACACGCGGAGATAAGACCACCGGGTGACCAGAGGAAGTTCATAAGTGCCTCCATAGCACTCGACTCATCTGGGAATTCACCTCAACTCGACCCGCTCAACCTCGACCGATTCGGGGGCTAATGACGAGGACATGTATTAGGGGTAGGGTAACAGGCCCGACCTAAAGACCCTACCCATGGACACCATACACTTTGTATCGGGCCCTGGGCCGATCGCCGCCCGCACGCATCGCAACTTCAAAGTCACTCGGACGACAACAACCACTCGGAGCACAACACTCCACTCGACGAGCTCATTCCACTCGGCAGTGTAACTCATTCGGATATGCGAAGACCAATAGTCAGCATGACGGTTTTGTAGTGGCCATGTATTATGGCATTGATACTCCACTTTGTAACATAGGAGGTGAGGGGGTGGCGCACTCTATATAAGCCACCCCCCACCACTAGACTTGGGGGCTTCTTTTCTTCCACTTCTCCCTCTTTTCACCATTAGTCTCCGGACTTAGCTCAGGCATGGGGATCCGTTCCTCTCTCTCTTACACATACATTGTAATCCCCGGATACATACTAAGATAAAACAAAGCCTCTCCGGAGCACGAGACGTAGGGTTGTTATCTCCATCGTGAGAGACCCGAACTCGCTAAAACCACCGTGTCACCCATATGCATCTCGATAGATCATGCTCCTTTACCCTACCCCTTTCTATTGTCGAAATCGTTACCACGACAACTACTCCTACAAGTGCCTAGAGCCTAGATAATGCATTAGAATTACTTGGGACCTCATAAATTTGACATGCAAGCTCAAGAACAGGGTCACCTATGCAGCAAAAATTTCCAATGAATAAAGCACTAGAACAAAAACTAATTGGACCAATGGAGGAGTCACATACCAAGCAACAATCTCCCAAAGTAGTTTTGTGAATGGAGCTTTGAGCAAGGAGATCGAAAATCGCAGCAAAATGAGCTAGAACTCGTGCTTGAGCTGGATGGGGATTTTTTGGGAAGAAGATGGAGTGTGTGGGTGCAGGAATAAGTGGAGGGGGGCCACCATGGGCCCACGACATAGGGGGCGCGCCCAGGGGGTGTGGGCGCGCCCTCCACCCTCGTGGCCAGGTGCTTGCCCCTCCTGCAGTGTTTTCAGTGCCTAAAATCCTCAAATATTCAATAAAAATCATACTAAATTTGCAGGGCATTTGGAGCACTTTTATTTTCGGGATATTTTTTATTGCACAGATAATTCAGAAAACAGACATATAATACTATGTTTTCTTTATTTATTCTAAATAACATAAAGTAAAAAGAGGGTATAGAAGGTTGTGCCTTCTAGTTTCATCCATCTCATGATCATAAAAATGAATCCACTAACAAGGTTGATCAAGTCTTGTTAACAAATTCATTCCGAATAACACGGAACTAGAGAAATTTTGAATAACACTAGGTTACCTCAACGGGGATATGAACATCCCCAATAATAATAATATCATACTTTTTCTTGACAGTAGGAAGAGGAAATTCAAAACCTCCAATAATGATAGTTGGAACTTTTCCAATAGAATTGATGCTATGAACTTGAGGTTGTTTCCTCTGAAAGTATACCGTATGCTCATTACCACTAACATGAAAAGTGATATTTCCTTTGTTGCAATCAATAACAGCCCCTGTAGTATTCAAAAAGGGTCTTGTTGGGGATATTACTACTGGGCGTGAACCGGCCTACCTGGGCCGGGTTAACTTCATTAGTAGTATAAAGGTGATTAAGCCAAGCTGGCAGATGAAGGCCCAAGGCCTGTAGTCGGTTTAGAACCTGTAGCCGTAAACCGGTTTGATATGTAAACTTGTATTGTAAGTTAGGAATAGAGAGAGACCAACCGGGATACGAGTATGAACCGGTGTTGGGACTCTATGGACTGACGGGCGTCACCCGTGTATATAAGGGGACGACCCGGCGGCGGTTCAAGGACAGAGAACAACAACTCGAGGCCTAGGCGAAGCTTATCTGCTCCCTAGTCATCGAAACCACATCAATCCCATCACAACTAGACGTAGGCTTTTACCTTCATTGAAGGGGCCGAACTAGTATAAACCCTTGCGTCTTTGTGTCCGCTTTAACCCCTTCAAGTTAACCCGTAGCAATGGCTCCACGACTAAGTCCTTTCACAAGGACATCTGCCGTGCAAAACCACGACAGTTGGCGCCCACCGTGGGGCTATCGCACGATGGTTTTGATGATCTTAGAGCGCAAATTCGAAGGACTCGAAGGCTATGCTGTGGGCCGGATGACCAAGAGTCGTTGTGGCAAGCTCTACATCGACGATGCAGGATGGGGTCCCGAAGCCGGCTCGATTGTGTACGGGTACCGGGTCCCCTTTGGTGGCATACACGTTTTTATCGGCAAGATTGGTGAGCCTGGGCCTGAGCCGGACATCTGCACCGACCTCGTCAAGACGGCTCAGCGTGCGAGATCTACCCAGGTTAAACCGGCCGTGAAGCGTGCCTTCGTGGGAGTCATCCACGGAGGAGAGCATGAGGACGAGTCAGAATATGGTAGCGAGACCATCGTCTATTCTGGCGACGAGTCCTCAACCGGGGACACCGAGTCATTGTACCAGTTGCAAGAGGACCAGATTAGGGGCTGTTCCGATGGCGACAGTATTCCGGACCCCCTGATCAGATCAACCGGGTTGGGATATTCATGGCCGGCACGCAGGCGGCGAATCACTCTTCGACCGCAGCAGCAATGTTCTCCGGATCAGCAGCGGCAGCGGCAGCAGGGGCAGGAGGCCTTGTGCGCCCACCGGTTCAAGTTCTGTCTGACCTGTTTGATGCACTAGCTGTACTTATGGCAGAGGCCAATCCGGCGGATCAGGAGGCCCATGATGCAGAGGTTGCAAAGGTGAGAGAGCAGATCGTACAGGCCAAAGCCGACCTGGCAGCAGAGAAGGACAGGATGGCCGCAGAGCGGGCCGCTTTGGACGCCCAGGCCTATAGGCTCATGCTCGACCAGAACGCATCACATGAGGTCTTGAAGCGGAAGCACAGATCACGCCTGCCGTTAGGGTTCGACCCTAGAAATCTCTTTCACACTCCGGAAGCTGGAACCAGTAATCCGCCGTGGCACCGGGAGGTAAACCGGGTCGAGGCACCAGGGCCAGGAGCGACGGTCCAACCCCGTCTGATGGAACCTCCTCGGCAGAACATGGTGATTCCTCCGCCGGTCCAGACACCTCCGGGTCATTATTCTAATCCTATGGACAATCTTGTCGCAGCTGCTTCGCGATTAGAAGCTCTCCCGATCGAAGGAGACTCTCCGCAAGCAATAGAAACGCGCCGGGTTAAGGAACTTCCGCTTTGATTCAGCAGGAGGCATATTCATACAGCCGCGATCGGATTCATTCCACACCTCATCCAAGCCGGAGCTACAGTAGGCGCATGGATGAACCGGCCGTATCAAGCAATGCGCGGAGCCGTGAAGCGGCCCGTGGCAATAACCCGGCAGGTGGTGTTCGCGACGCTCAGGATGTAGTGGACCGGGCCCGGGCACGAAGGGAGGCCGAGTTAGCAGCACAGAATGAGGCGGGTCAGCTTACACCGGTTCGTCCTACCACCTCCGCCGGGCCAGGGGTCACCTCTAGCTTGGGAGTGCCCTGTTTAGTCCCCGCTTTATGTAATGTACGCCTGCCCAAAGACTTCAAGGGTCCGCGCAAGGTGCCGAATTACACCGCTGATTTATCTCCGGAAGCGTGGGTAGAGAGTTATGAGATGGCCATGGAGATGCTGGATGTGGATGAGACCGCGTGTGCAAAGTACTTCACCATGATGCTTGAAGGCACGACCCGTACTTGGTTGAAGAGCCTGCCGCCTAATTCTATCAGTTCATGGGCCTAGTTGCGGACCCGCTTTATCCAGAATTTCAAAGATACATGTAAGCAGCCTAAGTCCATAGTAGACTTGGTGGCTTGTGTTCAGGAGGACGGAGAGTCAACAACCCATTGGGTACGCCGCGTTTTGGAAGTCTTGCACTCGTCTGACAGGATCAATGCTGACTCTGCGATCTTAACCCTGGAGGGCAACTGCCGGTTTAAGCCTCTAAAGTTGAAGTTGGGGCGTATGAAGCGGTTCTGTAACGACATGGGAACTCTCATGGCCGCTTTAGTGAAGTATGTTGATTCTGATAGTACCAAGGATCCCGAGACTGACGATGACGAAGCAGGGAAGGGAAAGAAGAACAGCAACTCCAAGGGGCATCAACACAAACCGGCGGGCCATGGGAACGGAGGCAAGCGTAAAGCGGATGGCAGCATGGACTTTGTGGCTAACACTAATGCGCAGGACAAGGGTCAGCGGCGCAGAGGTAAAGCGGCGAATCGTAGTGGAGCTCCGAATCCTAACCCGGATCGCTTAAACTATTTGTTGAATCAGCCTTGTCCAAAACACGGGACGAAGGAAGCGCCGGCTAACCACCTTTGGATGGATTGTTACATTATGCAGGAATTTAAAAAGTCTAATGCCTTCCGGTATGACCATGGGTCAGGTGGTGGCTCAGGATCCGGTTTCCATGGGCCGAGCCACGATGGAGCTTCCGGTTCAGGTTTCAATCAAGGAGGTCATAACAACAAGAATAATCAGAGCAGTCAAGGAGGTTACAACCAGCAGCAGCAGCAGCAGCAGTCGGGTTATCAGAGCCATCCAAAACAGTTGAACAATGGGCAGTATCACGTTTTCACAACCAGTTTGGATAAGCGCGACCGGAAACTTCACAAGCGAGCAGGGAGGATCACCCACCCCGGGTTGACAATCCGGGCCAGTTGGCGTTAGTGGTAGACCCTCAGGTGGGAGGTTATAAATTCACCAAGATGCTCATGGATGGAGGGAGCATTAACATCCTGTATTATGAGACATTCCGCGCATGGGGCTACTGCACAAAAATCTCGCACCGTCTAGTACGGTGTTTCATGGTGTGGTGCCTGGCAAATCAGCATATCCTGTTGGTAAGATAGCCCTGGAGGTGGCTTTTGGGGACGAGCATGATTCCCGATCTGAAACACTAACCTTTGAGGTGGTGAAAATCTAGAGACCGTATCACGCCTTATTTGGGCGGCCGGCTTATGCCAAATTCATGGCACGGCCTTGTTACATCTATTTACAGCGCAAGATGCCGGGTCACAAAGGGACAATAACGGTTCATGGGAGCCGCAAGATTGATTTGGAATGTGAGGAAGGTAATGCGGCCTATGCAGAGTCGGTTTGTGCCACGGAGGAGTTGAAATATTATAGGGACAACGTTGATCCGGCGGACATGACCCCTTTGAAGAAGCCGACTACGGAGCATGATTCAGATCTGAAGTTCAAATCAGTGGCTGAGACCAAGCTTTTTGACTTCGTGCCCGGCGATTCGTCCAAGCAGTTCACTGTTAGTGCCAACTTGGACCCTAAATAGGAAAGCGCGCTCATCGAGTTCATCCGTGAGAATCGGGACATTTTTGCATGGAAGCCTTCCGACATGCCAGGTGTACCGAGGGAACTCGCTGAGCACAGTCTTAATGTTGATCCCAAGTATAAACGAAGAAAGGCGCAAGGATATTGGAGAAGAGGTGGCCAGGCTCTTAGCAGCTGGTTTTATCATTGAAGTGTTCCAGAGTGGCTTGCTAATCCGGTGCTGGTTCTTAAGAAAAATGGCACTTGGCGTATGTGTGTGGATTACACGGATCTTAACAAGGCTTGTCCAGCGGATCCTTTTGCCCTCCCCCGCATTGACCAGATTATTGATGCCACGGCGGGTTGTGAGCGTTTGAGTTTTTTGGATGCGTATTCTGGGTATGATCAGATCAAAATGGCAGTTAAGGACCAGGAGAAGACGGCGTTTATTACTCCCTTTGGAGCCTTCTGTTATGTATCTATGCCTTTTGGGCTCAAGAGCGCCCAAGCCACTTATCAACGGTGTGTACAGAACTGCCTGCATAAACAGATCAGCCATAATGTGCACGCCTATGTGGATGATATTGTAGTAAAGTCAAGGCAGAAGGAGACTCTGGTTGATGATTTGAAGGAAACCTTTGACAACTTGCGGGTTTACAAGATGATGCTTAACCCGGCCAAATGTGTCTTTGGTGTTCCGGCAGGCAAGTTACTCGGCTTTCTTGTGTCTGAAAGTGCAACTAATCCCCAGGTGGTTTTGGTAATTAATAACAACATATATATCATTGAACTAATAGTTTCTTGAGAACATTTTAGGAAGTTCAGTGATATGGGTATGGCAATGACTGAAGAAGTGGACCCCTCAAAATGCTAAGGAAAACATTGGCAAAAGCTCAAGACTCCATTTTTGGTTTAGTGATCCAAGATCACATTGAGTCTATAGGAAAGCCAATACTATTAAAAGGGATGAGGTTATGTTAATGATCCGTTGCTCAAAGTGCTTAGTGATACATCTCCCAAACCATCAGCAATCTTTCATTCCAACATACACTCATAAGTAATCTCGGTCCCACCGATTTCCTAAACTCAGTCACACCGAGATGAACCACCTCAGCCACAAACCCTAGAAATTTCGGATTTTCCGATTCTGAACTCGGTCTCACCGAAACTAGTGTTGCCAAGCTTCAGAACCTTCGTCATCAAATCGGTGTCACCGAGATGATAAAGTCGGTCCCACCGAGATTGGCAAACCCTAGTCTTTGGAAGAATCGGACTCACCGAGATTGTATTTTCGGTCCCACTAGAAAATCCCAACGCTCACAAGATTTGAACTTTCGGTCTCACCGAGTTGTCAACTTCGGTCCGACCGAGATTGGTCAAATGTGTGTAATAGTTGGATTTTGTGTGGAGGCTATAAATACCCTCCACCTCCTCTTCATTCGTGGAGAGAGCCATCGAAAGAACTACCACTCCTACCTTACATTTCGAGAAGAAAACTACCTACCCTTGTGTTGAGATCAAGTTGCTCCACTCCCACCATATGAAGCTTGATCTCTAGCCTTCCCAAGTTGCTTTCCACTCAATCCTTTCTTCCACCACAGCCAAATCAGTGAGGAGAGTTGAGTGTTGGGGAGATTATCATTTGAAGCACAAGAGCAAGGAGTTCATCATCACCAACACCATCTATTACCTTTTGGAGGGTGGTGCCTCCTAGATTGGTTAGGTGTCGCTTGGGAGCCTCCGTCAAGATGTGGAGTTGAACCAAGAAGTTTGTAAGGGCAAGGAGATCGCTTACTTCGTGAAGATCTACCCCGAGTAAGGCTAGTCCTCCGTGGGCGTATGCCATGATGGCATAGACAAGGTTGCTTCTTCGTGGACCCTTCGTGGGTGGAGCCTCCGTGGACTCTCGCAGCCGTTACCCTCCGTGGGTTGAAGTCTCCATCAACGTGGATTGACGATAGCACCACCTATCGGAACCACGAGAAAAATCTCCGTGTCTCCAAATTGCGCTTGCTCTTCTCCACCTCTCTTTACTACATGTGCAATTTACTTTCCGCTGCCAATACTCTAGAATTGCATGTGTAGGGTGATACTTGACTTGATCATTATCTTGAAATCTGCCAAAACTTGTCTTAATCAAAAGGCTGAATTTTTATATTGTCAAGTAGTCTAATCACCCCCCCTCTAGACATACTTTCGATCCTACAAGTGGTATCGAGCTTTGGTCTCCATTGTATTGGTTTCCATTGCATTGACTCCATAAGCTTGGTTTCACAACCTAGGAGAGTATGGCGTCTAGTGAGGGTAATTTTCGAGAGGTCCTTACTTTGATGGTTCAAACTTTGCTAGTTGGAAGCATAAAATGAAAATGCATATTCTTGGACATAACCCCGCATGGGGCATTATTTGTGTTGGCTTGCAAGGTGAATTCTTCGAGGAAGGAAAAGTTCCGGATCGTGAAGCTACAGCGGATGAATTATGGATGTTACAAAACAATGCTCAAGCTTGTGACATTCTCTTCAATGCTTTGTGTCCCGAGGAGTTCAACAAAATCAGCCGCCTTGAGAATGCAAAAGAGATTTGGGATACTTTGGTCGAAATGCACGAAGGTACCGAGTCCGTGAAGGAATCAAAGCTAGATGTTCTTCAAGGTCAACTTGACAAGTTCAAGATGAAGGAAGGTGAAGGAGTCGCTGAAATGTACTCTAGGCTTGCTCTCATCACAAATGAGATTGCCGGCTTAGGAAGCAAAGAAATGACCGACCGATTCATCATCAAGAAGATTCTCAGAGCTTTGGATGGAAAGTATGACACCGTGTGCACTTTGATCCAAATGATGCCAAACTACAAGAATCTCAAGCCTACCGAAGTCATTGGTAGAATTGTTGCTCATGAGATGACACTTAAAGATAAGGAAGAGCTTCACAACAAGTCAAGTGGTGCTTACAAAGCTACAATTGATGCTCCCACAACCTGAAGCGACAAGCTAGTTTCCAATGAAGAGATAAGCCTAATGGTGAAGAACTTCAACAAATTCTACAAGAGTAGAAGCAAGGAAAGAAGCTCAAAGTCTAGATCATATGATGAAAAGAGATCTTCTAGTCGTGATCGAAACTGCTACAATTGTGGAAGACCCGGACACTACTCAAATGAGTGTTCGACTCCCCACAAGAGAAGAGAAGAATCTCCAAGAAGAAGAAGCTCAAGAGAAGAGTCACCTCGAAAGAGAGAAGGAGTAGAGATGATCGTTATGAACGAAGACCCTCTCGGAGAAGCAAGGATTCGGAAAGGAAAGACAAGTCATCAAGGAGCTACACAAGAAGAAAACATCAAGCTCATGTAGGTGAATGGGTATCCGCCCGACTCGACAATCACTCCGAAAGAAGCTATCACTCCAACTCCGACTACAGCCAAGATGAAGGTGTTGCGGTCTTGCTCTCGTGTCCTCCAACTCCAACTCCTATGACTTATTTGATTCACCAAATGAGGGAATTGGAAGATGCTTCATGGCTAAAGGCCCCAAGGTATCACACCCTGAATTTATTGACTTTGATAGTGATGAGGATGACTTGCTTGGTGAAGATGAGCTTTTACATGACAAATCTAGTGAGCCTAGTAAGATGAACATGCTAGTAGTCTTTATAGTCGAGAAGAGTCGAATGACAATGCTATGAAGGAGATTGAGCGTCTAACTAAAGAACTAAACACTCTTAAGTTAGCTCATGAAACAACTCAAGAAGATCATAGAGAGCTCCTAAGATCTCATGAGAAGCTACGCTTCGAGAAGCTCAATCTAGAGCAAGAACATGAGTTCCTAAAAGCTATCAATGACGATCTTCAAAAGAAGAGTTCTTCATATCTTGCCAAACGACTTCTCTTGTCTAATTTCTTGCCACCTATTAAAACTAAGCATGACAAGCATAAGAAAAATTCTTCATCTAGTAGTAACAATAACCATGCTAAATCCAATATTGTTGCTTCTAGTAGTTCTCTTGATTCCACTAACAATGTTTCAAGCCAAGTTACACTTGAGCAAGAAAATAGTTTATTGAAAGGGATTATAGAGAAAGGTGTCTACAAGAGCCTTGCGGAAGCAAGAACTTTGAGGAAATTGTTCGCAAGCAAGGAAGGCACCGAAGAATCAAGGAATTGATTTGAGCGAAAGTTCAACGCCAAGGTGTTGAATGGGAAGAAGGTCAATATCCCACTTCAAAGTTTGTTTCTCAAAAGGAGAAGTATGATCCTACTTCCTCCAATGTGGAACAAGCTCAAGATGATCTTCCACCACAAGACCACAAGCTAAAAGGCAAGGACAAGCTTCAAGAGGAGATTGATGCATTTATTGAAGCACCTAAAGCCATGGTCAAGTGGGTTCCCAAGGAAACGCCAAGTTCTACTTCACAAGCTCAACTACTACCCCAAGGATTCCCATCAAGATGATGTGGATCCCAAGAAGAAGAACTAGAGAGTTCTTGAGGGTGACTCCGCCAACATACTTCACTCACATTCATTTTGGCAAGAACTTGTGCAATCAACTTCCACATCTTGCACTAGTTCATGGAGTCACAAACCCTCTTGTTGGTAAGTCAAGGGACAAGGTAATCATTGCTTTCTTGGACATCATCTATTGTGTACTTCAATCTATGTCCACGGATATCCTTGTTTGTTCCTTGTGGGACTAACCCATGTAGGTATTGAAAGTGCCCGAATCCAAAGGATTGCTCCCAACTCTTGATGATCTTCATCAACATTGAGCATCCACATCTTCAACATCTACATGAAGTCTTCTACGACAACCCAAGGTTAGTTTGACCCTTTAAAAGGGGTTCTCACATCAAGGGGGAGCTTTGCTCTAAAGAATTGAGCTAAAGCATCTTCAAATGATGTGAACACATTAATGCTTTATGTAAAAGTGGTAACCCCACTTGTGCTTAAACGATGAGTATGACCTATGATCAAATGTTCTCATTTGACTCCTAAGTCAATATACTCATATATAGATGACCTAGTCATCGACAAATTGTGTGCTAGTTGCTAGAGTTTTGATTGTGCATGTTTGACACATATTTCATTTGCTATCTTATTGTGTGAGCATGTTGGATGCATAATTTTATCCATTCGAGGACATCCATTTGTTGCTTTGGTCTTTTGGATTTTTCTGACCAAATGGATGGACAAGAATGCCTAAGTTCCTCCCCTAGCTATCTATGCTTTCTTGTCTCAAATTCTATTCATGCTTATATCACAAACTTTGAACAAGTCTTTTTTTCGGACCCACCGAGTGAGGAGCACTCGGAGCCACCGATGCGTCTAAGACTAAACTTCCAAAACCTTCTAAGTATTTTCGGTCAGACCAACCCACTCAAACTCGGACAGACCAACAGCCTCAGACCGAAAGCACTTGGATGCATCAAATTTTACGTGTACACAGCAAATTCTTGCAGGAAGTCGCAAATAGACGAGGAAAAAGTTTATCGGTTTTATACGACATGTTAGCCAACATTTAATGTATTGGAAATATGAGCAATTTATCGAATGATTTTATTAACAGAAATACTAGATAAAGCATGACTAAAATAGCTAATATAAAGCAAGTCATGCAATCTGACAGAGAGAAGGTAAACATCGTTTGCATATATGAACTTGAAGTAAACACATCTAGAACAGTTACTAGATGAAGTTGCTTATGCGACATAGAACCTAACGTATGTTGGACAGAAACTAGAGCCAAGAACTGTAGCAGGACTTCTAACAGAAAGGAGAAGAACACGTACGGCACAGCAGCAGTAGAAGCACTAGACTTGGGTCGGCGTCCTCGCCGCCATGTCGCCGAGGAGGTCGTGGACGCCGGGAAGAAGTCGCTCGTCGGGAAGTAGTCGTCGGCGACCGGATCGTCCGTGATGAAGCAGCCAGTAGTCGCGCAGAGCGCTCCCCAAAAACCTTATCACCCTTCTCCCGTACAGGACTCAAAGAGTGCGGTTTCGGAGGCCTACTGTCCCGACCTGCGGTGCACGCCGCAAGCCGGGATGGAGAAGATCGTGGCAGCAGCGCAGTGCTCAGGAATCGATGGCGAGAAGAAGAAGTAGTTCTGGTGTGTCTTGCTGAGAGGAGCGACCTCCCTTTTATAGGCGCAAGAGAAGGAGGCGAGAGGGCAGCGCCGGGAGCTGAAGGGACCGAGGGAGATGAAACGAACAGACTGCAGCCGAAGGGTGCAGCGTTCGCATTTAATCTCCACTACAGCAAAAACTTTCCATCTCCCGAGTGACCTTTCGTATACCCGTAGTGCGTGGCCAAAATTTAGACATCGGCTCGGCTCATTCCCAAGAACCATGGCCTTGGCGGCGCGCGCGTGGGGCGGGCGGGCGGGCGGCGGCGGAGGAGAAGCGCGCGTGGAAGTCCCTCTTGTTCTCATGCTCATACAAGTGGGGAAGGAGCCTCCCTTATAAATAGGTCCAACTCCCTCTAAACTAGCAATGTGGGACTAAACTTTAGTTCCACCTCTTGCCTTGCACAAATGGGCTGCGTGGGCCTCTAGGATTTATTAGGAATTTCTAAAACTGCTACTGGGCTAGGCCCAAAATGGACAAAATTCCAGCAATCCCCCACCAGATCCCAGAGGCACACAAAATTTCCCTTTGGTTCCAAAACACTGTTTTATATACCGGTACTGCAGTGGAGACTGTTAAGTTGAACTTCCACCTAGAACTCTATGCTACACTAGTACGCAACTTGGATAGTGGACTGGGCCTTGAACTGAAAGTTTTCTGCGAATCTAGCTTCACATAAAGCCTTGACCGATACGTGGCTACCGTGGGTCTTCCCCGCGGGTGGAGCTTATGCGTCATACTCTGTGACCTTTCATGAGTGATGGATTCATATACCTAGGGTAGGGTCATAGGCCTGACCTAAACATCCTACCCAAGGGCACTCTCAGAAGAGATCATCTTCCAGTCGACCAAAGAGGAACCCACTCGACCGATCGAAGGACTCGACCATGGAAGACTCACTCACCATGAAGACTCACTCGACCACCGAAGGTCAAGACACTCCGCAGCACAACGGCTTGCTATTGAATAGACTTAATGATAGTTAAGACACTTTATGAGGGCGCACAAGAACGCCTGCACTTAATGTACTTTAACCTCTCCAATACGTGGGCTGGCTGGGGTCCCGCACACTCTATATAAGCCACCCCCTCCACGGTAGAGGGGTTCGCATTCTTGTAATACTCATATCCATAATCCACTCGACCGCCTCGTGGCTCCGAGACGTGGGGCTGTTACTTCCTCCCGAGAAGGGCCTGAACTCGACATCACTTGTCTTCACAACTACTCCATAGCTAGGACATCGCCTCCCTTTACCTACCCCCATTTCTATTGTCAGACTTAGAACCACGACAGTTGGCGCCCACCATGGGGCAGGTGTTTTAGCGATTTGTGGAGGAGTTGCAGTACTTCCGAGTACCTTCATCACGATGACTGCTGGAGTTTTGGTTGAGGGGCGCGAGATCCGCCTCGGTGTTCTCACTTTTGTCGCCGACGACTCCAAGATGGCTCCGTGGAGGCTCCACTTGACATCGAGGCGCCCCCGTCCGCTGGGCGACACTTTCGCGCATGTGTTCGCGGGCGTTCTGCTCGGCAACCGTCGACCCGTGTCGGTCGACTCCCTATCGGTCGCCGCCCGATCTCCCACCAGCGCAAGCGCTCGGTCGGTCGAGGCTTCAGCGGTGGGTGAAACACGCGTGGCTCTCCGCATAGCCACCGCCCAAGTCGCGCCATCGAGCCCGACGAATCCCTCTGACTGTTCGATCGTCGACCGGTTCGTAGAGACGTGATCCGAGTGTGATAGCAGTGATCCAACGGCGGAGATCCTCATGGTCAACGGCCCTCGCGAGTCCTCCGGCTTATGCCGGCGGTGGGGCCGCCGAGGAGGAGACCCCTGCAAGAACACGAAGAGTACCAGCCCAAGACACTCGACTCTCTGCGCAGAGAGAAGAGCTTCACGTAGGAACATGGATGCACTTCATACTCCTATCGCCGGAGAAACCCCCGAGGCTCGTGCCTTGGAGGAAGCACGTTTGGCCAATGTGGCTGAACGCGCCGCCGGAGAATCTTCAGCGAGCACTCGATCGAACGCTACGCTGCAACGAATCCCGAAGCGATCGACGCCGACTCTTCCCACCGACTCGTATACCGCACGCCACCCAGAATTTATAGCTGCAACTCGCGATAGCAGAGTCCATCCAGCCGCCCCAATGGAAGTGGGAGAGGCTTGCAGCAGATCGTAGATTTACTCCGAGCGGCAGGAGACCGAACTCAGCCGTGTCGAGTCGCAAGAACAGATTCACAGTCGATCCGTCGCTGCGAACACTGTCCAGTCGGCTCACAGCCCCAGATCGCCTCCGCGGCGAGAAGGGCGCGACAACCGGCGAGAGCAGCACGGAGACCGATTCGACCGAGATGACAGGCGTCGAGTGCCCCTTTCCCCTCCGAGGGAAGGGTCAGACGCTCTCGGCGATAAGATGACAGATTTACGCTTCAAGACGGGCGAAGAGTTCCAATCGACCCTGTGGAACCAGTGCTTTGACGCGATCCATTATCGTGCAAGGCTTGGTCGACCGGAACAGAGCCCATCGAGGCGGACCCGAGAGGGATGCACCCACCAGCAGTCGAGTGCATGTCTCTGGTCCAGAGTGTTTTAGCAGGGCTATCAGAGCCGCAGTGATCCCCCCAATTTCAGATTGGCAACAGGAGTCAGCAAGTTCACTGGGGAATCCAAGCCTGAAACTTGGCTTGAGGATTACCGAGTGGCTGTTCAGATTGGTGGTGGGAATGATGAGGTGGCCATGAAGCATTTGCCCCTCATGTTGGAAGGTTCTGCCAGAGCATGGCTGAATCAGTTACCTCACAGCAGTATATATACTTGGGAAGATTTGTCCCGAGTGTTCGTCAGGACTTTTGAAGGGACTTGCAAGCGACCGGCTGGTTTGACAGAGCTGCAAGTTTGTGTGCAGAAGACCAATGAAACTCTCCGAGAGTACATTCAGAGGTGGATTACCTTGCACCATACTGTGGAAAATGTGTCGACTATCAAAGGTTTGCGCCTTCAAAGATGGCGCCAAAAATAGAGAATTGAGTCTCAAGTTTGGTCGAATCGGGACATGACCCCGAGTCGAATGATGGAGATTGCTAGCAAATACGCCAATGGCGAGGAAGAAGACCGACTCCGAAGTGGCAAGTACAAGCCAAGCCAGTCGGAGAAGGGAAATTCCAGTCGGAAGCAGAAACGAAAAGCCGAGCCAGCAGCTCCTGGAGAGGCCCTGGCCGTGACTCAGGGGAAGTTCAAGGGGAAACCCAAAGGATCCTGGAATCCGAAGAAAGTGAAAGATAAAGAAGGAAATGACGTGATGGATATGCCATGCCATATTCACACGAAGAAGGATGAAGAGGGCAACATTATTTACCCGGCACACCACTGCCAAAGGTCGACTCTCGATCCAGCAGTTTCCAGGAAAACAGTCTAAGGACAAGGAGAAGGAGCGGACAAGGCCGGAGACAAAGAGGACAGCGAGGAGGAATACCCGCATGTCAACTCCACTCTGATGATCTTCGCGGATGTGGAAAGCAAAAGTCGACTGAAAGTCATCAACCGGGAGGTGAATATGGTTGCCCCAGTAAAGCCAAGTTATGTGAAGTGGCCCCAGACACCCATCACATTCGACCAATCTGATCATCCGACTCACATTGCAACTCCTGGACGGCAAGCGTTAGTGGTCGATCCAGTTGTCGAAGGCACTCGACTGACAAAAGTGCTGATGGATGGTGGTAGTGGGCTGAATTTGTTATATGCGGATACATTGAAAGGGATGGGCATTCTGATGTCCCGTTTGAGCGCCAGCAATATGAGTTTCCACGGAGTCATACCAGGGAAGAAGGCCAATTCACTCGGCCAAATAGCCCTGGACGTGGTTTTTGGTGATTCCAAGCACTTCCGCAAAGAAAAGTTGACCTTTGAGGTTGTGGATTTTCAGAGTGCATACCACGCCATTTTGGGAGGCTCGCCACGCATACGATTCATGGCTCGACCATGCTACGTGTACCTCAAACTGAAAATGCCAGGACCAAAGGGAGTGATCACTGTCACCGGCGATCGGAAGAAGGCAGAAGAGTGCTTTCAGAAGGGCTCGAAGATTGCCGACTCCCAAGTGACAGCGGTCGAATTCGACGAATACATGCAAACCGCCGATCCGAGTGACTTGTTACGATCCAAGAAGCCAACAACAGAGTCTGCATTCCAGTCATCTGGTGAGACGAAGCCAGTCCATATTCATCCGACCGATCCCAATAAGCAGCCCGACCCACATCTCCACAACACTCGACTCAAATAGGAAGAAGCGCCATCCAGTTCCTCCGTGAGAATCGACATTTTCGCATGGAAGCCACCGACATGCCGTGTTCCTGTGGAATTGGCTGAGCATCGCCTCCAGTCGACAAGTCAGCGAAACCAGTCAAAGAGCATCTTGGCGGTCCGCCGCTCGTAAGAGAAAAGCTATTGGTGAAGAAGTGGCTCGATTGTTGACGGCAGGATTTATTCGAGATTTACCACTCCGAGTGGCTCGCTAATGTCGCCATGGTCCCCAAGAAGGACAACTCACTCCGCATGTGCATTGATTTTAAGCACATTAATCGGCCTGCCCGGCGATCATTTTTCTCCCCGCATCGATCAAATTGTTGACTCGACCGCGGGGTGTGAGATTGTCTTTCTAGATGCATATTCGGGTATCATCGATCCGTCTCAGATGGACCCGATGAAATAAAACAGCTTTCATCACTCCATTCGGTGCTTCGCTATATCACCATGCCATTCGGCCTCAAGAATGCCAGAGCCACATTTATGCGAATGATTCGAAGTGTCTTCTCACCAAATCACCGGAATGTGGAAGCGATATGGATGATATCGCCGTTAAGTCGCGAAAAGGTTCCGACCTGCTTGCTGACCTCGCCAAACATTTGCCAACCTCGTAAGGTACGATATCAAGCTCAATCCGTCAAAGTGCACATTCGGAGTTCCCGTGGAAAATTACTCGGTTTTCGCTTCCGAACGAGGATCGACGCTAACCCGAGAAGATCGCACTATTCTCCTAATGAAACGCCTGCGCGAGTGCACGACGCCCGAAGCTTATTTGATGCTTGGCCGCTTTAAGTCGATTCATCTCACGACTCGGTGAAAAGGCGCTGCCTCTTTACCGATCGATGAAGAAGGCGACAAATTCGAGTGGACTCGAAAGTCGACGGCGCTTGCCGAGCTAAAAGCTCGCTTCCACCCAGCCGGTGCTTGCTGCTCCAATCAGCAAAGAGCCTCTGTTGCTTTACATCGCAGCCAATCGGACAAGTTGTCAAGATCTTGTGCTTACGGTCGAGCGGGAAGAGGAAGGAAAGGCCTTCAAAGTTCAGCGCCGGTGTATTATCCGTCTCAAGTCTTGACTCCATCCAAGCAGAGATATCCTCATTATCGAAGCTTGTGTATGCTATATACATGACCACAAAGAAGGTTGCTCACTATTTCTCCGATCATTCTATCACGATCGTCACGATGCTCCTTTATCGAGATCCCGCACAACAGAGATGCAACCGGTCGAGTGGCAAAATGGGCGATTGAACTTCTTCCCTTGATATCAAATTCGAGGCAAAGAAAGCCATTAAGTCCCGTGCTATAGCGGATTTCCTTGCCGAGTGGATTGAACAACAACAACCGATCGAAGTTCACTCGGAGCATTGGACCATGTTCTTCGACGGCTCCAAGATGCTGAATGGTTACGTGTCAGGTTGTTCTAGTTTCCCCAGGAGGAGATAAGCTTAGGTATGTGCTCCAGATTCACTTTGATTCCTCCAACAATGAGGCAGAGTACGAGGCCCTCTTGTATGGATTGCGCATGGCCATCTCACTCGGCGTCCGTCGCCTGATGGTCTATGGCGACTC
This sequence comes from Aegilops speltoides, assembly GCA_021437245.1. Lineage (NCBI taxonomy): Eukaryota > Viridiplantae > Streptophyta > Magnoliopsida > Poales > Poaceae > Aegilops > Aegilops speltoides. The sequence goes on from CM038147.1 coordinate 26,877,281, forward strand.
AGATCTAGTGGTCAATCAAGTGATGAAGGAGTGGGACGTGAGAAGCCCAGCTATGACTAGATACTGCAATGCAGTGAGGAAGCTGGAAAGGAAGTTCGAGGGGTTGGAACTCCATCACATCCCTCGACTGAAAAATCAAGCAGCAGATGATCTGGCGAAGATAGGATCCCAAAGAGAAGCCATTCCGAGTGGTGTGTTTTTGGAACATATACACACTCCGTCAGTTAAAGAAGATCCCTTCACAGAGGAAGCTCCACAACCCAAGAGTGCCGTGGACCCGACTGAGGTTGAAGTCCCGGCAGTAGTCGACTTGGTCATGGAAGTTTTACTGGTCACTCCCGATTGGACAATTCCGTACATTGCATATATTCTGAGGAAGGAACTCCCAGAGGATGAGGAAGAGGCTCGGCAGATCGTCCGTCGATCCAAAGCCTTTACCGTTATCAATGGACAGTTGTATAGAGAAAGCCCGACGGGGGTCGGACAGAAATGCATAACGCCAGAAGAAGGTCGAGTCGTACTCAATGATATCCACTCGGGGACCTGTGGTCACCATGCGTCCTCTCGGACCATTGTAGCCAAAGCATACCGAGCCGGATTTTACTGGCCTAGAGCAAATGAGATGGCGAAAGAAATAGTGGACAAGTGCGAAGGATGCCAGTTTTACTCCAATATGTCACACAAGCCTGCGTCAGCCTTGAAGACCATTCCACTCGTCTGGCCTTTCGCAGTATGGGGGTTGGACATGATCGGTCCCTTGCGAACAGGTCGGAGCGGTTTCATGCATGTACTGGTGGCAGTCGACAAGTTCACCAAGTGGATTGAAGCTAAACCAATCAAAAAACTTGATGCTAGTACTGCTGTTTCCTTTGTCAGAGGGTTGATGTTCAGATATGGAGTCCCTCACAGTATTATCACGGACAATGGGTCAAATTTTGACTCGGAAGAATTCAAGGATTTCTGCAACTCCCAAGGCACACGGGTCGACTACGCTTCAGTCGCCCATCCACAGTCGAACGGACAGGGAGAACGAGCCAACGGATTAATCCTCAAGGGTCTGAAGCCCCGATTGATGCGAGATCTCAAGCATGCGGCTGGAGCTTGGGTCGATTTAACTTCCTTCGATGCTTTGGGGTTTGCGGACCACGCCTAATCGGTCGACTGGAAGAACTCCTTTCTTCTTGGTCTATGGAGCAGAAGCAGTCTTACCGAGTGATCTCCTTCACAATGCTCCCCGAATTGAACTTTACAATGAAGCAGAAGCTGAGCAAGCGCGTCAGGATGCAGTCGACCTCCTAGAAGAGGAAAGGGAAATGGCTCTGATCCACTCGACCATTTACCAGCAAGACTTGCGTCGCCTGTACGCCAGAAATGTGAGAGGTCGAGCCTTCCAGGAAGGAGATCTGGTCCTTCGAGTGGATCAGCAGAAGCAACATAAGCTCGCCCCTTCCTGGGAAGGGCCCTTCATCGTCACAAAGGTTCTCCACAATGGGGTGTATCGTCTCTATAACGTCGAGCACAATATCGAAGAGCCCCGAGCTTGGAACGCGGATCTGCTCCGCCCGTTTTACACTTAAAGTTTTTCACTCGGAAGAGTTGTAATAAAATACTTCTGTAGTTCATGGGCTTTGAGATAATAGTGTCATAATTCCTTCATAATTTTTGTCACTTTTTATTTTTTGGTCAAGCAAAATTTACCCCCAGTGGGTGGCTTAGTCGCGAATCCGTTTCGCCTAAGTTTGTACAAATCCTACCGAGTGGTAAGCCAGACTTCCACTCGGAAGCTTAGCCGCGAATCCGCTTTAGCCTAAGTAACAAAAATCCTACCGAGTGGTAAGCGGACTTCCACTCGGAGGCTTAGCTGCATCCAAGACTACGCCTAAGATATAAGAAATCCTACCGAGTGGTAAGCCGACTTCCACTCGGAGGCTTAGCTGCAGTCCAAGACTACGCCTAAGATATAAGAATCCCACCGAGTGGTAAGCCAGACTTCCACTCGGAGGCTTAGCTGCAGCCTCGCTGCTCGCCTAAGTTATTAAAATCCTACCGAGTGGTGCCGACTTCCACTCGGAGGCTTAGCTGCAGCTCGGAGCTCGCCTAAGTTATTAAAAATCCTACCGAGTGGTAAGTCAGACTCCCACTCGGAGGCTTAGCTGCAGTCCAAGGACTCGCCTAAGTATAATGTGTACCTGCAAAGAGGGCGAGGTGCAGGTCGACTGCGACCCTCTCTTCCGAGCTACACCATAAGTATGATGTGCGTTCGCAAGGAAGACGAGGTGCAGGTCGATCGACCCTCTCCTCCGAGCCACACAAATACAATGGAAATCCTACCGAGTGAAGAGCAAACCTCTCACTCGGGGCTTAGCTGCAGCCCAGTGCTCGCCTAAGGTAAAAAAATCCCACCGAGTGAAGAGCAAACCTCTCACTCGGGGGCTTAGCTGCAGCCCAGTGCTCGCCTAAGGTAAAAGAAATCCTACCGAGTGAAGAGCAAACCTCTCACTCGGGGCTTAGCTGCAGCCAGTGCTCGCCTAAGGAAAAGAAATCCTACCGAGTAAAGAGCAAACCTCTCACTCGGGGCTTAGCTGCAGCCAGTGCTCGCCTAAGGTAAAAGAAATCCTACCGAGTGAAGAGCAAACCTCTCACTCGGGGGCTTAGCTGCAGCCCAGTGCTCGCCTAAGGTAAAAGAAATCCTACCGAGTGTAGAGCAAACCTCTCACTCGGGGGCTTAGCTGCAGCCCAGTGCTCGCCTAAGGAATAAGTCGACTGCAGTGGGCATCTTGCTGTTAACCTGCAAAGAAGCAATTCAAGACAAAAGCAATCATATCCAAAACATCCAATCCAAATTTAGGTCGATACCTAAAGGAACCGAGAGTGCTCAGGCGCTAAGCCTGTTAAGGTTTTATCGGTTACAACTCCACTCGGCATACTGAGGCAAATTTAAGGTCAAGGAAAGTTTTTTACCCCTCCTGTGGAGGGCTGGATGGAGCAACGAACTCGTCAAGGTCAATCCCGTCTGCAATCCGCTGTGAGCAGCAGCAATGAAAGTCTCCATGAAGGCCCTCAAGTCGTGCTTTTTGGTGTTGGCCACTCGAGAGCCGCCACTTATCCTCTCGGGCATCCTTGCAATGGACTCGTGCATATTGTATGCGACATCCGCGCCACATCGAGCTGAAGACTTCTTCCACTCTTGCACTCGGTCAGGGACAGCGTTCAGTCGAGTCACCAACGACTCGAGGTCATTTTGGAGTGTTTCCCTGGGCCAGAGCGTCGAGTCGATGCGGATGTAGCAACCTTCGCCTCTTGCGAGATAATCCACGACGGCAAAGAACACGGACTCCATCGGAAGATGTTCATTGCAGTTTCATCATTCACCGGAGAATTGACAGGTCAAGGTTCGCTCTCGGCTGGCTGGTTTCTTCTTCAAAGTTGCGGCTGTAACTCTGCAAAGACAAAATCCTTAATTAAGAAAACAATCGAATGGGAACATAGCAGTTGGGAGAATTGGTCGAGTGAAGAAGATTACCTTCAAGCATAAGGAACAATTTTTAGCAAGACCGCCAAGAAGCCTTCCACTGCGTTCTTCTTCCCATCATCTGGTTGATCTTTTCACGAGTAGTCGTGTCAGCTTTCACTGCTCAACATCCTTGGTGGCAATGGCCGAGCAGCCTTCAGATTGGCGTTGTCTGTTCGAGCTTGGTGATCGAGGTCAGCTTTTCATCAGCGAGCTTGATCTTCTCGCATAGCTCAAGCACCTTCTTCCTCTGGGCCTCCTTCACCTTGCCTCAGAAATTACAAGAAAGTCAGGTTTGAAGCAAATGAGGAGAGAAAAGAGTCGTCAAATCTCACCAAACATACCTTTGGTCTCCTCCTTCGCCTTCGCCGATTCTCCTGCACTAGCTTCAAGTCCAACTCGAGCTGAATATGCTTCGCCCAGATTCAAGATAGCGCTACCGCAAGATCGCAGGATTTCTACGAGAGTCAATTGCAAAATATCGAGATAATCCACTTCGAGTGAATAAAGAAAAATGATGCGTTTCTAAGATTACGATCGAATGCAAGCATTCGACCGTAATCTCGGTGATTACACCCAGTGGGTGCACTCAGCGTGCCCCACCGGTCTTATTCAAGACGAGTCGACCAACACCACCAAAAAAAAAGAGAACGAGTCGACCATCGATCGAAACTCTTCAGATCGTAATCAATCGCCAGCATCGACCACGCCTCGGGATTACACCTGGGGTGCACTCAGCGTGCCCCCACCGATCTCGTAAACCCATTCGCTCTATTCGAGTGATGATCAATATCTACTTAGTAAGTTTAAGACCGATCGCCAGCAATGACCTTAGCCTTGGGGACTACACCCGCCGGGTGCACTCAGCGCCCCCGCTAAACGGAGTTTTACCAACACACCCAGTGGGTGACTGCTATGAATTCCGAAAGAAAAGTTTTGATAATATATCCTAACAGAGCAAAGCGGTGGTCGATCGACCAACATTGCTCAAGAGCGTAGCTGGCATCGTAAGCTGCTTGGCTCGCATCCCAACGATCTTCACCGCTCCATCATGATCTCTCGCTGACGGATAGCCTCCTTAGCAGCACTAGCCTGGTCCTCCGGGGCGTGGTGCGTGGCGAAGATCGATGGCTGCCCAGCACTCGACGAAGTGGGTCGAGCACTCGCCAACGGCACGCATGAATGACACGGTGTGTCGAGTGCCGACCTCCCCTCCGTCGCAATGGTCTCGGGCGCCACCACACCTTGGGCTGCATGGCCAGTAGATGCCTTCCTGCTCCGCCTAGCCCTCAATGGTTCCTCATCCTCATCATCGCTGCCGTCGAAGGGTGATAATGTCATTGGTTGGAGCTTCAGGAAAAAGTCAAAGTCAGAAATTATGCATCAGTCGACCAATAACAAGATTTAAAGTTGCAGTACCGGGATTTGAAGTCGCCGCGTCCTCCATCTCATGGTCCTCAGCCTTGCCTGAGGTTTCGGAAGTCGCAGCCGCTGAAATGGTGGGGATGGCTACCTTCATTTTTGGCAGAGGGTTGGTCGTCCTCGACGGAGCCACTTTCGACTGCTTCGGCGCCTTCTCAGTCGGCACCGGAGAAGCGGTCCGAGGGCGTTTGGTCGACTGTGGGGCAGTCGCCACTCCCTTGCCGTGTTCAGTCGAAGGGTCGTGCACAAGTATTGACCGCCTTTCCCAGCGCGGCGGTGCCTCCTCCTCCTCTTCGTCCTCGTCGTCGTCATCCTCGTCATCATCATCGTCGTCATCATCATCTTCTGCAGCGTCTGAATCCCACTCTTCCTGGCTCTCGCCCCCGCTGGCTTCCCCCTCCTCAGTCGGAGTTTGAGCGCCATTGGGCATCGAGTATAGCTCGGTAAGGCCCTGGAAACATCAAAACGGAACTCAGTCGACCAAATCACAGAAACACATTCGACGAAGATACAATGGAAAACAGAGCAAATGTACCTTTTCTGGAACGCTGTTGTGGTCAAGTGGGGAAATCCTCCGGGATCCGCGAGGGTTGTCCTTGTTTTCGGTGATCGCAGCCATCCATCTTTCCACTATGGCATCGCCGACGCCTCCGGTGGACGCGAGTCTCGCCTTCGGTGCCGCAAAGACAGCCACATGCAAAGGCTCGAATCAAGAGGCTGGATTCGCCTCAAGAAAAACCTCCAGGAGGTCCATGCCGATCACGCCATCCCGAACCAGCTGCACCACGCGTCCATCAACATCTTCACCTCAGTTCTCTCCTCCGAACTACCTTCAGGAGGAGGGTCTGTTCACTCGACTCATGGTGAATGCAGGAAGACCGTCGACCGCCCGGCGCCGCCTCATTCCGCAATAGAACCAGGTCGATCGCCAGCCCCCGACCGACTCAGAAAAGACATAGCTGGAAGGTGCTTTTATTCCTCAACTGGACCCCTAAGCCACCACACATCTGAACTACTTGGGTCTTCTCGTCACTGGGGCTTGCTTTCTTCACGGTCGAGAGCGACATGTGAAGATGTACTTGAACAAACCCCAGTCGGTCGACAGCCTGTGAAGTTTTCGACATAGACACAAACGCTGCAAGATATGCGATGGAGTTTGAGTAAAATGGTGGAGCTGGGCTCAAGAAATTCAGAAAACCCCGAAGAAGACACTCGGCGGCAGCGAAAAACCTCGGTCGACATGGGTGGCCAGAAGCACGCACTCACCCTCTTCTGGCTGAGGCTGCCACTCTCGACCAGGAAGCCTCGCGGCACCGTGGGGGATCAACCCGTCGTTGGCCATGTCAAGGAGATCCTTTTCCCTGATGGTCGACTGGATCCAATCTCCTTGGACCCAGCCTTTCGGCAAGTTGGATCTCGACGAGGAACCGCCGCGGCCGGTAGATCTCCCCTTCGCCTTCTCAGCCGCCGACGCCTTCTCCGCCGCCGACGCTTTCTTCGCGCGCTCCAACACCGCCGTCTTCTCTTTGCCCATGGTGGCCGGCGGAATGCGCAGGAGAAGAGGAGGTAGCAGGAGCAGCAGCAGTTGTGGAGGGCGGAGGCGAAGAGAGCGGAGGAAGAAGAACAGGGTACTGTGCAGAAGCCCCCGCGAGTTGCATTTATAGCATCCCTTCCGGGTGGATGACAGGTGGACCCGAACAATCCAATCATATCCCGAACAGTTGCGCTGCACGATACGTGGCGGAAAAAGCGGCGCGGAAATCGAGGCGTTCTGTTATGTCCCATCCGACGCCAGAGTCCGTTCTGGCTTCAAGGCTTCCCCAAATTGCGATCCCGCGAGATCCGCGAGGGACAGATCGGTCCGCTGCGCGAGATTTCCTGCGATCCGTCGCCGAATAGCAAAGTAAAAGAAGGTCACTCGACCAAAGAACAAGAATGGATCGAGTCGATCAAGAAAAGTTGCTTGTTATCAACAGGAAGATCTTGATCCAAGACAACACGTGCCGATGCGCAAAAGACAATCGGAAACAACGTCAACTCCTCCTTCACTCAAGCCTCAATCCATTCGAGGGCTAATGATGGATTCATATACCTAGGGTAGGGTCATAGGCCTGACCTAAACATCCTACCCAAGGGCACTCTCGAAGAGATCATCTTCCAATCGACCAAAGAGGAACCCACTGACCGATCGAAGGACTCGACCATGGAAGACTCACTCGACCATGAAGACTCACTCGACCACCGAAGGTCAAGACACTCCGCAGCACAACGGCTTGCTATTGAATAGACTTAATGATAGTTAAGACACTTTATGAGGCGTTACCAAGAACGCCTGCACTTAATGTACTTTTAACCTCTCCAATCGTGGGCTGGCTGGGGTCCCGCACACTCTATATAAGCCACCCCCCTCCACAGGTAGAGGGGTTCGCATTCTTGTAATACTCATATCCATAATCCACTCGACCGCCTCAGGACTCCGAGACGTAGGGCTGTTACTTCCTCCGAGAAGGGCCTGAACTCGTACATCACTTGTCTTCACAACTACTCCATAGCTAGGACATCGCCTCCCTTTACCTACCCCCATTTCTACTGTCAGACTTAGAACCACGACAGAGGCTATAAATACCCCTCTACCTCCTCTTCATTCGTGGAGAGAGCCATCAGAAAGAACTACCACTCCTACCTTACACTTCTGAGAAGAAAACTACCTACCCTTGTGTTGAGATCAAGTTGCTCCACTCCCACCATATGAAGCTTGATCTCTAGCCTTCCCAAGTTGCTTTCCACTCAATCCTTTCTTCCACCACAGCCAAATCAGTGAGGAGAGTTGAGTGTTGGGGAGATTATCATTTGAAGCACAAGAGCAAGGAGTTCATCATCACCAACACCATCTATTACCTTTTGGAGGGTGGTGCCTCCTAGATTGGTTAGGTGTCGCTTGGGAGCCTCCGTCAAGATGTGGAGTTGAACCAAGAAGTTTGTAAGGGCAAGGAGATCGCCTACTTCGTGAAGATCTACCCCAGTAAGGCTAGTCCTCCGTGGGCGATGCCATGATGGCATAGACAAGGTTGCTTTTTCGTGGACCCTTCGTGGGTGGAGCCCTCCGTGGACTCTCGCAGCCGTTACCCTCCGTGGGTTGAAGTCTCCATCAACGTGGATTGACGATAGCACCACCTATCGGAACCACGAGAAAAATCTCCGTGTCTCCAAATTGCGCTTGCTCTTCTCCACCTCTCTTTACTACATGTGCAATTTACTTTCCGCTGCCAATACTCTAGAATTGCATGTGTAGGGTGATACTTGACTTGATCATTATCTTGAAATCTGCCAAAACTTGTCTTAATCAAAAGGCTGAATTTTTATATTGTCAAGTAGTCTAATCACCCCCTCTAGACATACTTTCGATCCTACAAGTGGTATCGAGCTTTGGTCTCCATTGTATTGGTTTCATTGCATTGACTCCATAAGCTTGGTTTCACAACCTAGGAGAGTATGGCGCCTAGTGAGGGTAATTTTCAGAGAGGTCCTTACTTTGATGGTTCAAACTTTGCTAGTTGGAAGCATAAAATGAAAATGCATATTCTTGGACATAACCCTGCCGCATGGGGCATTATTTGTGTTGGCTTGCAAGGTGAATTCTTCGACGAAGGAAAAGTTCCGGATCGTGAAGCTACAGCGGATGAATTGCGGATGTTACAAAACAATGCTCAAGCCTGTGACATTCTCTTCAATGCTTGGTGTCCCGAGGAGTTCAACAAAATCAGCCGTCTTGAGAATGCAAAAGAGATTTGGGATACTTTGGTCGAAATGCACGAAGGTACCGAGTCCGTGAAGGAATCAAAGCTAGATGTTCTTCAAGGTCAACTTGACAAGTTCAAGATGAAGGAAGGTGAAGGAGTCGCTGAAATGTACTCTAGGCTTGCTCTCATCACAAATGAGATTGCCGCTTAGGAAGCGAAGAAATGACCGATCGATTCATCATCAAGAAGATTCTCGAGCTTTGGATGGAAAGTATGACACCGTGTGCACTTTGATCCAAATGATGCCAAACTACAAGAATCTCAAGCCTACCGAAGTCATTGGTAGAATTGTTGCTCGTGAGATGACACTTAAAGATAAGGAAGAGCTTCACAACAAGTCAAGTGGTGCTTACAAAGCTACAATTGATGCTCCCACAACCTGAAGTGACAAGCTAGTTTCCAATGAAGAGATAAGCCTAATGGTGAAGAACTTCAACAAATTCTACAAGAGTAGAAGCAAGGAAAGAAGCTCAAAGTCTAGATCATATGATGAAAAGAGATCTTCTAGTCGTGATCGAAATGCTACAATTGTGGAAGACCGGACACTACTCAAATGAGTGTTCGACTCCCCACAAGAGAAGAGAAGAATCTCCAAGAAGAAGAAGCTCAAGAGAAGAGTCACCTCGGAAGAGAGAAGGAGTAGAGATGATCGTTATGAACGAAGACCCTCTCGAGAAGCAAGGATTCGGAAAGGAAAGACAAGTCATCAAGGAGCTACACAAGAAGAAAACATCAAGCTCATGTAGGTGAATGGGTATCCGCCCGACTCCGACAATCACTCCGAAAGAAGCTATCACTCCAACTCGACTACAGTCAAGATGAAGGTGTTGCGGTCTTGCTCTCGTGTCCTCCAACTCCAACTCCTATGACTTATTTGATTCACCAAATGAGGGAATTGAAGATGCTTCATGGCTAAAGGCCCCAAGGTATCACACCCTGAATTTATTGACTTTGATAGTGATGAGGATGACTTGCTTGGTGAAGATGAGCTTTTACATGACAAATCTAGTAAGCCTAGTAATGATGAACATGCTAGTAGTCTTTATAGCCGAGAAGAGTCGAATGACAATGCTATGAAGGAGATTGAGCGTCTAACTAAAGAACTAAACACTCTTAAGTTAGCTCATGAAACAACTCAAGAAGATCATAGAGAGCTCCTAAGATCTCATGAGAAGCTACGCTTCGAGAAGCTCAATCTAGAGCAAGAACATGAGTTCCTAAAAGCTATCAATGACGATCTTCGAAAGAAGAGTTCTTCATATCTTGCCAAACGACTTCTCTTGTCTAATTTCTTGCCACCTATTAAAACTAAGCATGACAAGCATAAGAAAAATTCTTCATCTAGTAGTAACAATAACCATGCTAAATCCAATATTGTTGCTTCTAGTAGTTCTCTTGATTCCACTAACAATGTTTCAAGCCAAGTTACACTTGAGCAAGAAAATAGTTTATTGAAAGGGATTATAGAGAAAGGTGTCTACAAGAGCCTTGCCGGAAGCAAGAACTTTGAGGAAATTGTTCGCAAGCAAGGAAGGCACCGGAAGAATCAAGGAATTGGATTTGAGCGAAAGTTCAACGCCGAAGGTGTTGAATGGGAAGAAGGTCAATATCCCACTCCAAAGTTTGTTTCTCAAAAGGAGAAGTATGATCCTACTTCCTCCAATGTTGAACAAGCTCAAGATGATCTTCCACCACAAGACCACAAGCTAAAAGGCAAGGACAAGCTTCAAGAGGAGATTGATGCATTTATTGAAGCACCTAAAGCCATGGTCAAGTGAGTTCCCAAGGAAACGTCAAGTTCTACTTCGTCAAGCTCAACTACTACCCCAAGGATTCCCATCAAGATGATGTGGATCCCGAAGAAGAAGAACTAGAGAGTTCTTGAGGGTGACTCCGCCAACATACTTCACTCACATTCATTTTGGCAAGAACTTGTGCAATCAACTTCCACATCTTGCACTAGTTCATGGAGTCACAAACCCTCTTGTTGGTAAGTCAAGGGACAAGGTAATCATTGCTTTCTTGGAAATCATCTATTGTGTACTTCAATCTATGTCCACGGATATCCTTGTTTGTTCCTTGTGGGACTAACCCATGTAGGTATTGAAAGTGCCCGAATCCAAAGGATTGCTCCCAACTCTTAATGATCTTCATCAACATTGAGCATCCACATCTTCAACATCTACATGAAGTCTTCTACGACAACCCAAGGTTAGTTTGACCCTTTAAAAGGGGTTCTCACATCAAGGGGGAGCTTTGCTCTAAAGAATTGAGCTAAAGCATCTTCAAATGATGTGAACACATTAATGCTTTATGTAAAAGTGGTAACCCCACTTGTGCTTAAACGATGAGTATGACCTATGATCAAATGTTCTCATTTGACTCCTAAGTCAATATACTCATATATAGATGACCTAGTCATCGACAAATTGTGTGCTAGTTGCTAGAGTTTTGATTGTGCATGTTTGACACATATTTCATTTGCTATCTTATTGTGTGAGCATGTTGGATGCATAATTTTATCCATTCGAGGACATCCATTTGTTGCTTTGGTCTTTTGGATTTTCTCGACCAAATGGATGGACAAGAATGCCTAAGTTCCTCCCTAGCTATCTATGCTTTCTTGTCTCAAATTCTATTCATGCTTATATCACAAACTTTGAACAAGTCTTTTTTTCGGACCCACCGAGTGAGGAGCACTCGGAGCCACCGATGCGTCTAAGACTAAACTTCCAAAACCTTCTAAGTATTTTCGGTCAGACCAACCCACTCAAACTCGGACAGACCGAAAGCACTTGGATTGATCTAGGTTTTCACCTCGGTGAAACCGAGTTGCAAATTTCGGCGTGATCGAAATGTGTAATCGCCTCAGAGTTATCCATCTCGGTGCCACCGAAGTTTTACAACTCGGTCCCACCGACAGCTAAAGGGTATATATACCGAGGTCAGCGCTGATTCCTTCTTCAAACGCCGCCCCAAACCCTTTGCTGCCGTCGCCGTGGTCTCCGGATCGTCTTCGTTGCCGTCAGGCAGGCGCCCTCGCCGCAGGTCTCCGTCGCCGTCAACGGACAATCTCTCCGCCGTTGCGCCAGAGAGGAACTCCACCAAGTTAGGGTGAGTTTCGATCCTCTCGTGCTTCAACCTCCGATTCAATGCACGATTGGTTTGCCTAGCATCTTGCCACGTTTGAGATCTTCCTATCCAGCAGATTAGTTCTTAGAACGAAATTGAGTAAAAGTTTTAGGTTAGGTTTCCGCCGAACACATCTCGGTGAGACCGATTTACATTCTCGGTATGACCGATTTGGCCTCTGGCTATTGATCGCACCTTCGGTCCAACCGAAGTTGTGCAAATCGGTGCGACCGAAATGAGGATTTAGTGAAACCCTAGTGTTTTCGGCAGACTGAAACCCACATCGGTCCAACCGAAAGTGGTGTGAATGCTTCTGTTAGGACACTTGATTCACGAATTTTAGACTCGATCCGACCAAATGCATTCTCGTGAAAACCTAAAACTGAAATTTGAACTCATTTTTTTGCAAAATCTTCTGCAGTTTGTGATAACTCTTCTATTCTGCCTACACCTAATCTATTCACAGGTTGTCAGCCATGTCAGATGCCAGTGACAGCCAGAACAGGTCTGAGTCTCCAATTGCTGAGATTCCAGAGGCAGGCACTAGTCCTGAAGTCAGCAGCTTTTCAGATGATGGTGAAAGGAGCACACCAAGTGGTTTGCCTCCTGCAGCCACCAGGGCCAGGAAGAAGAAGAATTCTGATGAAGAAGATTCTGATTTCATAGCTGAGGAAGAGATATCCTCCAAGCCAAAGAGGAAAGTTGTTGCCAAAGAACATCAAGGGCAGCAAACCAAGAAAGGCACCAGCAAAGTGAAGAAATCCACTGTTGCTAAGAAGCTGAGCATGGAAGAGGAAACCTCGAGCAAGGTGAAGAAAACTTCCAAGAGGAAGAGGATTGTGCATGATGAAGCAGCAGATGATGATGATGAGGATGAGGAAGCTCCACAGCCTCCTCCTCAAAAGCCTAAGTTCATGGGTGATGCCATCAGGGCAGGAGCACCTTCAAAGTCTATGCCGTCTGCTCCAGCAAAGGCAGCTCAAGCCAAGCCTGCTGCCAAGCCCAAGAAAACTGTCAGAAACATTCCTGCTTCAGAGAAGAAGAAAGACAATGTGCCACCAGCTGAGTCAGATGATGAGGCACCTGTATTGCTGAAACTCCGTCAGAAATTGCCAATTCACAATGATGCTCATCCTCGAGCTGAAAACATGAAGGAAAGAAAGGATAAAGGTCTCAGGCTATGGAGACAAGCTGATCCATATGCTGTGAGGAGAAGGACTGCTGTTGACCCAAGGTTCCACACCAGAGAGCAGCAGGATTTCTATGAGACTGTGCTTATGGACAAGAAGCCCATTGTTGCAGACACTCGCTATGTTGATTGGGCATACATTGATAGTGAAGAGCACAGAGACTTCTTTCCACATGTGCATGAGAGCTTCACTGCATGTGGTGTTGCTGATTTCGTTGGTCAGAAGTTGATGATTGGAATGATGAGATGATCATGCAATTCTATGCCACAGCTCATTTCTATCCAGATGGCAGGATTGTATGGATGACTGAAGGTCAGAGATTCTCTTCTACTGTAGAAGAATGGGCAGCACTGCTGAATGCTCCAGTGCAGAGAGAAGATGATGTTGATGTCTATGGCATTCCCAAGAAGAACCATGAGTCTATGAAAAATATGTACAATGAGGTACCAGCTAAGGATGTGGAAATCTGGAAGCTCGGCTCAGTGTATCATCTCCAGGCAGGTCTCCCTACCACAAACACAATTCTGAGGCATACCTTGATGCCCAAGTCTGGAGATCATCGCATGATCAGAGGTACTCTATCAACATGCTGCATATACTAGATCGAAGGCACCTTTCAAGGTGATGGACACGATAGTTGAGACTATCAAGAGGACTGCAGCAGACTGAGAAGAGGTCGTGTGGATTTGCCCCGCACATTCAGATGCTTATCAATGCCAAGTTTGGCACGGCACCTACTTGTTGGATAGACCACACTTGCCACTGCAGCCTGAGCATGAGGACAATGAAGTTGTGATGACTGAGGATGATCCCACGTCTGTTGAAGGTCAAGCAAAGTCTGAAGCTGCCAAACAAGCCAAAGCTGAGAAAGCAGCAGCAGCAGCAAAACCCAAGAGTGTTGGAGAACAGCTCCTTGAAGCTACCCAGAGGATTGAACAACGCCTGGCCAGCATTGTGCAGTCTCAGGAGAGTCTTGAGAGGATAGTTGAAGACAAGATCCATGCTCGATGTGAAGTCGATCAAGTGCAAGTCACTGTCAACAAGCTTGAGGCAGATATCGAGGAAGCCAAAAGGGAGAAGGAAGAGCTCATGCGTGAGATGCAAGATGACCTAGTCCAGATGATTATGAACAGCCTGCTCGTGTTCCTACAGACCCGATCAGCTGCTATCCCAAAGGATGACACCAGACTACAGCCTCAAGACCTCCACAGCTCCATCGGCCCAGCTCCAGCTCGGTGACCACTCCTCCAGCTCCACGACATCACCAAGCCTTTGCAGATGCAGCTATCTCAACTCCATCAACCTGCATAGAGCCACCAGCAGAGTCCCTAGTGACGCTTAGCTCTATACCTTTCGAACTTTTGGTAACTTGTTGCCAAAGGGGAGAAATTGTATAGATCATAGGACTTCGAGAGAGAGAGAGTGCTCGCTTTTGCTCTTCGTTTCATTTGCGGTCTTTTGAGATACTTTTGAGTTTTTCGAGACATTCCGTATGTTTGATACTACGCTTGTTCTACTTTGATGAGTGCTTGATCGCACTATGCCTTAATGTGTGCTTAATGCTTATCATATGCTATTCATATCTTGTACGATCATTTACTCATGTCTTGGTGATTGGGTGCATGCTATTCATTCTTATCATTTTGTGCGCTCCACCAAGATGTATGTGACATGGAAGAGTGACCCATGATCCTAATCGATTGTGCATTTGCATTCAAACGCAAATCTTAAATAATGCCAAATTTAGGGGGAGCTCTTGCTTATCACATACTTCTCAAAGCGACGATATTATTCATTGATTATATCATTTGTCGAAGCTTTGATCTATATGTTGTCATCAATTACCAAAAGAGGAGATTGAAAGTGCAACTAATCCCGGGTGGTTTTGGTAATTAATAACAACATATATATCATTGAACTAATAGTTTCTTGAGAACATTTCAGAAAGTTCAAGGATATGGGTATGGCAATGACTCAAG
Source organism: Aegilops speltoides (assembly GCA_021437245.1). Taxonomy (NCBI): domain Eukaryota; kingdom Viridiplantae; phylum Streptophyta; class Magnoliopsida; order Poales; family Poaceae; genus Aegilops; species Aegilops speltoides. The sequence goes on from CM038147.1 coordinate 26,892,315, forward strand.
AAGTGGACCCTCAAAATGCTAAGGAAAACATTGGCAAAAGCTCAAGACTCCATTTTTGGTTTAGTGATCCAAGATCACATTGAGTCTATAGGAAAGCCAATACTATTAAAAGGGATGAGGTTATGTTAATGATCCGTTGCTCAAAGTGCTTAGTGATACATCTCCCAAACCATCAGCAATCTTTCATTCCAACATACACTCATAAGTAATCTCGGTCCCACCGATTTCCTAAACTCACCACACCGAGATGAACCACCTCAGCCATATAGCCAAACCCTAGAAATTTCGGATTTTCCGATTCTCAACTCGGTCTCACGAAACTAGTGTTGCCAAGCTTCAGAACCTTCGTCATCAAATCGGTGTCACCGAGATGATAAAGTCGGTCCCACCGAGATTGGCAAACCCTAGTCTTTGGAAGAATCGGACTCACCGAGATTGTATTTTCGGTCCCACCGAAAATCCCAACGTTCACAAGATTTGAACTTTCGGTCTCACCGAGTTGTCAACTTCGTCCGACCGAGATTGGTCAAATGTGTGTAATGGTTGGATTTTGTGTGGAGGCTATAAATACCCCTCCACCTCCTCTTCATTCGTGGAGAGAGCCATCAGAAAGAACTACCACTCCTACCTTACATTTCTGAGAAGAAAACTACCTACCCTTGTGTTGAGATCAAGTTGCTCCACTCCCACCATATGAAGCTTGATCTCTAGCCTTCCCAAGTTGCTTTCCACTCAATCCTTTCTTCCACCACAGCCAAATCAGTGAGGAGAGTTGAGTGTTGGGGAGATTATCATTTGAAGCACAAGAGCAAGGAGTTCATCATCACTAACACCATCTATTACCTTTTGGAGGGTGGTGCCTCCTAGATTGGTTAGGTGTCGCTTGGGAGCCTCCGTCAAGATGTGGAGTTGAACCAAGAAGTTTGTAAGGGCAAGGAGATCGCCTACTTCGTGAAGATCTACCACGAGTAAGGCTAGTCCTCCGTGGGCGTATGCCATGATGGCATAGACAAGGTTGCTTCTTCGTGGACCCTTCGTGGGTGGAGCCCTCCGTGGACTCTCGCAGCCGTTACCCTCCGTGGGTTGAAGTCCCCATCAACGTGGATTGACGATAGCACCACCTATCGGAACCACGAGAAAAATCTCCGTGTCTCCAAATTGCGTTTGCTCTTCTCCACCTCTCTTTACTACATGTGCAATTTACTTTCCGCTGCCAATACTCTAGAATTGCATGTGTAGGGTGATACTTGACTTGATCATTATCTTGAAATCTGCCAAAACTTGTCTTAATCAAAAGGCTGAATTTTTTATATTGTCAAGTAGTCTAATCACCCCCCCTCTAGACATACTTTCGATCCTACAGTGTCCAACAGAGGAATTGAGGCTAATCCGGAGAAGATTACGGCTATCACCTCCCTGGCTAAACCGAAGTGTATCAACGATGTTCAGCGTTTGGCGGGTCGAATTGCTGCGCTGAGCCGGTTTATCGGCCGCCTCGAAGAGAAGGCCATCCCTTTATACCAGATGCTGAGAAAGACAGATCAATTCATCTGGAGTCCGGCTGCTGATGAAGCGTTGGAGGACTTGAAGCGGCAATTAGCCAATCCGCCCGTTCTTGCAGCTCCGGTCGACAAGGAGCCGTTATTGC
>CM038147.1:26894062-27122174 GCA_021437245.1 Aegilops speltoides
AAAAAATCTGTGAACAGAAAAAAACGAACTTTTCTAAAATCTATCTTTTGCATATATATAGCCACATATGAACAGAGCCGCATATATACATACACATATATGAACAGAAAAAAACTAATAAAAATGAAACATATACATAACATATATGAACATATATACATACACATACACATATATGCATTATATGAATAGAAAAAAAAACTAATAAAAATGAAACATATACATAACATATATGAACATATACATACACATACACATATATGCATTATATGAACAGAAAAAAAACTAATAAAATGAAACATATACATAACATATATGAACATATACATACACATACACATATATGCATTATATGAACAGAAAAAAACTAAAATAATAAAATGAAAAAAAAGAGCCTGGCGGTCTTGGGCGCGGTGGCTCAGCTGTGGCGGAGCTGGGCGGCGACGGCGACGGCGACTGGCGACGGGCGCTGGGCGCTGGGGACGGCGACGCTGGCGGAGTTCTGGCGGCGACAAGGCAGAGCTGGCGATAACGGCGAAGCAGGCTCGGGGAGGACGGCGACGACGACGGCGGCGGCGGCGGCGAGCGGCAGCGGCAGCGGGAGCGGGCGGCGGCGTCTGGGCAGCTGGCGGCGTCGATGCGTTCGGCGGCGTCGTCGGGGGCAATGTGGCGATGAACGCAAAAGCGCAAAGTGCCACTTATATACAAGGCGCATTGGTCCCGGTTGGTGGCACCAACCGTGACTAATGCAACCTTTAGTCCCGGTTGGAGCCACCAACCGGGACCAAAAGCCTCAATTTCGGCAGCCCAAAGGGCGGGAAGCTGCGGCCTTTGGTCCCGGTTGGTGGCTACAACCGACTAAAGTCTCTTTAGTCCCGGTTGGTGCCTCCAACCGGGACCAAAGGCCCCTGCGCTGCCCGCGTCGGGGCCAAAGTTTAGTCCCACCTCGCTAGTTGAGAGGGGAGCGCAGTGGTTTATAAGCCCCACTGCCGCTCCCCTCTTGAACTCCTTTGAACTGCAGCTTATGGGCCTACTTGCTCCTTCGTTGCTGTTGGACCTTGGGCCTTCTGGGCACGAATCTCGCCGAAATAGGGATACCGATCGTATTCAGGCCGTGGCCAAAGATGGGTGGCATTTTTTTTTCTTGCTTTATTTAATTTATTTTGTTTCTACTTACAACAAAATACTTATTGTTGTTTTTTGTTTTGTTTTCTGCATTATTTATTTTCTTTTGTTTTTGCTCTATTTTTAAATCTTTTTGCTTCTAGTTTTAGGAAAATTATAAACTTTCTGTTAGTGCCATTACTAATTTTCAAATTTGAAAACACTTTTTTTGTTTTCTTTCTTGCTTTATTTAATTTATTTTGTTTCTACTTAGAACAAAATACTTATTGTTGTTTTTTTGTTTTGTTTTCTGCATTATTTATTTTCTTTTGTTTTTGCTCTATTTTTTAAATCTTTTTGCTTCTAGTTTTAGGAAAATTATAAACTTTCTGTTAGTGCCATTACTAATTTTCAAATTTGAAAACACTTTTTTTGTTTTCTTTCTTGCTTTATTTAATTTATTTTGTTTCTACTTACAACAAAATACTTATTGTTGTTTTTTTGTTTTGTTTTCTGCATTATTTATTTTCTTTTGTTTTTGCTCTATTTTTAAATCTTTTTGCTTCTAGTTTTAGGAAAATTATAAACTTTCTGTTAGTGCCATTACTAATTTTCAAATTTGAAAACACTTTTTTTTTGTTTTCTTTCTTGCTTTATTTAATTTATTTTGTTTCTACTTACAACAAAATACTTATTGTTGCGATTTTTAATTATTACGAGGGCCGAACCAGAATGACAATCTCGTCAACTAGATGAACAAGAACGTGCGTCATGATATTGAAGAAGGATGGTGGGAACACCAGCTCGAAACTGACAAGACATTGCACCACATCACTCCTTAGCCTTGGTATGGTTTCGGATCGATCACCTTACGAGATATTGCATTGAGGAATGCACATAGCTTCACAATGGCTAATCGGACGTTTTCGGTAGAAGCCCCTCAATGCAACCGAAGCGATTGCGTCATAATCACGTGGCGATCATGAGACTTTAGGTTCGAAACTTTTCTCTGCCATATTTATTATTCCTTTTATATTCGACGAGAAGCCGTCGGGACCTTCATACTAAGCAGGCATTCAAAGAAGATTTCCTTCTCTTCTTTGGTAAGAGCATAGCCGACAGGACCTTCATCTTGCTTTGGAGGCATGCCGTCTTTTTCGTGCAAACGTTGCAGGTCCTCTCGTGCCTCGGTTGTATCTTTTGTCTTCCCATACACGCCCAAGAAGCCTAGCAGGTTCACGCAAAGGTTCTTCGTCACGTGCATCACGTCGATCAAGAGCGGACCTCTAGGTCTTTCAAAGAGGGTAGGTCCCAAAATATAGATTTCTTCTTCCACATGGGTGCGTGTCCCTCGGCGTACTCGGAACAGCTAGTCCGCGGGACCCTTTCCAAAGATTACGTGTAAATCATTGACCATAGCAAATACGTGATCACCGATACGCATGGCGGGCTTCTTCCGGTGATCTGCCTCGCCTTTGAAATGCTTGCCTTTCTTTCGACATTGATGGTTGGTCGGAAGAAATCGGCGATGGCCCGGTACACATTCTTCCCGCAGCTTGCGGTATATACTATCGATGTCAAGTAAACAGTGCGTGCATGCGTGGTATCCCTTGTTTGTCTGTCCCGAAGGTTTACCGAGCGGGCCAATCGTTGATGGTCACGAACAGCAACGCCTTTAGGTTAAATTCCTCCTGTTTGTGCTCATCCCACGACGCACACCGTTTCCATTCCACAGCTGTAAAAGTTCTTCAACTAATGGCCTTAGGTACACATCAATGTCATTGCCGGGTTGCTTAGGGCCTTGGATGAGAACGGCATCATAATGAACTTCCGCTTCATGCACATCCAAGGAGGAAGGTTATACATACATAGAGTCACGGGCCAGTGCTGTGATTGCTGCTCTGCTCCCGAAAGGATTAATGCCATCCGCGCTTAAAGCAAACCATACGTTCCTTGGCTCACTTGCAAACTCATCCCATACTTTCTCTCGATTTTTCTCCATGCGACCCGTCACCGGTGCTCTCAACTTCCGTCTTTCTTACGGTCCTCACTGTGCCATCGCATCAACTTGGCATGCTCTCCGTTTCGAACAGACGTTTCAACCGTGGTATTATAGGAGCATACCACATCACCTTCGCAGAACCCTCTTCCGGGGCTCGCCGTCAACATCACCGAGGTCATCTCGTCGATCTTATACCGTAATGCACCGTGATACGGGCATGCGTTCAGATCCTTATACGCACCATGTAGAGGATGCAGATCATTAGGGCATGCATGTATCTTCGCACCTCAATCCTAGAGGGCATCGACCTTCTTTGCTGCGTATGTCTTGTCGGGCAATTCGTTATCCTTTGGAAGCTTCTTCTTCAATATTTTAAGTAGCTTCTCAAATCCTTTATCGAGCACAACATTCTCGCCTTCCATTGCAGCAATTCGAGACGGTACCTAGCTTTGTGTTGCCATCTTCGCAATTGGGGTACAACCCTTTTTGTGGTCCTCTAGCATGCGATCGAACTTCATCTTCTCTTTTGACTTTCGCATTGCGTCCTTGCATCGACAATGACCGGCGGAGATCATCATCATCGGGCACATCATCTGGTTCCTCTTGATCTTCAGCAGCTTCTCCCGCTGCAGCATCATCGTGCACATCGTCTGGTTCCTCTTGATCTTACGGAGCATCATCGTATTCAGGGGCACATAGTTGTCATCGTACTCTTCTTCTTCGCCGTCTTCCATCATAACCCCTATTTCTCCGTGCCTCGTCCAAACATTATAGTGTGGCATGAAACCCTTGTAAAGCGGTGGGTGTGCAGGATTTTCCGGTCGAGTAAGACTTCGTATTCCCACATATAGGGCATGGACAACACATAAAACCATTTCGCTTGTTTGCCTCAGCCACTTCGAGAAAATTATGCACGCCCTTAATGTACTCGGAGGTGTGTCTTGAACCGTACATCCATTGCGGTTCATCTGTGTGCATTATATATAATTAAGTGTGTCAAAAATCATTAGAGATCATGAATAGATAATTAATTAAGTGACCAAATTAATAGAAGTTCATCATCACATTAAAACCAAAGTACATACATAGTTCTCATCTAACAACATAAAGCTCTGCAGAGCATCTAAATTAATTAAACCATACACTGAAACTATGTAAAACATTTCAATGCGAAAACAAATGCAATCATAATCGCAACCAATGTAACAACTGATCCAACGACATAATGATACCAAGCCTCGGTATGAATGGCATATTTTCTAATCTTTCTAATCTTCAAGCGCATTGCATCCATCTTGATCTTGTGATCATCGACGACATCCGCAACATGCAACTCCAATATCATCTTCTCCTCCTCAATTTTTCTAATTTTTTCCTTCAACAAATTGTTTTCTTCTTCAACTAAATTTAACCTCTCGACAATAGGGTCGGTTGGAATTTCGGTTCAACAACCTCCTAGATGAATAAAATCTATGTCACGTTGGTCGGCATAATTGTCATAAATAATAAATGAACCAATAGTTATGAAAAGATAATATATACCACATCCGAATCATAGGCGGACGAGGGCCGACGGGCGGATACCAAAACCATCGCACTATATAAGATGCAATAATAAAAGTAAGAAAATTATACAAGTATATATCTATCTAAACATACAAATAAGAATATTTTCCTTTCGGAAAGAAGATAAGAACAAGAGGCTCACCACGGTGGTGCCGCCGATGAGATCGGTGCGGGTGATCGGCGACATTGAAGGCGGGATGGGGCGTGACGGACCGCTAAACCTAGACAAATATGGAGGAAAATGGAGCTTGGCGGTCGAGCTTGGAGAGGAGAAACCTTAAGTAGTGTGGCTCGGGCATTCCATCGAACACCTTGTGTGCATATGAGGTGAGCTAGAGCACCACCAAGCCCTCTCCCCCTTGGCCAGAAAAAACTCTTGCGCGGGGGGGGTATATATAGGCACCACCATTGGTCCCGGTTGGTCGCACGAACCGGGACTAAGGGGTTTCCTTTGGTCCCGGTTCGTGCCACGAACCGGGACGAATGGTTGTGGGCCAGGAGCGGGGATCATTGGTCCCGGTTCATCCCACCAACCGGGACCAAAAGGTCCAGATGAACCGGGACCAATGGCCCACGTGGCCCGGCCGGCCCCCGGGGCTCACGAACCGGGTCCGATGCCCCCATTGGTCCCGGTTCTGGATTGAACCGGGACTAATGGGCTGGACCGGCCTGGACCATTGCCCCCTTTTCTACTAGTGAAGATATGGAGCAAACTGAAACTGTTACTGCTGAACATGAGCTAACTGTTTCTATTTTCGACGATGTGATGCATACTGAAACTATTACTGCTGAACATGAGCTAATTGTTTCTGTCTTGGATGATGTGATGCGTACTGAATTTGTTTTGTAGGCGCTAGGGCAATCTGAAACTGTTCCAGATGATGGAACTGTTGTGCTGCCATGCAAATCTGCTTTGACAGCTGTGTTGCCATGTTTGGAGGTTGTGCTGCCAAGTATTGAGTTGCAAACTGAAGAAGTTGAACAATGTGTGCCATCTACTCAATCTGCAGAAGTGCAAACTGAAGAAGTGGGACACGATCAGGTGCAAAAGTTGAGGTGGCCTAGTGGAGTTGGCAAGAAAACCAAAAGCATCAGCATCAACAAACTGTGCGCCGTGGAACCAAACAGTGGAAAAAAGGAGAAGAAATCGAGTGGTAGAAAGAAGCAAAAGAAATAGAGTCGAAATCATTCAAATGTGATGTGATTTGATGTGAAAACTTAAGTTTGTTGTCATTTGATGTGAAAACTTATGTTCTTTGATGTAAAACTTATGTGCTATGATGTTGATTTGACTTGAAATTCAAATTCAAATTTGAACCAACAATCAAATTCGAACCTATCTCCAATATTTTTGGAGTTCATTTGTTTGTTCTGTGATGTTGCACTGTTTTATATACTACTATGCACTTTAGTTCATAAATTCAACCCTTTTTGCGAAGTCCAACTCATATTCACTGAAAATGTTGTCCAAACAGGCTCCAAAGTAAGGGAAAACGACCCCTTTTCTAAGCAAGTTTTTTTCAACCTTCTCAAAATCACCCAAGAATATTTTCTTAGCTTATATTATACCTATATAGGATCAGTATGAAGCCTCACCTTTTTTTGAATAAGTATTCATATTATTAATTTATTTTTGAAAAAACACCCTTTAATACAAAGTTAGCAATAAAACAAGTTTCAAAATTTAAAATGCAAAAATAACTTCAGATCCTGCTTAGTCACTCCAAAATGAAGCTAAGGTGAGGTTTTTGATTTTTTGCATTTTCAAAACCTCAACCCTCTTCTCACTCCTTTGAACTCTATGCAACCTTAGTCGAGATAGTCCAATTTGTGAAGGTTTTTTCATGCAAAGATCATTAGATCAAGTTTATCATTTTATATCATAACTATGTAACATAACAAGACTATATGCGCAGGTTTTTCATTTTTTAGATTTTTTTAATTAGTTGTACACATTTGAATGTTCGGTCAAACCTTCAAAACCCCGTTGACTGCCTCCAAAACCCATCTAACCCTAACGCCAAATGTCCACCATCGATCTAACCCTAGCGCCAAATTGCGACCGTCAGATAGGCCTTCTAGAAGGATCCGCGGGTGCAGCTGGGGCAATCCATGGGAGCCCTGATTCTCCAATCTGATTGGCCACCGTTATTTTTTCTCTGACGAACAGATAACATTGAGCGGGGGAGCATCTCCGTGACCGTTGGGCTGAGCGGATCGGGCCCGGCAGAGCCTGGCCTGCGTGTGCACAGCCATGTCGCATGCATGCGAGAGGGATGGGCCACCATGCATGCCATGCAACGGCGTCGCAGCCTAGCTATTCGGTTCGTGAAGGCATCGACACAGCCTGGCGATTTGTATGCACGACGCAGTAAAGCAGCGGCAGTGGCGCAGCGTATAGGTACGTCGCATATAAACTATTTCAACACACGGAACGGACGCATCGGTGGTGCAGCTCCTTTTTCAGTGTCACCCGCGGATGAAGCCTTACCATCACCGCTGATGCAAGTCCAAAACGAAGCATCTCGCCTGTGCTGCCCGTGCCTCTTTGGATGCTCTGCCGCAATTAATTTTGCCACCACACATGGAGAAGAGAAAATGATCGAAGATATCATGTGCATTGACGACGGCTGCAACGTAGGCGGCTATAAAAGGGCACCATTTCCTCATCCTTCTCACACTCATCTCAAGCCTCCCCTCCGCCTCTTCTTTTCGAGCCGAATCCACCACTCGAGCCACCGGGCGCCCCGAGCCACCATGCAGTTCAACGGCTCTACCTACCGTCGCCCTACCACCGTGCCTTGAGGGAGTACCCGGCCGGAGTCATCGTCGAGAATAGCCTGAGGGTGTGGGCCATCTCAAGGTGGAGGGGCCCTAGAGAGTTGGCTCGCTTCTTCCTCCAAGCTGGCTACCGCCACCTCCGTCCGTGCACTCCGCCCATGTTCCACCTCCATGAGGTGTACGATGGGGCCACCGTCAATGGCATCGTCATTGGCCTCTACGTCACCTTCACCAACCCCTACGACACTTACCACCTCCTCGGCCAGGTATTTTGGTGTGGATGCGAGTTCATCGCGTTCACCACCTACAACATCTTCACTAACTTCCACCACATCTTCCCCGCGGCCAACGGCATGCACACCCTCCCCTACTAGATACCGGAGAACGACGAGTGAGGGGCGCCGGCTAAGGAGGGGCCAAGGAGTTGTTCGAGTGTTCTGCTGGCCGAGTCTTTCTAGCTATCTAGCTTGTGTTGTGTTGGTCCGGGCATGTGTGCCCGTGTCTTCTATCTAGTTTTAATCATTTTCCTTTCATGTTTTATGCACTATATGTTGTAAGGGGATGCCCTTCTATATGTTGTAAGGGGATGCTACTAGGGTACCCGATGCCCCTCTATCGTGCTATCTATTAATGTATTTCCGGGCCTAAAGTTTCTTCATTGCATTTTATTTATGTGGCCATGTGAACTTAAAAATGCACTAAAACATGATCCAATCATAAAAGTTGTTGTTAGCACGTGTCTAGTTAATTTTTTTCCTTTTATGTTTTATGCACACGAGTAAAAACTTTGAAAACACCATAACACAAACCCAAAAAAATTTAAAATGGTGCTTGGTTCAAATACTATTCCCTCCTTTCCGGTTTATAAGGCTTATCTCAAAGTTTTAGTTTTTCCATTTATAAGGCTCAATTTCGTTGTTTCCCATCAGATGTTCAGATTCCAAAGTGCATTAAATCATTGCATGCAAGTATTAAGAGAAAATTGACCAATGCATGTAATTTATGCATGCATGCATTGCAATTAATGCATTGGTAAACATACCTTTTTTTAGGAAAACAAGAGCATTAATTGAGTGCTTTTGCAAAATACAAAAGGGAAACGTTGGCTTCCGGCGCACCGGCCGAAGCTCGGGCCGGTCGCCAGCGAATCGTTCGATTGCACCCCATCTATCGGCCCTCGTTTAACCACAGCCACTCAATCTTATCTCTTTTCATCCTTATCTTTTTGAGGAAGCCGTCAACCTCTTCTCCGTTCCTCTCGCTCTCTCGCCCATCTCCTCTCTGGCTCTCTCGCAGCTGTGCAGCCCGAACCACCGCCGCTTTGGGATGCCGGCCCGACCACCGCACTTGGCAGCCTCCGTGCCACGAGCACCTACTCCAAGCTCCTCTCCGTCAATCTCCTCTCCGTCGGGCGACTAGACCTCGATGTTGCTACAACCACAATCTCGGCGCCGGCGTGGGATGTGCTACAACCATGCGATATGGTGATGCGACCGTCGTTGCGTGCTACTATGGTGAGATGACGTGGTACTACAACCGTCATGCACTCGTCTTTGGAACCATCATGCGGGATCTTGGAACCGACGCCGAAAAAGCTGCAACCTCAGCGTGCACCAGCGCTAGAACTAGCACATGGTGATGCTTTTACCGCCATGTGGTTTGCTGGAACTAGCTATCCGGTATGCTGGAACCGCAACAAAAATGATACAACCAGCGTCACCCAAAACTACAATCAAAGGCAAACAAATTTTTGGGTGTTGGCATCTGCGCAAACACGGAAGCTTCAACCGACGCGGCGATAAAAGCTTCAACGGCGACTAGAAAAGCTTCAACGGCGGCGAAAAAGTTCCAACAACGAGGCGGCGAAAGTTATGGATGACGCATTTAAAGCTGCAACTGTTGATGAAAAAGCTACATCCGACAATGAAAAAGCTTCAACCATTCATGTCTCGGCTTAACCGCAAGCGGCGGCGATGACATTTTGCTGCATCCGTCGTCCTTTTTGCTACTACCGGTGAGGTAATTTGGTACATCCTTCATGGCGAGCTCATGGTGCCACGACTCAGCGGATGTTTTTCTTTTCTGGAACCGGCTACTAGCGGAGCTGCAACCATGCGATGCGATCTGGAACCGTTGCCTAGGAAAGGTGGAAGCGGTGCTGAGGCGACGACGGCCGCTGCCTCGGCGAAGCTGCAACCGCATCAGCAAAAGCTACATTCGTCTTTTCGTTTTGCTGCGATGGTTTATAGTGGGTGGAGCAGTGGAGTCCAGCAGATGACGGCAAGGGAGGCAGCGGACGGAAGCCACCCACACGTCGAGCGATCTCGGCGAGGACGACGGGGGGGAGGGGAGGCACAACGCAACCCTATGGTGCAACCATGGGGCCACTTGATGTGCACCTGCCCCCGGTGCTAGGAACGCCGCTGCCGGAGCAGCGTCCATGGTCATGGCCAGGAGATGCAAGACGGGATGGCCATGGCTAGGGACGCGAATGGCGAATGGCGATGGCGAGGTTGCAAGCAGACCAACAACGACAGAGGGCGCGTCCATGGCTGGGAGCAGGGCGGTCGACGGCGCTTCGCCGCCGCTTGTTCTCGGGAGAAAGACGACACGAGGAAGGGATGAAACGAAAGGGCAGATCGGATGGCTCTCGCTCGCTGCATCGGACGGCTGGGGCTGGACCGGCCCAAAGTATTGGGCCGGCGCACCGGCGCCTAGCGCTGCCCAATACAAAAAGTATTCCACCACTCACCATCTACCTTGCTTGGTGAGATTTTTGAACTGAGCCTTATAAACCGGAAAGGAGGGAGTACCTCCGTGCAGGTGCATAGGGCACCTAAGAAAATGCTCCGCAATTTAGGTTCCACCTGGCCCACCTCATTGCAATATCTTGCCTAATCACCGCTGGTTTCCTATGCATGCATTGGACATTTCCCTCTTTGCCAGCCATCCACAATTAATCACCGGAGGAAACAAGCGGGAGTTAATGCTTATTACGACTTACACTTCCCAACACAAGACAGAGGAAGTAAACTAGAATCAAACAATTGCAACGTTTTTGGTTCACAAAGACTGCAAGTTAGACTGCTAACTAGAACCAACCTTTTGATTTAGCCAAAACAACACGGGACCCTACCATCCGACACGATAGCTTGTGCATAAAAATAGCTCAAATAATTATCAGATGAGTTATATCAAAAAAGATGACTGCAGGAATCTTAAAATTTGTGAAATAACCTAAGACGAAAAGATATATCGATGTCAATGACCGTGTGCACTTTTTTTTTGCATTAGCTACACCTTTTTTATCAATGGGCCTGGATATGTTCTATTCGGCCCTGCCTACCTTCTATATGGGCCTGGCCTTCTATATGGGCCTTGCCTTTTCGGGCAACTGTCGACGAACCTTTTTTTCCTTTTCTCCCTCTACCACTGAAACTGCCCCTGAAATTGAAACTGCATGCTGACGAACTGCAGAACTGAAAAAACAGGGCCGAAACAAAGTGGAGAAGACATGCTGAATTCGTACAGCGCAACACTTTTATTCAAACATACATATCATTACGATTACAAATGATGCCCAATCTATTCACTAACGACTAATTATCATCACATAAACAAATGCAAGAGCAATTACACAAACATAAATAATTCCGGCCATCAAATTGCCCTGCTTCTTCAATTCGATGAGTTTCTTCATCTGCTTGTTCAGCTTTTTCAGCTCTGTCGTCCCTCCTACATCCCCCACAGTAGCACCAATGAAATTGCCAGATCCAGGGGCCCTAGATCCAGACGGGCCCAATCCAAACTTCTCCGCTTCCAACGGTAAATCGAGCTCCCCTGATGCACCCTCCAGTTGAATCCGCTCTATGTACTTATCTAGCCACTTAAAATGGGTGCATTGCTTCAACTTATGAAATCGGAAAGACGAGGGCAAGATGAACCCTATATCCCAAATCTGATGAAAAATATGAAATTGGGAGACAAAAACCAAAATTGTCATATTGAGAAGTAAAATCTCACCTTTCCCTGCTCTGGTTTGCTCTCGCATTTCACGAATTCCCACCCAAGGTTGCCATTCTTCTCGGTCATTGTGACTAGCCGCTTCAGGGGTGCGGTGCGTGGGCATGCAGGGAACCTTGTCATGGGCACTGCGCCATAGCGCGGCCATGAGCGGCGGAAGGCTGAAGTAGAGCTCGACATTGCTAGGTCGCGGCCCGGAACGGCGTTGTTGCGCGTCGTCGCCGGAGAAGAAGAACAACAACGGTCGGGGAGCGGGGCGAGGATGGGGGGCGGGCTCGGGTGCTGCACGGCTCGGTGTCCTCTTTTGTAACAATGCTGAGCTGGATAAGTTAGTGGGTCCCACGCTGTGGGTCCCGTTTTGTTACGTACCAATGCTGAGCTGGATAAGTTAGTGGGTCCCATGCTATGGGTCCCGCTTTGTTACGTAGGGGCTCACCTGATTCGAGTTTTAAACATGTGTCTTTGGATTAGGCAGTAGTGTCGTACGGCAGGTATTTTTTCCAACGCAGATGTCGCATGAGAGCCATTACAGCCAACGACGTCGCATGAGAGACAATTCAATTCAACGACGTCGCATGAGAGCTATTTGCCCATCTTCAAGAGATCTCCCACCTATCTTTTCATGTAGCCTACCCGAGTTAAATTAGACGGGCCTAATTAATTTACCCAACCCCCGTTGTTTTGGCTAATTTAGTTTAGTTTAGATAAGTTAAAAAGACACTTACGGATGTGCCCCGTCGTTTAAATAAGTGGTTAGAATAATTCTAATATGAGCTGTGTCTATGACACCTAGGCCCCACTGCACCTTTTGACCCAGTCAAAAATTGACCCTTTTGACCTGCTGACTCCATAGTTGACCCAGTCAACTAGGCCCCCTAACCCCACCTGTCATCCACTAAGCTAGCCCATAGTGGGTATAGAAGGTATATTCTGTTTTTAATGCGAATTAAAACAAATCCAGAAATTTTAGAATATTGTTTAAACTTCGAAAATTAATATCAAAATAATCTGTAACTCGGATGAAGATACTTTGTACATGAAAGTTGCTCAGAACGATGAGACGAATTTGAATATGCAGTCCGTTCATCCGCCACACATCCCTAGAAGAGCAAACATGCAACAATCCACCTCCGGTTCATCTGTCTGAAAACGTCAAACACTAGGAATACTTTCCGGGGTGTTTCCCCCCTTTGCCGATTTCACCTACTACTGCATTATGGTACACCTAGCATCGCTCATTGTCATGTCATGCATCGTCATGCATATGTTTGCATTATATTTATTGTTTCCTCCCCCTCGTCTCTCGTTAGACACCGAGACTAACGCCATTGCTGCCCCGATCGTCTGCGGTGTTGATGACCCGTCCTTCTCTGCCAAGCTTCCAGGTTGGCAAACCCCCTTTAATCAACCAGATATCGCCCACTCTCTTCTCTCTTATTCTTGCATTAGATTTGCTACTGTTGTTGATTCGATAGCTCCTATTCTATTGCATAGCCTGTCATTGTTGCTACAACTAGCAAAGTGCACTACTAGGGAAAAGCCTATACACAGAATCTTATCAGCAGCGCGCTTCAAAATAACTCGCTGCTGCTAACTAGAAGTAGCGCGCACAGACGAAACTCGCTGCTGAGACAAATATAGCAGTAGCGCGTCCTCCCAAAGACGCGCTGCTGCTATAATTCCTACGAGGCCGCCGCGAGGCTAGTTATAGCAGCAACGCGTTATAGCGACGCGCGCTGCTGCTACGTAGCATAGTAGCAGCGCATTTCTCAGATAAGCGCTACTGCTAAGTTTCCTACAAAAATTTAGTCCCACCTCGCTCCATGAAGAGAGTTTCTACCACCTTAAATATGTTACTTCTCAAACTTTGACAAGCACTTGATCTTCATTGAACTCTATGTGTAGAATTTGTGGTTGCAATATGAGTCTTCACCTGTTCCTAAATCGGTGAGGACTCATATTGACAAATCAGATTGTACACAAAAAGATCGTTTATGATCAATGTATTTTTGATATATTGAACAAAGTCTATTTTTACATGCTGACACGTAGCAGTAGCGCTTTATTGGGAAAAGGCGCTGCTGCTAGATAGCCTAGCAGTAGCGTCTTTTCCTAAAGAGCGCTACTGCTAAGCCATTCATCTCCCTATCTCCTTCATTCCGATCCACTCACACACACAACCACTCAATCCTCTCCGATCCGTCTGTGCCGCGCGCCCCCGTCGCCCCTCCTCCATCTGCGCCACGCGCCGTCGCCTCCTCCTCCTTGCTGGACTCGGTACCGGCCTCCTCCCTCTCCACTCGCCGCTGGCCTGCCCCTCCTGGCTCCGCCTTCCTCCTCCGTCCTCCCTCAACTGGCCGCGCCGGCCGGCCCCTCCTCGCTCCGCCTTCCTCCTACGTCCTCGCTCAACTGGCCGGCCGGCCGGCCCCTCCTCGCTCCGCCTTCCTCCTCCATCCTACTCTCTTCTCCCTCCTCGAGTCGCCCCTCCTTCTCCCTCCTGCTCATATGCAACATTTTGATTTAGTTGATATAATTTAGTTGATTTAGTTGATATAATTTAGTTGATTTAGTAGGCTAGTTGATTTAGTTGACTTAGAACATTTTGATATAGTTGATTTGGTAGGCTAGTTGACTTAGTTGACTTAGAACATTTTGATTTATTTGATTTAGTAGGCTAGTTGATTTAGTTCACTTAGAACATTTTGATTTAGTTGATATGATTTAGTTGATTTAGTAGGCTAGTTGATTTAGTTCACTTAGAACATTTTGATTTAGTTGATCGTTAATCCTTTCCTCATATTGCTTTAGGAAGAATGGCGCCACCACCACCACCACTATGTCGACTGTGCAAGTTAAGATGTGCAAGCAGCCTTGCAACTGGCAAGCTATTCGGCATCTACTTCCAGCCGAGTTTTCGTCATGCGGCGGTAAGAAATTAGATGAAATGTAATAACTATTTTATTTTTAGTGTTGGCATTACTGCATTGTGTCATTTTGCTTATTTTACACAGATCGTCCCATACAATGTGAGGTTGAAATTCAACAAGCTGATAGGAGACACTGTGACATTTGAGGCTCCTGGGGGCCGTACACTATGGAGGTCGAGAAAGGACGCAATATGTCGCAGATTGGAGGAGATGGATGGGCCCGTTTCATCGCTCGCATGCATCTTACTGGTGGTGAGTTGATCAGCTTCAACTTCCGAGCAGAAAGACCCAAGCTAGCTGTCATTAATCTCAGCCTGGTGGAAGATGATGAAGATGACGAAGATGATGAAGATGATGCAGATAATGAGGACCCACTCGATGAAGATGATGAGGACCCACTTCATGAAGCCATCGTAGCTCAAAGAACAAGGCTGAGTGAGGAGGAGTTGTCCAACCTGTGGGACATAATTCCGCCACGTGCTGACTTTGTCGGGGTGCCATTCATGACCCGCTTGACAAATACCATGGTTGATCGACATGATATGGTATGTTATACTTACAAATGCAAATTAATAGTGTGAATTACTTAGTGTACAGTCCAATGATATGGTATGTTGTGTGGAATCTAGTCGATGATATGTTTTAGTGTAGAGTTCGATCACATGCTTATTAATTGATATGTTTTTCTTATTCAGAAATTGGCAAAGAGCATATCTGTGAGTTATGGTATCGAGCCTGATGAAGAAGGCTCAGCTGGACTACGCCTTACTGCAAGGGGCTCCGTCACAACCTGTACTTACCACGTGGACACGGACGGTCTCACACACTTAAACTTGGTTGGGTGGAAGAAATTCCTCGATGGCAAGAACCTTCGTGTTGGACAGGCCATCCTAATTACTATCAGGAACACCAACCGCCCAGGCTTGAGGATGATGATTGTCTTCGATATCATCTAGAACTACATATGTGTGCGTGGCTATATCATCTAGAACTACATATGTGTGTGTGGCTATATCATCTAGAACTACATATGTGTTTGTGGCTATATCATCTAGAACTACATATGATGATCGTCGTCGATATCATCTAGAACTACATATGATGATGGCCATTGATATGACCTTGTACTGCTTCAGGATGCATATATGTTGGCTATGCATGAAATTGTTATCTAGTACTCCCTTCCTTCCAAATTACTTGTCGTGGTTTGAACTAAAACCACGATGAGTAATTTGGAACGAAGGGAGTACTACCGTAGCTAGTAATGGTTTATGAATTTGATATCTACTAGCAGTACCTAGTATCTAGTATCTGAAAGGAGAACTGAAAGGGAAAGGGGTAATGGGAGAATGATGAAAGATATAGCAGTAGCGAGGGATGGCGAAATCGCTACAGCTAGTTAATAGTAGCGCGTTCACAAAAAGCGCTGCTGATATCGTCAACAGTAGTAGCGCGGGTCAGGGCCGCGCTACTACTATGAGTTAGCTATAGCGCCTTATTAGTAGCGCAGCCACCCGCGCTGCTGCTAGCTTACAAACCCGCGCTGCTGCTAGCCTTTTCCCTAGTAGAGGTGGCCCACTCTTCGCGCGGGCTTGTATTTCATATATCACTGAAATAAGTTCATATTACCAGTTCTTTAGGATGGTCATGAAGTGGCGATTTTAAGGATATATAAGAGTTGCCCCTTTAATGCTTCGGGGAAATGTCTAGAGGCTATGTTGTTGCTTTACTTTTTTAGTGCTACTTGGTCAAATCCATGGGTTTGCCTAATGCGGCTGAAGTAATCTGTACATAGTGTGTGGCTCGCTTGACAATCCCGTTGAGGTGAATTAAAGTATCTTATTTTTACAATATAATGTTTTCCCCAGAAGTATCATATGCATCAAAGTTGTGTCAACATGGGTAATTTTGTAATAATTGTATTTTATTGTTCATATTCCCATGAATTATATGTTAGGTTGGACTTATTTTTAAAAAAGGTTACATCACAAAAAGTTACATAATTTATGCTAAAAATATGTATATACACTATACTTTTTTCCCTAGATGTACATTTAGTCATAGGTGTTTTTTTGGTAATTCATAGCTAATTCATATAGAACAATTTATAGCTGATTATTTGTGTTGTTTGTAGTTTAATTATGTTTTCGCGTGTGAATAATTAGTTGGACTTTTAGCCCAACAGGCTCATGCAGATGCACACGGTGTTTAGGTATCTCTCACACTCCACAGTCCACATCTTCACACAAAAGCTGGTCTTGCCAGATCCCCTTTGCCCCATTTCTCTGTTGTTGCCTTGTGGGCATGGATCTCATCTCCTGTAACAAACTTTGATCCGGGCCGAGATCATCCTCCAGAAGGCACATCCATATAATTGAAAATGAAAGCCAACCGACACGTCGTCTTCATCCTCCATAGCGTCTACCATATTCTACCTGTAGGTCCAACTTTTTTCCCCTTACTTGTTGATGTTATATTCCCCCCTCTTTTTATCCTTTTTCGGCATTTGTACCGTTGAACCGATGTAATTAAGGTAGTGGAAATATTAATTTGTTTATGCCTATCCACATTCTTTATTTGTCCAAACGCTTCTAAATTTTTTTAGGGGGTGTAGAACTACATTTCTGCATTTGCCTTAATGTCTCACTTGTACGAAAACTGTTAGCAGAAGAACATTCGTTCTCAAGGGACCATAGAATCTCGCAACTATACAACACACTGCATTGCTCTTGTGAGTAGCTCTTGCCCTGTATGACTGATAACCCACAAGTATACGGGATCGCAATAGTTTTCGAGGGTAGAGTATTCAACCCAAATTTATTGATTCGACACAAGGGGAGCCAAAGAATATTCTCAAGTATTAGCAGCTGAGTTGTCAATTCAACCACACCAGGAAACTTAGTATCTGCAGCAAAGTGTTTTAGTAACAAAGTAATATGATAATAGTGGTAACGGTAACAAAAGTAAAGACAGTAAAAGTAATGTTTTTGGTATTTCGTAGTGATTGTAACAGTAGCAACGGAAAAGTGAATAAGTGTAAACTAGTATATGGAAAACTCGTAGGCACCGATTAGCGATGGAAAATTATGCTGGATGTGGTTCATCATGTAGCAGTCGTAACATAGGGTGACACAGAACTAGCTCCAATTCATCAATGTAATGTAGGCATGTATTCCGTATATGGTCATACGTGCTTATGGAAAAGAACTTGCATGACATCTTTTGTCCTACCCTCCCGTGGCAGCGGGGTCCTATTGGAAACTAAGGGATATTAAGGCCTCCTTTTAATAGAGAACCGGAACAAAGCATTAGCACATATTAGCACACAGTGAATACATAAACTCCTCAAACTATGGTCATCACCGGGAGTGGTCCCGGTTATTGTCACGTCGGGGTTGCCGGATCATAACACATATTAGGTGACTATAGACTTGCAAGATAGGATCTAGAACACACATATATTCATGAAAACATAATAGGTTCAGATCTGAAATCATGGCACTCGGGCCCTAGTGACAAGCATTAAGCATAGCAATGTCATAGCAACATCAATCTCACAACATACTGGATACTAGGGATCAAACCCTAACAAAACTAACTCAATTACATGATAAATCTCATCCAACCCATCACCATCCAGCAAGCCTACGATGCAATTACTCACGCACGGCGGTGAGCATCATCAAATTGGTGATGGAGGATGGTTGATGATGATGACGGCGACAAATCCCCCTCTCCGAAGCCCCGAACGGACTCCCGATCAGCCCTCCCAAGAGAGATTAGGGCTTGGTGGCGGCTCCGTATCGTAAAACGCGATGATTTCTTCTCTCTAATTTTTTCCTTCCCGAAAGCCAATATATGGAGTTGGATTTGGCGTCGGAGGGCCACCAGGGGGCCCACGAGGTAGGGGGCGCGCCCAGGGGGGGCCCCACCCTCGTGAGCAGGGTGTGGGCCCCCTGGTCTTCATCTTTTGCGAGGATTTTTCTTTATTTTTTCTAAGGTGTTCCGTGGAGTTTCAGGACATTCCGAGAATTTTTATTTTCTGCACAAAAACAACACCATGTCGGGATTCTGCTGAAAACAGCGTCGATCAGTTAGTTCCATTCAAATCATACAAGTTAGAGTCCAAAACAAGGGCAAAAGTGTTTGGAAAAGTAGATACGACGGAGACGTATCAACTCCCCCAAGCTTAAACCCTTGCTTGTCCTCAAGCAATTCAGTTGACAAACTGAAAGAGAAAAAGAAAAACTTTTACAAACTCTGTTTGCTCTTGTTGTTGTAAACATGAAAAGCCAGCATTCAAGTTTCAGCAATTATTATGAACTAACCATACTCACAATGACACGTAGGTCTCGCAATTACTCATATCAATAGCATAATCAGCTAGCGAGCCATCATAATAAAACTTGGATGACAACACTTTCTCAAAATAATCATAACATGATATAACAAAATGGTATCTTGCTAGCCCTTTCTGAGACCGCAAAACATAAATGCAGAGCACCTTTAAAGATCAAGGACTGACTAAACATTGTAATTCATGGTAAAAGAGATCCAGTCAAGTCATACCAAATATAAACCAATAATAATGAATGCAAACGACAGTGTGCTCTCCAGCGGGTGCTTTTTAATAAGAATGGTGATGACTCAACATAAAAGTAAATAGATAGGCCCTTCGCAGAGGGAAGCAGGGATTTGTAGAGGTGCCAGAGCTCGGTTTTGAAATAGAGATAAATTATATTTTGAGCGGCATACTTTCATTGTCAACATAACAACTAAAAGACGACGATATCTTCCATGCTAAACAGATTATAGGCGGTTCCCAAACAAAATGGCAAAGTTTATACTCCCCTTCCTCCACAAGCATCAATCCATGGCTTGCTCGAAACAATGAGTGCCTCCAACATTCAACGGGTCCCAAGGGGAGTTCTGTTTGAAGTTATTTTGATTTAGTTTGCACAAAGCATGGGACTGGGCATCCCGGATACCAGCCATTTTCTCGTGAATGAGGAGCGGAGTCCACTCCTCTTGAGAATAACCCGCCTAACATGGAAGATAAGGGCATCTCTAGTTGACTTATGAGCTATTCGAGCATGCAAAACAGAATGTTTATTTGAAGGTTTAAAGTTTGGCATATACAAATTTACTTGTAACGGCAGGTAAATACCGCATATAGGTAGGTATAGTGGACTCTTATGGAATAACTTTGGGGTTTAAGGAGTTTGGATGCACAAGCAGTATTCCCACTTAGTATAGGTGAAGGCTAGCAAAAGACTGGGAAGAGACCAACTGAGAGAGCGACAACAGTCGTAAACATGCATTAAAATTAATTCACACCGACTACAAGCATGAGTAGGATATAATCCACCATGAACATAAATATCATGAAGACTATGTTGATTGGATTCAACTACATGCGTGAACATGTGCCAAGTCGAGTCACTCAATTCATTTAAAGGAGGATACCATCCCATCATACCACATCATAATCATTCTAATAGCATGTTGGCACGCAAGTTAAACCATTATAACTCATAGCTAATCAAGCATGGCACAAGCAACTATAATCTCTAAATATTATTGCAAATATGTTTACTGCATAATAGCTGAATCAGGAACGATGAATCATCATATTTACAAAAACAAGAGAGGTCGAGTTCATACCAGCTTTTCTCATCCCAATAAGTCCATCATATATCATCATTATTGCCTTTCACTTGCACGACCGAAGGATGTGAATAATAATAAGAGTGCACGTGCATTGGACTAAGCTGGAATCTGCAAGCATTCAACTCAAGAGAGAAGACAAGTAATATGGGCTCGAAGTTAAATAAACAATCATGCATATAAGAGCCACTAAATATTTTCAATATGGTCTTCTTGACCCCCAAAGAAAGGAAAAGAAATAAAAACTATTGACACGGGAAAGCTCCCAACAGGTAAAAAGAAGAACAGGAAATATTTTTGGGTTTTCTTTTTAATTCTACTACAAGCATGAAAAGTAAACTCACTAATTTTTTGGTTTTTCTTAAGGTTTAACAAACACACAAGAAGAAAGCAGGAAAAAGAAATTTAAACTAGCATGCATATTACAGTGAAAAAGTATGAGCACCGACATCTAGCAATTAGTGTGTGTGAACATGAATGTAATGTTGGTGGGAAATACGTACTCCCCCAAGCTTAGGCTTTTGGCCTAAGTTGGTCTATTGCCAGGGATGGCCTGGCGGATACCCGTAGGTGTAGCTGGGGTCGTAGTGTGACGAGGAGGACTCTGACTACCACTGGCTGGCAGCCTCCTCTGGATCCCAAGAATAAACAGATAGTTGTGGAGGCTCATCTTGTGCCTCTGGCTCCGGGGCTGGTGCAGGGTTCCGATAGGCTTGAACAGCCGACCAAGGAACGATGTGAGGTTCTGCAGACAAGTTAAACAAAGAAGGAGCAGGCAAAGTAATAGTCTCAGGGTGATGTTTATCAAAGTATAATTTATATTTGAGCTCCCCATCGTGGCTCTTAACAAGAAAATCATGCTCTATCATACTCTTATAATCTAAATAAGCACGGGGCAGCGCTGTTTCTTCTTTCTCCTCATGCCTAATAGGTATTTCAAAATGTTCAGCTAGGCGTGAAGCATAAATGCCTCCAAAGATGGGGCCCTTAGTGCGGTTCAAACTTAACCGTCTAGCAACAATTCCACCCATACTAACAGAGTTATTTCGGTATAAACCATGGAGAAAAATAATAATATCAGGAATACTAAGGTTCCCACAGTTCCCGCGTCCAATCAAGCAACGACTAGCAAATAAGGCAAAGTAGCGTAAAACAGGATAATGTATGCTAGTGATCCTCGCGTCAGAAACCTTCCTGGTTTCTCCCACCATGATAGTGTTAACAAAAGCTTCTACTTCGTTACGGTGGGGTTTATCTAAGGTGCCCTCAAAGGGTATTCTGCAAACCTCACAGAATTCAGCTAATGTCATCTCTTTAACAATGTCATATAAATGAAACTCTACTGTTGGAGGTGATTTCTTAGGGAAAAAGTAGAAGTTTTGCACAGAAGTATTTGTGAGTAAGAGATACTGATGACGTTGGTCGTGGAGGAAGTTGGTGAGGCCGACGTTCTCAATCAATAAATAGAAATCTTCATAAATCCCGGCTCTCCTCAAGAAGTCATCGGAGGGCCATTCACACGGTCGGACCTCCGCGGTGCGGGGCAAGTTGAATTTGGGCTTCTCCTCTTCTTCCTTTTGTTTTTCCTTGGAGCTTCGGCTCGACGAGCCCCTCAAAAGTCTCTTCATTATTTCTGAAACAATCTGAAATTTTTAGTAACTTCAAATAAAAGTGAACCAGCTTCAATAAAATTGATAGTAACAACTCCCACAAGTGCCTAGAGCCTATATCAAGCATTGGAACTACTTGGAACCATATAAATTTGACATGCAAGCTCAAGAACATGGTGACCTATGCAGCACAAATTTGCAATGAATAAAGCACTAGAACAAAAACTAATTGGACCAATGGAGGAGTTACATACCAAGGAACAATCTCCCCAAGCAGTTTTGCGAGAGGTGCTTTGAGCAAGGAGATCGAAAATCACAGAACGAAATTTGGAACTCGTGCTTGAGTTGGTTTTTCGTGTTTGTGTGAGGCAAAGGAAGAAGATGGGTGCAGGAATAAGTGGAGGAGGGCCACTGTGGGCCCACGAGGCAGGGGGCGCGCCCTCCACCCTCGTGGCCAGGTGGTAGCTCCCCCCGCGGTAATTTTTGCATAGTAAATTCTTAAATATTCCCGAAAAAATTATATTGGCATGGCATTCTGAGGACTTTTATTTCGGGATATTTTTATATTTCACAGATAAGTCAGGAAACAGACAGAAAAATATTATTTTACTTTATTTCTACTAAATAATAGAAAGTATAAAGAGGGTACAGAAGGTTGTGCTTCTAGTTTCATCCATCTCGTGATCATCAAAATGAACCCACTAACAAGGTTGATCAAGTCTTGTTAACAAACTCATTCCGAATAATCACGGAACCGGAGAAATTTCGAATGACTCTAAGTTACCTCAACGGGCATATGAAAATCCTCAACAATAAAAATATCATACTTTTTCTTGACAGTAGGGAGAGGAAATTCAAAACCTCCAAATATAATTCATGGAATTTTTCCAATAGAGTTGATACTATAAACTTGAGGTTGTTTCCTCGGAAAATGTACCGTGTGCTCATTGCCTTTAATATGGAAAGTGGCATTGCCTTTGGTGCAATCAATAACAGCCCCTGCAGTATTAAGGAAAGGTCTTCCAAGAATAATAGACATACTATCATCCTCGAGAATATCAAGAATAACAAAGTCCGTTAAAATAGTAACGTTTGCAACCACAACAGGCACATCCTCACAAATACGGACAGGTATAGCAGTTGATTTATTAGCCATTTGCAAAGATATTTTAGTAGGTGTCAACTTAATCAAGTCAAGTCTACGATATAAAGAGAGAGGCATAACACTGACACCGGCTCCAAGATCACATAAAACAGTTTTAACATAATTTCTTTTAATGGAGCATGGTATAGTAGGTAGTCTGGGATCACCAAGTTTCTTTGGTATTCCACCCTTAAAAGTATAATTAGCAAGCATGGTGGAAATTGCAACTTCAGGTATCTTTCTTTTATTAGTAATAATATCCTTCACATACTTAGCATAAGGATTTGTTTTGAGCACATCAGTTAATCGCATACGCAAAAAGATGGGTCTAATCATTTCAGCAAAGCGCTCAAAATCCTCATCATCCTTTTTCTTGGATGGTTTAGGAGGAAAAGGCATGGTTTTCTGAACCCATGGTTCCCTTTCTTTACCATGTTTCCTAGCAACAAAGTCTCTTTTATCATAACATTGATTCTTTGATTGTGGGTTATCAAGATCAACAACAGGTTCAACTTCTACATCATTATCATTACTAGGTTGAGCATCAACATGAACATTATCATTAACATTATCACTAGGTTCATGTTCATCACCTAATTGTGTTTCAGCATCAGAAACAGAGATGTCATTTGGATTCTCAGGTGGTTCAGCAATAGGTTCACTAGAAGTTTGCAAAGTCCTATCATTTTTCTTTTTCTTCCTCTTAGAAGAACTAGGTACATCAATATTATTTCTCTGAGAATCTTGCTCAATTCTCTTAGGGTGGCCTTCCGGATACAAAGGTTCCTAAGTCATTCTACCAGTTCTAGTAGCCACTCTAACAGCATAATCATTTTTCTTACTATTCCTTTCATCAAGCACTTGTTTCTGAGCTTTAAGTACTTGTTCTACTTGAGTGGTAACCATAGAAGCATGTTTGCTAACAAGTTTATATTTGCCTCTAAGATCAGCCATATAATCACCCAAGCGTTTAATCATAAAGGTATTTTGTTTTAATTGTCTACCAAAATAAGCATTAAATTCATCTTGCTTAAACATAAAGTCATCAAACTCATCCAAGCACTGACTAGCAATTTTAGTAGGAGGGACTTCAGTTTTATCATATCTATAGAGAGAATTTACCTTTACTACATGTGTCGGGATATCGGGAGGTTCTTCAGTAAATAAGTAATTGAGATCATATACTTCTTCAACAGGCGGTAAATTAAGACCATGTATTCCTTCAATAGGAGGTAAATTCTTAACATCTTCAACTTTAATACTTTTTTCTTTCATAGATTTCTTTGCCTCTTGCATATCTTCGGGATTGAGAAATAGAACACCTCTCTTCTTCGAAGTTGGTTTAGGAATAGGCTCAGTAATTGGCTCAGGAGGTAGCTCGGGAGGTGCCCAATTATTTTCATTTGCCAACATATTATTCAATAGAATTTCAGCGTCATCCGGTGTTCTTTCCCTGAAAAGAGAATCAGCACAACTATCCAGGTAATCTCTGGAAGCATCAGTTAGTCCATTATAAAAGATATCAAATATTTCAGGTTTCTTAAGAGGATGATCAGGCAAAGCATTAAGTAACTTGGGAAGCCTCCCCAAGCTTGTGGGAGACTCTCTTCTTCAATTTGCACAAAATTGTATATTTCCCTCAAAGGAGCTTGTTTCTTATGAGCAGAGAAATATTTAGCAGAGAAGTAATAAATCATATCCTGGGGACTTTGCACACAACCAGGATCAAGAGAATTATACCATATCTTTGCATCACCCTTTAATGAGAACAGAAATATCTTGAGTAAATAAAGGTAGCGCGATCTCTCATTATTAGTAAACAGGGCAGCTATATCATTTAACTTAGTAAGATGTGCCACAACAGTTTTAGATTCATAGCCATAAAAAGGATCAGATTCAACCAAAGTAATTATATCTGGATCAACAGAAAAATCATAATAATCCTGATCAGGAACACATATAGGTGAAGTAGCAAAAGCAGGATCAGGTTTCATTCTATTTCTAAAAGATTCTTTACTCCATTTAACTAGCAACCTCTTAAGTTCACGTCTATCCTGGCAAGCAAGAATAGTTGCAGAAGATTCAGCATCAAAAAGATAACCCTCAGGAATAGAAGGCATAGGTTCATCATCACTAACATCATCGTGTTCAGGCTCAATAATTTCTCTTTCTCTAGACCTAGCAATTTGCTCATCAAGAAATTCACCAAGTGGCACAGTAGTATCAAGCATAGAAGTAGTTTCATCATAAGTATCGTGCATAGCAGAAGTGGCATCATCAACAACATGCGACATATCAAAATCAATAGCAGTAGTAGGTTTAGGTGTCGCAAACTTACTCATAACAGAAGGAGAATCTAGTGCAAGGCTAGATGGCAATCCCTTACCTCCCCTCGTAGTTGAGGGCAAAATAGTAGTTCGATCATCTTTCAAGTTCTTCAAAGTGTCCAGCAGATATAAATCCCAAGTGACTCAAGGCATAGAGCTATGCTCCCCGGCAACGGCGCCAGAAAAAGGTCTTGATAACCCACACGTATAGGGGATCGCAACAGCTTTCGAGGGTAGATTATTCAACCCAAATTTATTGATTCGACACAAGGGGAGCCAAAGAATGTTCTCAAGTATTAGCAGCTGAGTTGTCAATTCAACCACACCTGGAAACTTAGTATCTGCAGCAAAGTGTTTTAGTAGCAAAGTAATCTGATAGTGGTGGTAACGGTAACAAAAGTAAAGACAGAAAAAGTAATGTTTTTAGTATTTTGTAGTGATTGTAACAGTAGCAACGGAAAAGTGAATAAGTGTAAACCAGTATATGGAAAACTCATAGGCACCGGATTAGCGATGGATCATTATGCCGGATGTGGTTCATCATGTAGCAGTCGTAACATAGGGTGACACAAAACTAGCTCCAGTTCATCAATGTAATGTAGGCATGTATTCCGTATATAGTCATATGTGCTTATGGAAAAGAACTTGCATGACATCTTTTGTCCTACCCTCCCGTGGCAGCGGGGTCCTATAGACTTGCAAGATAGGATCTAGAACACACATATATTCATGAAAACATAATAGGTTCAGATCTGAAATCATGGCACTCGGGCCCTAGTGACAAGCATTAAGCATAACAAAGTCATAGCAACATCAATCTCAGAACATAATGGATACTAGGGATCAAACCCTAACAAAACTAACTCGATTACATGATAAATCTCATCCAACCCATCACCGTCCAGCAAGCCTACGATGCAATTACTCACACACGGCGGTGAGCATCATGAAATTGGTGATGGAGGATGGTCGATGATGACGACGGCGACGAATCTCCCTCTCCGGAGCCCCGAACGGACTCCAGATCAGCCCTCCCGAGAGAGATTAGAGCTTGGCAGCGGCTCCGTATCGTAAAACGCGATGATTTCTTCTCTCTGATTTTTTCCTCCCCGAAAGCCAATATATGGAGTTGTAGTTGGTGTCAGAGGGCCACCAGGGGCCCACGAGGTAGGGGCGCGCCACCCACCCTCGTGAGCAGTGTATGGCCCCCCTGGTCTTCATCTTTTGCGAGGATTTTTCTTTATTTTTTCTAAGGTATTCCATGGAGTTTCAGGACATTCCGAGAATTTTTATTTTTTGCACAAAAAACAACACCATGGCATTTCTGCTGAAAACAGCGTAAGTCCGGGTTAGTTCCATTCAAATCATACAAGTTAGAGTCCAAAACAAGGGCAAACGTGTTTGGAAAAGTAGATACGACGGAGATGTATCAATGACCATACTTACTTTCATAGCTGTTTGATTATGTAGCATCACTGCACATGTTAGCCTCGTAATCGTCCATTTGGTGGACATTATAAGATCCGTATGGACTCTTACATAAATTTAGAATCAACCCAATGCTTTTGAAGAGGTTTAGCTCCGCAGTCCTCTGGTAAGGACTGAACATGGTCTATCACTGTACTTACATTATCAGCTACTCCCTCCGTCCCATAATATAAGAATGTTTTGTACAGTACAACAGTGTTCAAAACACTCTTGTATTATGGGAAGAGGGATTGGTTCATTTTGTAGCATTATGCATCTTATCTCCCTCGCCCAAAATTTACTAAAAAAGATCAAATCTATATTTAATCTTACCAACAAGTAGAATACACAGACAATGCCAGTGCAGAAGTGTAGCCCATTTCTCTTGTCAGTACATTTTGTCAGGTAACGCTTGTACTTCCAGGGATTGGTAGTTGATTATGTAGCATCAATCTGCATCTTATCTTCATTATCCTCTATCCCTTCCAGTATTATCATATCTATAATTACTCTCTACAAAATGTAGAGTACAGGCAATGCTTATGAAGAAGGTTATGTGCTGAAATTCTTGAGTTATGCTTCCCTTGACATGGAGAAGGGCATTATAAAGCCGATGTTAATTGTTAATGTAAGTCAGTCCTTCTAAAGCCTTTATCCTCTACTGATGTTTAATTTGCTCATACTCCCTATCATTTACTGCTGTTTAGTTTGCTGTTTCTACCAAAATGCATGTTCGCAAGAACCGTAAGTTCTAAGTTTTACTTGTACAACCAAATTCCTTATTCATACCATGCACATTACTCAATACTCCCTATATGTATGCTTGTTTTTGTGGATCTATAATCCAGTGTGTGGTGAAGCAGCTTACATTTGCACCTTGTCATCTCCTGTTTTATCTTACTGATGTGGCTGATGATATGAACAACATGCCATGCACATTATCCAAAATAGAACAATGATTTTCTTTACCCTTCATTTATGCTTGTTATGTTGACATGGTAATCCAGTAGTGTGGTGAAGCTCCTCGCATTATGAACAATGCCAAATCATGCTATTGATATTTTGAACTTACTCTTTATTTTCTAATTTGAAATTGGATTGAACTGACAGCACAGTTATCATCTTTGTTTATACACATGCAAAACCTGTCATCTCTCTGCTTTGTTTCAGGGTGATATGCCTGATGGCATGCACAAGTCTGCTGAAGGCTGTGAGGCAAACCCAACATATATTGCAGCAAAGAAGGCAAAACATCTTGAAAATAGCGAGACAACCCCAAAGTCTTGTCTTGATGCAGTGTTCAAGTTACTTGAGACTAATGCAGACAAGCTCACGTAATTCGTTATGCAATTAGTTCGACTTCTTGGTCCCAAGTTCTAGCGAAGGCATTCTCGCAACTCAACTTCGACATGAAGTCCTATCTCTAAGAAAGATTGCGGAGAACACCAATGAGAACCTCATCGCTAAAAGCTACACAGGAAGCTATGACCGA
Source organism: Aegilops speltoides (assembly GCA_021437245.1). Taxonomy (NCBI): domain Eukaryota; kingdom Viridiplantae; phylum Streptophyta; class Magnoliopsida; order Poales; family Poaceae; genus Aegilops; species Aegilops speltoides. The sequence continues at coordinate 26,922,173 of CM038147.1, forward strand.
CATGCTAGGCGGTCTCACGGCCTTCTTTCTCAAGACTTATGCAGCAGTTCCCCCGCAAGGCTAACCTTTCTTAAACTGTCTTGGAAGCGGTCTCAGTTCAGTATTATTTTGTTACACTGCAATGGTGCCCAGTTTTTGTAATCTGCTTCTTCGTTACGGTTTATGATCCGTGGGTGGCGAACGATGCCAATGGATGTAATATACCTTAAATCCTTTATTGTAAAGTGTAGGTTTATTCTTAGTTACTATGCCGTAATTTCTTTATTGTATAGAGTAGGTTTGTTCTTAATTCCTACTAGTTCTAAAAAAATCAGATGTAGTCGACCGGGCCGAAACATTCGACTCTAACGGGCCATGTTTTTAGCGGGCCACAATTGGGTCGGCCTGCGTCTTTCTTGGGCCCGAATGATTGGGGCCTTCACACATTGCTTGAGCCCAAACATACACCGCCTATATTTTAGTTGGGCCTTTTGTCGACCAGTAGCTTAGTTTGGCCAGTAGCGTTGGGCCATTAATAGGCTGAATATTGTACTGGCCTGTTACGGCCGAGATGAAACCACGGGCCTTTAGCAGGCCAAAATGCATGTTGGGCCTCAATTTTCACTAGTCTTCGACGGGCCTTCAAAGAGCGAAATGTAGACCGGTCTTTTGGGCCCGATTAGCTCACGGGCGTTACCGGGCGAAACATATCTCGGCCTTAGTTGGCCCACTGATATCATGGGCCTTTAAGAGGCCGAAAGCTTAGTACAGGCATCAATGGGCCGAATTACACGACAGGCCTTTAACAGACCCAAAGTCACATTGGGCTTAACTGTTGCCACCTTTAGCACGGACCGTTAGTGGGCCCAATGTCCCGTCGGACCATATATGGCCCATGGGCAGCACGGGCCATTCCCAGGGCGAAAGTCACACCGGGCTGAAATGCGCCCATGTCTACATCAGGCCTCTAACAGGCCGAAAGTCACTGGGCTGTAGTTGGGCCCAAATATTCGACGAACAATTAACGGGCCAGATCTGTCTTCGGGCCGCAAATGGGCCCAAATATTGGGCGAACAATTAACGGGCCAGATCTGGCTTCGGGCCGTAAATGGGCCCAAATATTGGGCGAAAAATTAACGGGCCAGATCTGGCTTCGGGTCGTAAATGGGCCTCTATTAAGTAGGTTGTTATTGGGCTGGCCCACTAATACCTGATTAAGTACTACAGGCCTTTGACTAGGATGCCTTTTTAACCTATATGGGCCTCTGATGGGCCCAGTGGACGGGCAATATCTAGCCCACTGACGAGCTGACAGGTGTTCCCTTCGGCCAATCAGAATTTTACACGTGGAAATTTCACATTGGTCAGGGCTGTTAGCGGGTTATCGGATCCAAAATCCGACCCGATAGCTTAACGGCGTTCCGTTACGGTGGATGCCACGTGTCGGTCACCCTTGACGGAAGCACTTCTGTGACGCGCGATTTATCGTTATGGAAGTGGACACTTCCGTGATTATAATGTTGGTAATGTCATGGAACACTTCTACGACAGCACAGGTATGACTATCTTGATTCTGTCATAAAATCGTCATGGACGTACATACATGATAGAAAACGAGACCTACTGTGACAAACACGTATCATCACGGAAGTGTATTTTTTTTGTAGTGCCTCGTCAGCGGCGGACGGCATTTCCTCGAATAGGTTGCGGGCGTCCTGGAGCACGCCGGCCTGCTTCTGCCACGCGTGTTACCTCGCGGTGCCGGATGTCGAGCCACCGGCCACCGGGGGTGGAGTTGAGGTCGATGGGCGCGGACGCGGGCGTGGAAGGCGCGATCACGCTCACTTCGGTGAGCACTCCCCGGAGAGGCGGGAGGCCTGCGGGTAGAGGTGGAAGCCGGGGATCGGGTTGCAAGCCGGCGCGGCGGGCGAGTCGGCAAAGACCATCGAGGAAACGCCGACGAGCGGTCTTGGCAGCGGCGGCGGTGGCGGGCGAGGTCGTCGTCTTGGCTAGGGTTTAACCCTAGCATGTAAGCGCCTCCTCGTTGCCGCCGCGACACAGGCGCAGTGACCTCGTGCTTGCTGCTGGCGGCGACGGCGGCGGCCTGAGCGGCGGCCTCATCCCTCGCGTCCGCGGCTTGTCTCCGGCCCTTCCTCTTGGCCGACTCGCGTGCCCGCTGTTCGGGCATCAGTGCCTTCTTTGGCTTGGTTGTGGCGGCCTTCTTGTGCGGGGCATGAGGCTTGCCTTTCCCGGCGGGGGCGGCGGCACCGGATGAGGCGAGGGAGGCGAGGCCGGCGGCGGCGGCGTCGAGGTCGATGGCGTTGTCCATGGCTGATTGGGGCGGGAGCGAGCGCGTGCTGGCGGGAGTGTTTTTGGGAAAATTGGGAAAAATAATGGTGGCTGCCACCGACCGGCGGGCCCGGGGAGAGGAGTAGGCACGCGCGCACGTTCATCTCGTGTCCACGCAGACGCAAATCCGGCTAAAAAATAGACCGGGAATGGGTCGTCATGCGGACGCCAAGCGGACACGCGTCTGTTTGGATCGGCGCATTGGGCCGCCTTTTGTGTCCGCGCCGACCCAAACAGACGGCGACGGACGAAATGGGTCACCCCATTGGAGTTGCTCTTAGCTAATTTAGTTTAGTTTTGATAAGTTAAACAGACACTTACGAATGTGCCCCGTCGTTTATATAAGTGGTTAGAATAATTCTATTACGAGCTGTGTCTATGACACCTGGGCCCCACTGCACCTTTTGTCCCAGCCAAAAATTGACTCTTTGACCTGCTGACTCTGTAGTTGACCTAGTCAACTAGGCCCCCTGACCCCAACTGTCATCCACTATGGCTAGCCCATAGTGGGTATAGAAGGTATATTCTGTTTTTAATGCGAATTAAAACAAATCCAGAAATATTAGAATATTGTTTAAAATTTGAAAATTAATATCAAAATAATTTGTAACTCGGATGAAGATACTTTGTACATGAAAGTTGCTCAGAACGACGAGACGAATTCGAATACGCAGTCCGTCTATCCGCCACACATCCCTAGCATAGCAAACATGCAACAATCCACCTCTGGTTCATCTGTCCGAAAACGTCAAACACTGGGAATACTTTTCCGGGTGTTTTCCCCCTTTGCCGATTTCACCTACTACTGCACTATGGCACATCTAGCACCATCCATTGTCATGTCATGCATCGTCATGCATATGTTTGCATTATATTTATTGTTTCCTCCCCCTCATATCTCGTTAGACACCGAGACTGACGCCACTGCTGCCCCGATCGTCTGCGATGTTGATGACCCGTCCTTCTTTGCCGAGCTTCCAGGCAAGCAAACCCCCTTTAATCAACCAGATATCGCCCACTCTCTTCTCTCTTATTCTTGCATTAGATTTGCTACTGTTGTTGATTCGATAGCTCCTATTCTGTTGCATAGCCTGTCATTGTTGCTACAACTAGCAAAGTGGCTCGCTCTTCGCGCGGGCTTGTATTTAATATATCGTTGAAATAAGTTCATATTACCAGTTCTTTAGGATGGTCGTGAAGTGGCGATTTTAAGGATATATAAGAGTTACCCCTTTAATGCTCCGGGCAAATCTCTAGAGGCTATGTTGTTGCTTTACTTTTTTAGTGCTACTTGGTCAAATCTACGGGTTTACCTAATGCGGCTGAAGTGACCTGTACATAGTGTGTGGCTCGCTTGACAATCCCGTTGAGGCGAATTAATATATCTTATTTTTATAATATAATGTTTTCCCCAGATGTATCATATGCATCAAAGTTGTGTCAACATGGGTAATTTTGTAATAATTGTATTGTATTGTTCATATTCCCATGAAGTATATGTTAGGTTGAACTTATTTTTTCAAAAGTTTACATCACAAAATGTTACATAATTTATGCTAAAAATATGTATATGCACTATACTTTTTTCCCTAGATGATGTACATTTAATCATAGGTGTTTTTTTGGTAATTCATAGCTAATTCATTTAGAACAATTTATAGCTGATTATTTGTGTTGTTTGTAGTTTAATTATGTTTTCGCGTGTGAATGATTAGTTGGGCTTTTAGCCCAACATGCTCACGCAGATGCACACGGCGTTTAGGTATCTCTCACACTCCACAGTCCACACCTTCACACAAAAGCTGGTCTTGCCAGATCCCCTTTGCCCCACTTCTCTGTGTGGCCTTGTGGGCATGGATCTCACCTCCTGTAACCAACTTGGATCCGGGACGAGTTCATCCTTCAGAAGGCACATCCATATTATTGAAAATGAAAGCCAACTGACACGTCGTGTTCATCCTCCATAGCGTCTGCCATATTCTACCTGTAGGTCCAACTTTTCCCCCCTTACCTATTGATTTTATATCCCCCCTTCTTTATTTGTCCAAACGCTTTTTAGGGGGTGTAGACACACGGCGAAGAAAAGAAGTGATTTTATACTAAAGAAAATTTAGATCACACTACAATAACCGCACATGGTGCAAGAAGCTAGGAAATTAACAAACTGGTGACGAAGTTGAGAGAACTAAAAGTTGGATATCAAAACCTTCAAAAACGAAAGGTGGGAAATCGAATCGTCGAACTTGGCAGTACAGTGAGAAATTGTTTGGCGTCGTTGGAAATACTACTAGTACTATTACTTCGGGCCGGAGAATGACTCACTTGCAACAGGCTCCGCTCTGGCACCCAGTCCCGCAGAAGGGAGGGCCAAGACCGCACCAACCGGCGTGGCTGCAGCACAAGTTCCCGGGGCATGGCCTGTGGCTGCCGCATTGCATGCCCTGCGCGCACGCGCCGCTCTGGCAGCCAGAGCTGCAGTACTCGTTGCCGAACCCGCATACCCCGTCTTGGCCACAGCACTGGTTGTTGGGGCACGTCTTGCCGTCGTTCTGCGAGCCACAGCGCAAGCTCACGCAGCAGGCGCCGCTTTGGCAACCCTCGCCGCAGAAGTCGGGGCCTAGGCCACACTGCCCATCCTTGCTGCAGCACTTGTTGTCGGGGCACTCCATGCCTTCAGCATTCTCGCCGCACACCGGTGGCCAGCCGTGGGTGCCATAGGCAAGGGAGCCCATGAGCGCGCCCAGCATGAGGAGCTTCACAATCATGGTCGGAGATATTGTGAATGTATGTGTGTATTGTATGTATACGGGTGAAGTGCGGACTATATGCACGGCCGCTCCATTTATATAGGCAAGCTCAAGTTGGCCTTCACCTTTTCTACTTCTTCTTGGCACTCCACGTGAACACTCGCTGACTCGCGGGGGTGTAGCAACGAAACGTAGCATACAGAAAAAGGATGGATGGGAAATATGCCCACTTCTATTTTTTTCTGCTTATCATAGTACAACTTCCAGGAGTGTTGGCAATAGGCGCCGAAAGATCCAAAGTTGGCGATCCTTATTCTTCAGTTTGGCTATACTATATAAGCAATTGCCTGTGGATACATACACACATACATACATACATACATACATACACATTATCTCCGACCATGAAGATGCATACCATGCAATAAAGAGTGCGCGATTCACTCGAGTCCAGATCTACACTTTACCAATACTTTTCCCCTACTGGCTCCTCACCACGTTTTCAAGCAGCAGTCTTGTCGGCGCCTCGCGGGCGACTGAAAGGGCGTACTACTCCTTTAGCCCACACAACCTCCAGCTACGTACTATCTTTGAATGTAAGGCTGGTCACAATGGGCAAGAACATAAGCTAGTAACTTACACATCTATGTAATGTCATGCAATGATGTATTTATTAGGTTATAGACTCATTGTTTCTTGGAGTGTGTGATGTTCCGGTAACTTAGCTAGTTACCACAAGCACCTCTCTCTTCATTAAATATGTGCCACATAAGCAAAGTTGTATTGAAGTGTGTGAGGTTACTATTTTTAAGTAGCCCCCTTGTCAGCGCAGATCTGCACTTTACGAATTGTTTTACGCTGGAATTTTTTGTTGAAGTCTTTGAATCGTTGCTCCCGGCTAGCTATCGTCCCATCCACCTCTGGTGTAGTTTGAGGGGGTGTTTGGTTTCAGGGATTTTTTTGTGTTGGGACTAAAAAAAGTCCCTAGCAAACCAAACAGGGGTACTTTTTTGGGACTTTTTTCTAAAAGTCCTTAGAAGCACCTCCTTAAGTGTCTTTTTCAAAAAGCTATAGGGACTAGAAAAAGTCCTAGGACTAGAGAACCAAACACCACCTGAATCTATGAGATTTATCTTAATTCTACAGTATTCTGATCACTCTTCGGACTTCTCCATCTAGATTTTGAATTTCTTCATGGATTGTCGCATGCACGCTAGTAACCAAAAAACCTGACATATCTATAGGTTCAGATCTACTGTAATTTTTCTGTGTATTTGCTCGGCAGGTACAGATATTGATCTATTCTAAATGAAAATGTTATCGCAGAAAAGAGGGGCAAAACAGTCGCCGGCCCCCGCATCGTCTCTAGGAGGCGACTCGGGCAGAACCAGGTCCGCCGCCGCCGGCCCCACTTTCTCCAGCGCCTCCCCTCGCCGCTGCCGGCTAATGTCGCCGGGCAAAGCCCGCCGGCGGCTGGCAGCGGCGGGCGCAGCCCGCGTGCGGCTCCCCCTACTCCCCGATCTGTCGGTTCCTCGTCCCCATCGACGGCGACTCGATCTGCATCCTCGTCCTCGATCTGCGGAGCCCGCGCGTCCCCCGGCCTATCCCCTTCCTCTCCGACCCGTGAGGGGCGCCGGCTGGCCGGAATCGCTCGGCCGTCGCCGGTCTCCTGGTGGTCGCGCCTCAGCACCAGATCTGGCGGGTTCGGATGGCTTCGTCGACCGGCCCCCGTGCTCGTTGCAGCCTCGCGCTGGCCACGGTGCACCACGTCTGCGTGCGGCGGCCCCGTATGTTGCTGCTTCTTTGGCCCGCCGTAGCTTGCTTCGCAGCTCATGGCTGAGCTGCCTAGACTGATGGGCTACGGCGGTGGTTGGCCGACTTGCTCCGGTTGCAAGGTGGAGGAGGCACTGCCGGGTGAAAACTTCATCGATGATGACTGCTGCAGCCGCCATTTTCCCTTCTTGAAGGGGTCGAGTTTGGCATTGTTTCCCTCCCCCCAAGCTCTCAGATCCTGAGAGAAATCTCGGACCCGGGGTTCCCCGTGTTGGATGGTGTCGACGTCTCTACGACGTTTCCTCCTTGGGGGCATCTTCTTGGATTTCTTCTGCTTCGGGTGGACTCACCTCTTGCTGCTTCATCTCCACCTCAGCTTCGATCCTGGCTGGCCATTGTCCTTGGCGACTCGAGTGGAGCTTGCTTGGACATCCTGGGGTGGCCTCGACGACACGCTGCCCTTCGACCTCGGCGGCAGTACACCGGTATTGCGCCCTTCGGTCTCGGTGGCGCGTTGCCTTCTCGGCTTCGCTGGCGGCACACCGGTGCCGCCGGTCGAACTCGGCTATCCGACGCTCTTCGTTCGCGCCAGTGATGCTTCTCGATATGCTTCTACTTCGGTGTCTCCTTTCTGTCAGGGATGTGCTTCATGGTGGCCCGGACGACGTTTGCGTGGACATCCTGGGGTGGCCTCGGCAACACGCTGCCCTTCGACCTCGGTGGCGGTACACCGGTGCCGCGCCCTTCGGTCTCGGTGGTCTGTTGTCTTTTGGCTTCGCCGGCGCACACCGGTGTCGCCGCACGAACTCGGCTGTCCGACGCTCTTCGTTCGTGCCAGTGATGTTCCGTTGCGAGCTGTTGTTCTCGTGCCCGTATTTTTCCCCTAGGCCTTGTTGTGGTCCTTTGTTAGTGGTGGAACAAGCTGCTCAGCGGAGCTTGCTACCCGAGATGTCGGCCTCCAGGGGTTTCGGTTTGGTTCTATTGCCAGCCTTCCCCTCCATCTTGTTTTCTTTCTTCTAGTTTTGGGCTTTCTCTTGATGCCCTCCCCTGTAATTTTCTTTTGTGCCTTTGTGCACTTACTTGTATCTGTACTGACCGCTAAGTCACCTTCGAGTTGGAATATAACAAGCGGTGGGGTTTTTGGCCCCCCGTCAATCTCGAAAAGAAAAAATGTTATCGCAGCCTATCTCTAACATCGATCCAACGGACCTATCTTTTCTTGTTGTCGGTTGCAGTTTTGCAGCTTTGCACTGGCACGTGCATGCACATGCATAGATGCCATCATACTCCCTCCGTTCCTAAATATAAGTCTTTGTAGGTATTTCACTATGGATCACATACAGATGTATATAGATGCATTTTGTGTGTAGATTCACTCATTTTGCTCCGAATGTGGTCCATAGTGAAATCTCTTTAAAGACTTATATTTAGGAACGGAGGGAGTATATTTTTAGCCTTTGCATGGTTATTATGGCAGGTCACACGTGCATGCATATGCCCAGATGCGATTGCAGCCCGTTATCCCAAGCATAGTCGTGGTTGTAGGACGGATACCTTCCATTACACGTATGTCACTAGGAGGAATACTTTACTTTAGCTCGCCTATCATGCTTTCCTCTGCACATTTATAAATGCGTTACAGGATCTTTAAGGGATCACCGCCCTACTTTTCCATGTAGGAGCCCCTCTCCATCCGCGCTCTACATTTTGATATCCAACTTAAATGGATCACCTACTTTAATCTCTTGGATTGGGTTGGTGGTGAGCGTGATGAGCGTGCTCCCATTTTTTATACTCGGATATGTGAGATCTGCTTCGGTACCCCCTTAACGTATAAGGGCATTTTGGGCATACGGTGCTTAACGTATCCCGCGCCGTATGCGGCGTGCCCATACAGGTAGAGCCGAGCGCACGGCTCGAGCCGATACGGCCGGCTCGCAACTACCCTCTCTCCGTCGCGCGAAAAAAAAACCCACGACCTGCGCTGATCACGCGGCCCATTCCAACGTCGCCCCGCCCCGCCGATCGCCGCCCTTACCCGCCGATAGCCGCCTTTCCCCGCCGAGCTAGCCGTGATCACGCTGCCAATTCCAACGTCTTCCCGTTCGGCCGATCTCCGCCTTCTCCCCGTCTTCACCAGGGATCTGGCCAGCGCGGACAGATCTTGGAGTCGCCCGCCGTACGTGATGTCTCCTCCGTGACGCCGTCGACGCCCGCAAATTCGTGATCAACCACTCCGGGAACGTCCTCGCCGTCCGCAGCCACGCCAGGCCGGCCGAAGTGCACGTGCATGCCATGTAAGCCTTCTAGTTTGTCAAAAAAATTGAATCTGTAAATAATCAATCACTTGTTAGATAAGAATTTCTCATCTGTATGATCGTAGTACATTTAATTTGATTTAAAATTGATAGATCAATTTTTATTATAATATTGCAGTGTTGGTTGAGAGATCTTTTAATGGATAAAGAAACTGGATTTACGGATCCGTTTTTGGACACGAGTGAGTGGGATGGTAGCGATAGTGTTGATCGTATGAATGGTAATGATAGTAAAGATGATGATGATGGTAGCGACAATGAATCCTGGTCGTCGTACGATAATTTACCTGAGGAGGATTTTGAAAAGAAGGAGGAGGGTGCTTGTAGTGAAAACGTAAGTGTCGTGTACATTCTTTTCGTCGGATGAAGAACCATATGGTACTTACACGTGCATATGATTTTTTATGTGCAGGAGGATATTGACGTTCAGAACGAGGAAAATCATGGTGTTGAATCTTTCGGGGATAACATAAGCCAGGTTCGGTCCAAAATTTAAGATGTCATTGAATAATAAAAAGTTGGTAATGACAACTTACACTTGTTTATGTGGAATATTGTAGGCTAACTTTGATGGTTGGAGTGGTGAAGATGGATATGAGCATGAGGATGGAGCTAATATGGACATTGAGGAAGCTGAAATCCAACAACGTGCGCTGGAGACACAGTTGAAGGTTATGGGTATGACATTTGCATCACAATGGGAGGCTCACATGTTCTATAATAACTACGCCAAAGACCGTGGATTCAGTATCAGAAAATAGAAGGTGAAACGAGGAAAAGGACTTTCAACCACTGTTCGGTATAGGAGATACGTTTGCTCGAGGGCAGGAAAATGTCTCAAGAATTTTTAAACCGGAGGGCCGTACCCAGAGCTAAGACCAGAGACTCGTTGCGAGTGTGGCGCACATTTAGTCGTGAAGTTGGACAAAGGACGTGGAGTTTGGTTCGTGGCAGCTTTTATGGATGATCACAACCATTTGTTGGCTAGACCAGATGAGGTGGTATTTCTGCGGTCACATCGAGTGATGGAAGATCACCAGATAGCTGAGATCTTGGCGATGGAAGGAGCTGGGATCAGAAAGCATATCATCGTTGACAACTTCTTTAGCAGGTATGGCTCGTATGATAAGTGTGGGTTTCTGAGACGAGACGTGTACAACCTTTGTTGCCGAGAAAAAATGAAGTTGATTGCGAAGGGTGATGCTAACACGGCAATCGGGATTATGAGGAGCAGAAAGGAGAAGGATCCAGAGTTTTTCTTTGAGTACGTGCTCGATAAGGAGTGCCGTTTGAAGAGCATGTTCTGGTGCGATGCACAGTCGCGACGGGACTATCAATTGTATGGAGATGTTATGGTGTTCGACAGCACGTATAAGATGAACAGATATGGTATGCCGTTCATTCCCTTTGTTGGTGTAAACAATCACCGTTGCACCACAGTTTTTGGTTGTGCCATTGTGTCCGACGAGACCGAAGCGACATACGTGTGGCTGCTCCAGACATTCCTGAAGGCCAATTGTCGGAAAAATCCAAGGTCAATCATCACAGATGGGGACGCTGCAATGATACGAGCTATTCGGTTGGTTTTGGTTGATGTGTTGCACCATCTCTGCTCATGGCACGTGGAAAAAAACATGCAGAAGCACCTTAATTACAAATCGCTAAGTGAGTTCAGGGTACTCTTGTACTACTCCACCTCTCCAGCCAACTTTGAGGCGAGATGGTATGCTTTCGTCCGTAAATGGAAGACTGATAAAACAGAACAGTGGCTGAGTAGGATGTACAGGAAAAGGAGTCTGTGGGCAGCATCATGTCTGTCAGGATGGTTTTTTTCTAGGTATGCGCAGTAATCAGAGGAGTGAAAGTCTTAACTCTTGTCTTCACCTGCACTTGGACGGTGGTATGACTATTGTTGACCTAGTTGTGCATTATGAGAATTGCATAGTCCGACTACGTGAGAACGAGGCGCATGATGACTGTGTTTCAAATCAGTCATTGCCACCATTAGTCACAGAATATAAGGATATTGAGAAGCATGCCGCCGAAGTATTCACTCATTCCATTTTTTATATTCTTCAACAAGATCTGAAGAAGATGGGAGAGCTTGAGATTTTTGAGACGCTAGTGGGAGTTGACTGCCACACTTTCATCGTGACATGGAGAAATAACCGGAAATTTCAGTTCAGCGTGAATTATCGAGCTGAAAACTCTAAGAATACGATAGACTGCAGTTGTGGACGAATGCTTCGGAAAGGATTGCCTTGCAAACACATTCTGTATGTGTTGGTTCATCTCAAAATATCTAAAATACCTAAGTGCTGCATCCTTAAGAGGATGTCGAAAGTTGCGAGAGGTGGGCTGCCTGCACAGCAAAAGAGTGACTTGTTTGGCTGGGGTTGGACAGGGGCAGAGCAGCGTGCTCGCTATAGTCAACTCAGTATAACAGGAGCCGAAGCTTTTCATGTTGCTTCAAATGATCCATTCGTCTATGATGAGTTGATGCAGTGTCTGCAGAATATAATAGCGAAGAAAAAGGTCCCTGATGATGATGATGTTGGTAATAGAAGAAATGTGCATGAGGAGCCACGTCAGCCGGAACAACATGTTGATGTCATAGGTGATCCCGTGAAAGTTTCCACGAAGGGCGCCCCTAAACAGAGCAGGACAGGGCGGGCAAAGAAAGATCCAAATGTTACAAAAAATGGAAGACCAAAATCATTTTCTGAGAAAAAACCCGGTCCTCTTTGTGGCATTTGTAAGACAAAGGGCCATAGACGGCAAACTTGCCCTGAGAATGAAAAGTAAGTTTTTTATTATTTTAATTATTTTTTGGTTCTCTCTTCACAATTGTCTGATGAGTTGTTTACAATTTGTTATGTAGGAACCGGGCATAAAGATGAAGTATTCATAATCAATTGAAGGCACTGGCAATTTCATTTTATTTGTTTAAGAATAAGATATATGGCACTTTGAGTTTATTGTTTAAACCACCTTGTTCGATGAAAGTCATTAGCACTTTCAGTTTATTTGTTTAAGAATAATAAACATGGCACTTTGAGTTAATGTTTATGCCACCTTGTTCAATTTTATGAGACATGCGATTCATATGAAGACATGCGATTTATATTATTATGTGTGAAACATATTTTATTTGTATGAATGTGTTACTGCTGTCATGACTTAGTCAACTTATGAACATTTTGGAAATTTAATGTATGTGACAATTTTTTTTTAAAAAGCCCCAGCTTTGGCCGGGCACGCGCACGGACAGTAAACTACAACGCCATCTGGCGAGGCCTTTCGGCCGCCGAGCGGGGAGGCCACGGCGCACAGTAGGGCACCGCACATCGGCCCACGCGCCCGACGCGCATCGTTTATGGCCGACAGATCGCCCTCGGGATCGGTGCATGTGCCCGCTGGCTGGGGCGGGACGTGACGTGTGCCACCGGGCGCGCGGCTGTCGGTCGGCTGGCTGCTGGGCCAGCAGACCCGCGCGTGCCGCACGGCGAATGGCGCCAGCCCGCACGAGCTGGACTTCATGGGCCCGCCACTGCCTCGGCTGTCGGCCACCGCACGGGCTGGAATATTCGTCGCATCCAGCGCCGCTGCTGCCACCAGAATCGACGTGGGAAATTGTGCAGGTTTTATCCACGTCAAACTAACTCAGGACGGTGGGCATATTTTTAAATAAAAAAATGACCGTCGCGAGTAGGAACAACAACAACAGTACATGTAATATCGCAGAGGCAAACTGATACATTTTAGGACAGAAAAATATTACTTGCCCACACGCATTTAAATGTGTAGTGTCTCACGAAAGCAATAAATAAAACGTGAAAAGTTGTCGAAATCTATCCCAGTGCCATGTCGCATTACAATCGATCAAAGTATCCAACAATGGTAGGGAAACCTTCTACGGGACTAAAACCCTACCGATGCTAATACCTACTCCTTCTCCATGATTTTAACAATTTTCATCTTCACTTTCTCTAATCTGTTGACCTCAAAAAAAATGATTTCCGCGACAATACGTGGCCTTGACTCATTAATCTCTTGCTGGTCAAATTCATGTGTCCAGCGATCTCTGTCCCAGTATTTTATGCACCACATCACAAAAAGTTCACAAGACACTCTGCAATAAACATGTGTGATCAGTTTAGGATATAGCATGCACTTTCTTGTACTCATTTAACTTACCCATCATGTTGTCTCGGCATTTTATACTCATTAATTGGCCACGATGAGACATCTGGAAATTTTTTTAATTCAAGAATAGAGTTGGCCTCCATAATATCCTTAGAAATTTCAGCTCTCTGAAACAAATTAACAAACCAGAAATTAATGTATGACTCAATAATTTTCTGAATGCGAGTGTGAAAATTATGGCGTACCAGGGTGGCAATCATATTGCGAATTCTTTGGCTAATTGCGCCTTTAGAATTTGAGTCAAGAACTGGAAACTCCTCCTTGACGGTGTGCATCACTATGGTTATCCAATGATTATCATTAACGTGCATAGGAAAATACGCCTACATAATAATAAAATGATGTTAGTGCAATTAAATAGTAATGACTAACAAAAACAAATAAATATGAAAAGAATACCTTGTCCCGTCTGAAATACTCATCCATTACTCTTGCGAGGACTTTTGATTTATTTGTAACTTGTTCTGAATCTAAATCATTAATTGACTTGGTCTTTCCCCTAGCCCTACCCAACATAAATTTGGGGAACCACGTTGTTGATATGAAACGGTCAGAGAAATCACGGTGTTGTAGGTGTTTACAATATGCATTGATTATCTGCATACATAAACAAAAAATTTCTATCAACTTGTGAAGTACAAATGAGAGTTTTGTTAAAACCAAACTCATACTTACAGTGCCATTCAATCATTTAAATGTCAGGACATCATGAAGCATAGCTGGCATGCATATGTCCCCATCTAGTGGCGGCATATCGACCACGGTTCGGTGTGCATGCTTCTTTGTCGATGCGAGAGTCTCAACAAAAACTCTGGCTGCCTCTATGTGATCCGGAGTCATATTAAGGGAACTTGCCAGAATTGAATGTGGTGACGATGCAAACAGATCTAAAACAATGCAGCTACAGTCGTTAAAAATAATAAAAAATTTACATAACGCGTGAATGAATTATAAAGTAGTACTTGACTTACTTTTTTTAACACGTTTCTTGCGGGTAATGAGAAGGTCGTACGGGGATTGACAATATTTTGACGGATTTCGTTTGCGTTTACCTTCATTGTCCTGACTGCCTTCACCATTACCTATGTTGCTCTTTGCCGGAAAACTCTCAGACATGTCTTCAGACTTTGTTGGTGACAAACCACCCATAGACTCACCAGAAATATCAGCATTCTGCGGGGATCGGGACATGGACGGAAACTCTTTTGTACGTACACTTGATGACGAACATGGAGACTTTCCATTATCGTCTATAATGAAAGGATCAGTAGCGTCACCTCTATCCGGTATCGTCGCCTGAGCACCCGTGTCATCAACGGGGACGTAGGTATCATTGAAACCCGTGATAGATGTTACTAGCTCCACGTCGGTAGGTGAATCAATATCTGGCCAATATTTTGATGACTTGTACTGGCCATTCTCCATCCCAACTCCTTCACCTACATTATCAAATTCGTCATTGGTGTCCCTCTTATTGGGTTTGTACAGCACACCTTCCTTGTTCAACTTTTCCATTACCATCTACAAACACAAATGAAACACGATAAGTACTTGAACAACTAAAACATGTTTAATATAACTTCTAAATTACTTGTGCACATCTTTCGGGTATATTGAGAACCTCCTTGTGAAGCAGCTTTATGTATGTCATCACACGGTCCATACTATTAGTCGTGTTCGATGAAACCCCTGACGTGCTTGGCTTTCTACTCCTGCCACCACCTTTCCGTTTAGGTTTCTTCGTTTCTTCATCTGTGACAGTCCCTTCACATGCTACCTTAGCACGTCTGTACTCTTCGCTAACGCAATTTTCAAGCTGTACAACATAAAAATAAATAAATTAAATAATAACTATACTTAATTACTATGTGCAACCAATAAGAACTATACTTATTGACTTACATTGCCGGTGCCACGCCCGTGCATGTTGTCATAGTCGTCTCTCTTTTTCCCTTCCGTTTCTGGCCAGTTAACCATTAGTGGGTATTCACGAGACAAAGGATCAAATGTATCCACACCAATTGGCTCAACTTTTTCCCAGTATATATACTGCATGATAGTAAACACAACTAGTCAGACACATAGATCACATAAAAATTATATGTACATACAACTATTACGAAATGACTTGTACCTGCAGAAGAGCCAAGTTCCCGATAGGCCACTTGAATTTTTCAAGATCTTCGACCGATTTTTTAATAGCATCCATGCACACCCGCAACGTGAAATCGTTCCAATTGTATGACTTGATAGCGTTCACGTCCTCCACCATTTTGTAATAACGATAAGGAACAAACTTGGTGGATTGTGGTGCTAAGACTGTACCCATAAGAACCAGTACGACCCTTCTCACAAAATCATCATCATATGACTGAGTATCAACAATATTTTTTATCAACTTATCGATGAGGATTAGGCCTGTTCTTTTGTCTAGAAATCGATTCGGAACACAATTTTTGGCATCTAGTTATACTGTTGCTATCATGCTACTGACATCATCACCCTCATTACGTAGCCCGAATATGTCGTAAACATCTTCATTAAGCACACTGATGCCATCAGTATTTGGCCGAATAATAAATCACTTTCTAGTACTGTCATACGTTGTAATCATAAATTCCAATAAATTTTTCCTCATTTTCACGGAAGGAATTCTCAGCATACAGTCCAAATTTGTGCCACGTAACATCATGCGCTGTCTGGGTGTGAATTTTCCCACCAATTCGCACCACTTCTCAACTGAGCAGTACACATCTCCCAATTCTTGCATTCTAAATAAGATGCCAGTTATCTAACTAGTTACGAGATTCAAAAAAGATTACATATGGTTTAATACCATACCTTCCGGCGTCTCGATGAGCACCGGCAGCCCCCGTTGCGAAACCCCACCCGGGGTGGGTTAGTCGTGGCAGCCGCGCGCCCTCTGCCCACACGAGCGCGATGGCCGACGGCCCGTCCTAGGGTTTAGGGTGCCGGCGAATTTGCCCAGACGGCACGGCCGGGCCTGAGATCCAAGTCGCGCGCGCAGATGACGGATTGTATGGCCGCCGTCAGGCCGGCAGGGAAGGGAGTTTGGACGGCCACAGCGGTGCGACCGTCGGATCGGGGATGGGTGAGGACGTGCGTGAAGGCGGCGGGGCTAGGCGGTCCTGGGGCGAGGTAATGGCGGCTTGGTTTCCATGCCATGCACGCACGTACGGCGTCATCGACGTGGTCACGCCATAGTGGGCCACTTGGCCCGTCCCATAAAACCACCGCCGGCTAGCCCACGATGCATTTATTACAAAGATGCATTGTAGTTTAATACCACATCGCTAAGACGGCGCGCCGTTGACTCCCTTATATAATTTTCTTTCGGTCAATGCACAAACATCTCGGGACTCTATTTGGAGGATATGCAAGATCGATGTGAGTCTTCACCTGCTGAGAGCTTGTGAAGGTTCACATGGATCGTGCATATTCTTCAAAAAGAGAGCCATTATCTTTGATGTTTTTTTAATGTCAGAAATTATTAATGCAAAAAATGATAGTAACTAATTATAAAGAACCTACTATTTTTTTCTATAAAGTGATGCAAAAAATACTGATGCAAAAAATATAGTGATGCGCCCCTCCCACCTCTCCCCGCGCCGTGACTCATAGAAGGCAAAAAAATAGTGATGCAAAAAAAAACAGCCCAACCGTGGTTGCAGGCCGCAGCTGCACGTAATCGGTCCGGCCCGATCAAGCCGGGCGGCGAAAGGGCCGGCCTTTCGGCCCAGCTACGGCCTGCAGCATGACCAACGGGGCAGAGGCGGGGTGGGGCGGGAATCAGAGGAGTTCAAACGGTGGTGGGAGGCAGGTATATAAGGCAGTCGCGGCGTCGTTCGGCGGGCGAGGTGGGACTAAACTTTAGTCCTCACCCCCGCAGACCCTGCCCCCGCACCGCGCGCAGAGTCAATGGGCCGGCCCACGCGCGCCGTCGCGCACTCTCACTGTGCCAGCCAGTGCACGCAGTCCAACTCATAGATTCGGTCGGGCCCGCGTCGCTTCTGTCTCACCTTGGCGTGCGGCAGCCATTCTAATTTAGTCCCACCTCGGCGACCGAAGGATGTCCACACCAGTTTATATAGCCGCCTCCGGTATTCCATGCATGGTCATATCTTATATTGTGATATGGCTTTACTTAACTGCCTGGCAGTACACTGACTGGAAGTGAACTGCCCGGCAGTGGGTAAAGTCACATTACAGTATGAAATATGTTTATTTTGTCATTTTTGTTTATGTTTTAAACTTCAAACAGAAAACAAATTTTTTTAATTATGGTTCCCAACTACGGTTTTTCTTTCTACTCCGTCAAACGTCACGACACTTTTTCCACTGCATCCCAAATTTGGGTGACTTTTCGTGGGTGCCACATCGTACCTCCCATGCAACCGGCACTGATCGGATATGAACGATGTCAGCCCCGAACTGCGTTCTATTTTCTTACTCAGCCGGTGGACCCCTAACTTTTTCCACACGCACTCATCGGCAGGGCCATCATGCCTGCAAGTTTTCATAATTTTCCGGCACCATATGAATTTCCAATGGTTTTCTCCGTGAAACGCACCGAAAACACTGACCGGGCATGACGCAACGTGCGTTTGGTGTCCGAATTCGTTCAACTTTTGCGTAGGGCCCTAAGATGGGCATGCTCACTGCATCCCAAATATGGGTGACTTTTCGTGGGTGCCACCTCCTACCTCCCATGCAACCGGCACTGATCGGATATGAACGATGTCAGCCCCGAACTGCGTTCTCTTTTCTTACTTAGCCGGTGGACCCCTAACTTTTTCCACACGCACTCATCGGCACGGCCATCATGCCTGCAAGTTTTCATAATTTTCTGGCGCCGTATGAATTTCCTATGGTTTTCTCCGTGAAACGCACCGAAAACACTGACCGGACGTGACGCAACGTGCGTTTGATGTCCGAATTCGTTCAACTTTTGCGTAGGGCCCTAAGATGGGCATGCCCACTGCATCCCAAATTTGGGTGACTTTTCGTGGGTGCCACCTCCTACCTCCCATGCAACCGGCACTGATCGGATATGAACGATGTCAGCCCCGAACTGCGTTTTCTGTTCTTACTCAGCCGGTGGACCCCTAACTTTTTCCACACGCACTCATCGGCAGGGCCATCATGCCTGCAAGTTTTCATATTTTTCCGGCACCGTATGAATTTCTTATGGTTTTCTCCGTGAAACGCACCGAAAACACCGATTGGGCGACGCATAGCGTGCGTTTGGTGTCCGAATTCGTTCAACTTTTGCGTGGGGCCCTAAGATGGGCATGCCCACTGCATCCCAAATTTGGGTGACTTTTCGTGGGTGCCACCTCCTACCTCCCATGCAACCGGCACTGATCGGATATGAACGATGTCAGCCCCGAACTGTGTTCTCTTTTCTTACTCAGCCGGTGGACCCCTAACTTTTTCCACACACACTCATCGGCAGGGCCATCATGCCTGCAAGTTTTTATAATTTTCCGGCACCGTATGAATTTCCTATGGTTTTCTCCGTGAAACGCACCGAAAACACTGACCGGGCGTGACGCAACGTGCGTTTGGTGTCCGAATTCGTTCAACTTTTGTGTGCGACCCTAAGATGGGCATGCCCACTGCATCCCAAATTTGGGTGACTTTTCGTGGGTGCCACCTCCTACCTCCCATGCAACCGGCACTGATTGGATATGAACGGTGTCAGCCCCGAACTGCGTTCTCTGTTCTTACTCAGCCGATGGACCCCTAACTTTTTCCACACGCACTCATCAGCAGGGCCATCATGCCTGCAAGTTCTCATAATTTTCCGGCACCGTATGAATTTCCTATGGTTTTCTCCGTGAAACGCACCGAAAAGACTGACCGGGCATGACGCAACGTGCGTTTGGTGCCCGAATCCGTTCAACTTTTGCGTGCGGCCCTAAGATGGGCATGCCCACTGCATCCCAAATTTGGGTGACTTTTCGTGGGTGCCACCTCCTACCTCCCATGCAACCGGCACTGATCGGATATGAACGATGTCAGCCACGAAGTGTGTTCTCTTTTCGTACTCAGCCGGTGGACCCCTAACTTTTTCCACACGCACTCATCGGCAGGGCCATCATGCCTACAAGTTTTCATAATTTTTCGGCACCGTATGAATTTCCTATGGTTTTCTCCGTGAAACGCATCGAAAACACTGACCGGGCATTGACGCAACATGCGTTTGGTGTCCGAATTTGTTCAACTTTTGCGTAGGGCCCTAAGATGGGCATGCCCACTGCATCCCAAATTTGGGTGGCTTTTCGTGGGTGCCACCTCCTACCTCCCATGCAACCGGCACTGATCGGATATGAACGATGTCAGCCCCGAACTGCGTTCTCTGTTCTTACTTAGCCGGTGGACCCCTAACTTTTTCCACACGCACTCATCGGCAGGGCCATCATGCCTGCAAGTTTTTTCATAATTTTCCGGCACCGTATGAATTTCCTATGGTTTTCTCCGTGAAACGCACCGAAAACACTGACCGGGCGTGACGCAACGTGCGTTTGGTGTCCGAATTCATTTAACTTTTGTGTAGGGCCCTAAGATGGGCATGCCCACTGCATCCCAAATTTGGGTGACTTTTCGTGGGTGCCACCTCCTACCTCCCATGCAACCGGCACTGATCGGATATGAACGATGTCAGCCCCGAACTGCGTTCTCTGTTCTTACTCAGCCGGTGGACCCCTAACTTTTTCCAAACACACTCATCGGCAGGGCCATCATGCCTACAAGTTTTCATAATTTTCCGGCACCGTATGAATTTCTTATGGTTTTCTCCGTGAAACGCACCGAAAACACTGACCGGGCGTGACGCAACGTGCGTTTGGTGTCCGACCGCGACTAACAAGATCGCAAGGTGCAGACGGCGAAACAAAATAGAGTTCAAAATGCCGAAAGCGGCGACATAATGCTATGGTCGCCGACCGCGACTTCTGGAATCGTAAACCATAATCTGGTGGACCATAGAACATTCTTATGCGGGCTGCAACTCTCATCCACCAAAGAAGTGAACTCTTCCGGTCTTCCTCCTGACACATTAAAGGTTGGCCTAGCACATG
Organism: Aegilops speltoides; assembly: GCA_021437245.1. Taxonomy (NCBI): domain Eukaryota; kingdom Viridiplantae; phylum Streptophyta; class Magnoliopsida; order Poales; family Poaceae; genus Aegilops; species Aegilops speltoides. Next base: position 26,942,648 of record CM038147.1, read on the forward strand.
TATATACAAGCACATAAATTTCCAACCGCTACGTCATGCAGGTGTTCCTGTCAACTTGCCGTTCCAGTTAATTAGAACACAATATCTTGTTTTGCTGAACTCATGCCCACGGAACCAACTATGTCACTGCATCGCCTAACGTCCTCTTCTATGTTTGCTGACACAACAATGCAGCAAAATGTTGTCATGGCAATTAAAGATTAGGAAAAAAAAAATCTCTCTTTGCAATGCACGCGCCCTTTCGCTAGTGAAAAATAAAAGGAGTAATAGGCAGAACAAGTTGGTTGTCCTTGTTGGTGACAGTCGTCGGTGATGGTAAATCAAGAGGTTGGGAGTTTGAATCCTACTTCACGGAAGTATTTTTTGAAGCTTAAAACACTAAAAAAAATGGGCCAGGCCTAGGACGATGGGGGGGGGGGGGGGGGTCCGCCTGTTTGTGTGACGCGCGGGCGGATCGGCTATGTACGTGTACGTATAGCTCGTACATGCCACATATGGTGGTGGGTATACTTTATGGTCAAAGGACCAATACAGGTTACAGCAGGCCACGAGCATTCATCCCGGAGAGAAGGAGTGAAGAATCCACCAAACTCTCACGGTTGTGAGAGTAATGCTCTCCATCCATCTCACGCTTCATATATACCACTCCTTATTCACCCAATTATATTGTTCATCCATCCACAGTTCTAACTTGTGATTCTTTACTAGGCATATATGTAAGCCCATGAGGTAGTTGTCAACCACAAAAATAAAGAGTATATCATGATAAAACAACCGGAGAGATATGTATGGACATACCGTGGGAATTGGAGACATCATAGCATTAGGAAACACTGTTTCTTGGCTTCTATCGACAAGTTGGGTGGCTCGTAACTCCGACACACAGCAAGGACGGTAAGACTGCTAAGCTCCCCAGATAACTCAGACTGAACCAAGTGACAATTGTGCAGAAGCCAGTTGTCGCACCAGAATGAAATGTGGACATGGTGAACAAAAGCGGGGAGAGAATGCTATGGTCACCCATCACATCATCTGCAATCGTAGTCCGGTGTACCATACAACATTCCAACGCGGCATGTCAACTCTCATCCACCAAAGACATGAAGTCTTCCTCCTGTCACATAAAAGGTTGGCCTAGCACATGTATACACGCAGATAAATCCAGCTACAAGTTGCCGTGTAGCTGTTGTTGTCAATGCAAGTTGCCGCTCCAGTTAATTAGGACGCAATTAAGATCCAGTTTTTTGCTGAACTCATGCCCACGGAATCAGCTATGTCACTGCCTCCCCTGACGTCCTTTCTTGTGTTTGCTGATACAATAATGCAAATTAGTTCCAAACAAACACAATGATCTGCATTAGAATCAGAGAATTAGCCCGAAACACTGCAAGTACAACGGAATTAGATGGGGCACTGTACTAGCCAACACTGTGAGTCTGCCCCAGCATATCGGAGATATTTACCCGGGTACAAAAAAAATTTGCAGGAGCTACCATTTTCTTATGAATGGGAAGTTGAATCTTGGTTGTCCTGAAAGGCTGAAACAGAAGTGTGACATGGTAAGAGGGAGAGATATTCTTATGGAGATCTTGGTTTCTAGGGAAGCCTATAAGTCAAAATGATCTGCACAAAGTCTTACCAAACTTAAAAGTTGCACATACAGATTTGTATCGACGACCGATCAGCGCATAGGCGATGTTGTCCCGAGCCATCAAGATAGTTTGAACACAGTTTAACCATTTTCTACGACACAAGCCTGTCCAAAATCTGAAAGTATAGAAACATTCATGTCACTGTCGGAGCCTAGAAGACAGTGACATCGACCAAATTGAAACAAATACAGTGGCAGCGCAGATCACATACATAAGATGCTTGCCATGGTAAACTTACTCTCAGCAAGCAGCAGCAAGCTCTGATCATGCCTCCCCAGGTCTCCTCCCTCGCTGCATCCACGAGCATATGTGTAGTCTCAGCTCTCGCCATAGCCCTGCTGGTGATCACCCTCTACATCCTAGGCACCGCCGGATCCTTTGCCGTCTTCTGCATCAGAGAGTTCACCCAGAGAGCCCATGGCCGGCCGCCGCTCATCGGAACCGTGTTCCGGCAGCTCAACAACTTTGACAAGATCTTCGATGAGCATGTAAAGTATGCGCTCCTGCACCCCACCATCAGGCTCGTGTATCCAGGGCACAGTGAGATCTTAACCGCCGACCCTGCCGTCATCGAGCATGTCCTCAAGACAAACTTCAGTAAATACAGCAGGGTAGTTCTCCTTTGCTCATCATTTTTGTTCCTCCTCTCTTTCTTGCTAACCAGTAATATGGTGGTAGATGGTTCAGTCTGCATGTCAGATGTTAAACTGGATCCTGCAAAATTTAAACAGAGGATGGTCAACAGTAAAAACTTGAGTAGTCTGTAGAACATATTGTCATGTGCTATCAACCTTTGAATTCAGATTCATGCTAGTCAGACTAATCATATACATGCTATTTAGAGAGTAAACTGAATGCCTGTGGCAATTTACAAAAAGTAGAAGACAATACTGAGTTTGACTACAATTTGACATTGACGCATCCTATTTCACAGGGGGCCTTCAACACGGATATCGTGAAGGATCTCTTTGGAAATGGGATTTTTGTGACAGACGGGGACAAGTGGCGACAACTGAGGAAGCTAGCAAGCCACGAGTTCTCAACCAAGGTGCTACGCGACTACAGCAGTGATGTTTTCAGAATGAATGCTGTAAAACTGGCAGAGAAGATCTCATGTGCAGCAGCTAACAGAATTACCATAAACATGCAGGTACTTCCATGATTATCATCAATATAAATAGGATAGTATTGTAAGTGCTAATATCGTATTTATATGTTTAATAGTTCAGTCTATGCCTGTTAAATTTACCTTAGAACTTCTGAATTGGGTTATGCATTACTCTGATTTCTGAGTGAGCAAAGTAAAGATAAGAATTAATTGACTCCGAGTTTGAAGTTTGAGGTAGCACACCTGTACGAAAAGCTGATTGACTTGATGTGCATTTGCTGGCAGTTCTCTTAATTTCTACCATTTCCTCAGGACCTTTTGATGAGAACAACTATGGATTCAATATTCGAAGTGGGATTCGGTTTTGAGCTTAACACGCTATCTGGATCAGATGAATCCAGCATTGAATTCAGCAAGGCCTTCGATGAGGCAAATTCTCTTGTTTACTATCGGTATGTTGATATGTTTTGGAAGCTGAAAAGGTATCTTAATATCGGGTCAGAAGCCAAACTGAAAAGAGCATAAAGATAATTGACCACTTTGTGTTCCAGTTGATCCATCAAAAGAGAGAGAACATGAAAAACATAAGTGGCCATGTAAGCCAAACTATACGGTAGTTTCTTACAACTATTTCAAAATTTTACATATGTTCAATTCTATCTTTTATGATAAATGCAGAAAGCCAGAGATGATATACTGTCAAGATTCATACTGGAAAGTGAGAAGGATCCTGGGACGATGAACGATCGTTACCTTCGTGACATAGTCCTCAGCTTCCTGATTGCTGGTAAAGATACCACAGGAATACCCTTACATGGTTCTTCTACATGCTCTGCAAGAACCCAGTAGTGCAGGATAAGGTTGCCTTTGAAATCAGAGAATATGTCGAGTGGACACAAGAAGATACTAGCATGGAAATATTCACCGCAAGATTGAAACAAGGTGCTATTGACCAAATGCACTACCTCCATGCTGCGATTACCGAGACTCTCCGGCTGTATCCTGGTGTTCCGGTGGTACAAATCATTCCTCTTGCTATTCATTTTAAGAGTAGAGTCCAAAAATAACAAGTCCAGATAGCTTCGACATTTAACTTGGATCTGGCATACACAGTAACTTATTTTGTGGTACACTTTCAGGATGGTAAGATGGCAGATGAAGATGATGTACTGCCAAACGGCCAACGAGTAATAAAAGGAGATGGAATGAACTACATGATTTATGCCATGGGGAGAATGAAATACCTTTGGGGTGAGGATGCCGAAGAATTCAGGCCTGAAAGATGGCTTGTGAATGGAGTCTTCCAGCAAGAGAGTCCTTACAAGTTTATAGCTTTCAATGTAAGTACTACAGACAAGACATGATTAGAGAGCCTATAATAATTTTACTAAGTGAACATGTCTAATTAATTAACAGATTAGGTTTGTGTTGGGAACAACCTAGATACCCACCAAGAGTTGGCCAAGAACCTAGAAAACAGTAACATTAGTGGTAGTTAAATCTGGCCTTCAGTTGCTAAAGCAGAAAATCAAGCATATAATATTGCATTTCAACTAAAGTAGGGAAGACCATGCTACTCAACTACTAATCACTTGTGCTTTCAGAAGAGTACAGCAACTAACAGCAAGCAGTTACCCAGACCCTAATATAAGAAAGTTGCATGGTTTAAAATCACTTCTCAAGTTATAAATTCATTTTTCCTTTAGAGTATAAATAACCATTTTCATTTAACGAGTCTTCTTCCAATGATCAGGCAGGACCTCGTATCTGCTTGGGGAAAGAATTTGCATACAGACAGATGAAAATTGTGGCCGCTACACTGATACAGTTCTTCAGGTTCAGACTGGAAGATGAATCCAAGGGTCCAATATACAAAACAATGTTTACTCTCCACATGGATAACGGCCTCCATCTATTTGTGTACCCCTGTGAAATTTAAGCTTGAACATCAGAACAAGCTACTAGATCCTCTGTTGTTCCACTGAACTATGTATGTTATCAACATCTACTTTTTCAAGTTGTAAAAATAAATGTCACCAGCTGAAGTTAAATTCAGGTTAGTCAGATTATCCATACTATTTACCTTTGCACGAAACAGAGTAAATTAAACTGTCAGAAAGCAGAGAGATATCCAGACTGGTGTGATGTCAACTCCAAATTTGTATGTTTTGGATGCCATTCAGCTAAATTTCCATTTACATGAAATTTGTGCTGATCCTAACTAGGTAATTTTCCTCCACATTTAGTTCAGAATGCATCAAACTGTAGGTGTTCAGTGAGCATACCAGGAGTATTAACCTGGATTGTCCCCCATATAAATGTCATGCATAGAAATACAAACAGATGGATCTAAGTCTAACTGCTGTGTCGTCATATAGATGTCGCTGTCAAGTTGCTGAGTCCCTGACTGCCAATCCACTCGAGAATTAGCTTTGGTCTCACCACTATCCAGTAAAGTGGTATTGTGTCTCCATCAATTCCAACACTCTCATTTCAGTTTGTGATACATTCAAACACCTGCAAAGCGTCTAGATACATAGTTGACAAAACTGAATTATTAGCTAATTAAATAACATCATATATTCATCTATAGGTGTCTTTGGTGCCTCTAAACTACAAATAACCAGAGAAAGTGGATATTAATTATTCTAGACAGAGTCAACCCAACTCTTTTATTTCTTTCCTCTTGCCCATTGGGTTCTCTGCAAAGACATTGCCATTTTTGTTATCTGTTTGTGCATATACCAGCAAAGACGCCAACACCTTCAATACTACACAATACCAGCAGCAAATACATCAGCCTCCCTCTGTAAAATGATTGATAGGCTGGATCAGTCACCTGTGGACACCTATCATGGACAGATGTCCCCAGGTTACGGAAATCGGGACTAAGTAGCCCACTCCTGTTTTTTCTCTCGGATTTTCAGGAGGTTAGCCTCTACATCGATTCCAAAACTCTTATTTCATTTCAGTTTGTGATACATCAAACACCTGCAAAGCGTCCAAATACATATAGTTGACAAAACCAAAATTGTTAGTTAATTGACAACATTTTAGTAGACAAAGTGGAGTTGGTGCCTCTGAAGTTTAAACTGGAGACAAAGAGTACAACGTTGCACACCATACGGAGCAAGTGGACGTTATTATAGATAGACAGAGTTTGCCCATTCGAATCTTTGCCGAGACAAATGCACGGTCAGAAGAGCCACTAGCCGATCTTTATTAAGATATATGTATAGGAGAAGAGACAGATTAATGCACGGGAAATTGAGCTAGCACATCACCCAACGTGGGCTTCCAATTTGTTATTTGTTGACGTGCACTGCAAAGAAGCCAACACCTCCTGATCTGCAGCTCGTCTCCAAAGGCATTGACCAGAACGATGGATTCATCCTCCTCACAACTCCTCAATGCTGCAACAGCGGCCAACTCATCCTTCTACCTATCCCAATGGAGATCACTGGTGACCATGGGAATGGAACCCTCCTTGCTCGCGCAGCAGAGCAGCCTCCTCCGCACGGTCCTCGCATGCATCCTCTCCTTCTTGGCGGCGACCATGTCCAGCGCCGCGGGCGTCGGCGGTGGCTCGCTGTACGTCCCGATCCTCAACATCGTGGCCGGGCTGAGCCTCAAGACCTCCGTGGCGTTCTCGACATTTATGGTGACCGGCGGCACGCTGTCCAACGTGCTCTACACCCTGCTGGCCCGCGCCCCGGCTGATCGACTACGACGTCGCCGTGGTGTCGCAGCCGTGCCTGCTCCTCGGGTGGCGTCGGGGTGGTGTGCAACGTCATGTTCCCCGAGTGGCTCATCACCATGCTCTTCACCGCGTTCCTCTCCTTGGCAACGTTCAAGACATACGGCACCGGGCTGAAGCGGTGGCGAGCGGAGTCGGCAGCAACGGAAAGGGGGGGTGCTTGAGGGAGCGAGCAGCCGAGAACCAGGGAGGGCGCCGAGGAAGCGCTGCTTATTGGCCAGAAAGAAGAGGCCGGCCATGGGTATCACTGGGTGGACTTGGCGGTGCTTTTCTCTGTCTGGCTTTGCTTCTTCGTCATTCATCTGTTCATAGGAGGTGAGGGTGCCAAGGTATGATAATCTCTTGACTACAGAATCCTGATTCCTGAGTCCTGACTGTTCCTTATCATGCAATTAACTTTTTCCATCGTCATGTCTTCAATCCTCCAAATTAGTAGTACGTTTCTTAACTAAAATTTGTGAGGACTGGATACTTCCATCAGGGGGCCTTTGACATAAAGCCATGTGGTGTTGCATACTGGCTCATCACAGTCGCTCAAATCCCTGTCGCCGTGGCTTTCACGGCATGTATCGTGCACCAAAAAGGAAAATCGCAGACTCGGAAAAGCCAAGTGGTTGAGCTGGTATGCTGCGACAGATCATACTAGCCAGTCTCCAAAAACACCTCCTTTTTTCACTTGATTTGCGATAAAAAAAATTCTTTTCTGTTTGTCTGACGACAAACGAAGGCAACTTCTGTGAAGAGCAGGCTGGACGCTTTGCCGGTGTACGCCTTCCCGGTGGCTGCTCTGCTGACCGGTGTGATGGGCGGACTCTTCGGCATTGGAGGAGGACTGCTTCTCAATCCTGTCTTACTCCACATTGGAGTGCCCCCAAAAGTAACTTTTTCTTTTTTGGGTGTTAATGTCTTGTCCAAATTAACAACTAATGGCAGGCTCCATGGTTGATGAGTTCGTGGTTCTGATTCTGATTTTATTTCTCAGACAGTGTCAGCGACGACAATGTTCATGGTCCTCTTCTGCGCCTCCATGTCGATGGTCCAGTTTATAATCCTGGGAGTTGACGGGATCGTGGGCGCGTTGGTCTACGCCCTCACTTGCTTTCTGGCTTCCATCGTTGGGCTGGTCGTGATAGAAGGGGCCATCAGGAGGTCAGGCAGGGTTTCACTCATCGTCCTCATGGTTGCTGCCATCTTGGCACTCAGCGCCGTCGTCATAGCTTGCTCCGGCGGGGTCCATGTCTGGGCGCAGTACACAAGCGGGCAGTACATGGGCTTCAAGCTCCCATGCTAAAGCAAGAAACTAGAAGGGATTAAGCACGCTTAGCGGTGCAAGTGAGATCCGAGTTGTTCCAATAACCTTTTGTTTATCACGCTCTGCCGCACTGTTAAGGCAGTGGGTTTGATATAAATTGTACACTTCACTATGCTAGGATGTTTAGCTAGTGAAGAGTTCACATGTACTGCCTCCGTTCCAAAATAGATGACCCAACTTTGTACTAACTTTGAAGTTGGGTCATCTATTTTGGAACGGAGGGAGTAACAGTTACACTATTTCAACTGCTGAGTTTGTGAAACAAATATTTTGGATACAGACACATGAAAAAAATAGTCCTATAATAAAATAGCACAGCACTTAGAATCCACTATAGCTAACCTATATCGCACTATAGCAAAGCTATTATCATGCTATAGCGAACGATTGTAGACTGATTTATTTTAGCGAGACATTCCTTAGAATGCTATAGCGCACTATTTTTTTCATTGTATAGACACGACCCATGGAGTGTAGTGTTATCCTAGGATTATCCTGACAGGTCCTGAGTTAATGAAAGGTGAAAAAATGACAGATATGAAAAAGAAAATCTATAATGGATTGTGAATATGCATCTAAATTGTGTCATAACAAATGTACAATGGTAAGCAATGCAAATACATGGCATAAATACGGCTTTAGACTGAGAAATGTATATCATAGGTACCTCATGACAGGCGTGTACATTGGTCGATAAATGAAAATCTGTGTAAGATAAGAGACAATCAACGAACTTGAGCACCAGGTGTGACCTACAACAGTACATAACAGAAGTGGTAATAAGTGTCAATACTAATTTACTGGAACGATTTGCAGCAGCAACAAGTTCACACATACCAGCAAACAATGGGTTTACTAAAATATATGCACTTTACAGACAGAAAAAAAATACTTTTGACTTGTCCTGAATTTGCATAGTTAAATAAATTTATATGCAGCATAATCACAAACATACACCAGCAATCAGCTCAAGAACTATGAAGGCACAATCAGGCAGAAGGAACCTAAAAGTCTTTCGTTCGCCTACCATGACCCATTGAGGACAAAGGCATCCATGTGCGGTTGCTCGATTAGAGTAAACTACAGAGGCCTTCTGAGCACTTGTCCCCCCACCCCACCCCCCCCCCCCCGATACACACACACCCTGGCAGGTAGAGTGAATTTGTAAGAAAAATAAAAACCACCTGCACGATGGCTCTCCAATGGAGTCTTCATTCATAGTCCCTCCGTCCCAAAATAAGTGTCTCGACTTTGTACTAAATTTAGTACAAAGTTGCAGTAAGGTTAAGACACTTATTTTGGGACGGAGGGAGTAGTATTTAGTCCTCAATGCATCAAAATGTATGTGTCAGTGATCGTATCAGAAGTAATAAACCTGGACTGTTCCCCATACCAATGCCATACATAAAAGTACAAACAGATAGATCTAACTGCTATGTCATCGTGTAGATGTTGCTGTCAAGGTTGCAAGTCCTTGACTGCCAATCCAGTTGAGATATAATTTAGTTTCACCATCATCCAGTTTGCTGAACTCATGCTAACGCAATCAGCTATGTCACTGCTTCTTCTGACTTCTTCAGCTTGCTGGTACTTAGCATCCAAGTAAGTACTCCCTCCGTTCGGAATTACTTGTCGCAAAAATGAATGTATCTAGACGTATTTTAGTTCTAGATACATCCATTTCCGAGACAAGTAATTCCGAACAGAGGGAGTACATTCCAAAGACACAACACAACAATGCTGTGCATTTCCCCCCTCAAAAACATAACAAGGATGTTAAGGGGAGCCTTGGCACAGTGGTCAAGCTGTCGAATCCTGCAGACTCTTGCAGAAATGTAGGAGCTAAGTGCACCAGGCTGCCCTGTAGAAACATAGCAAGGATGTACATAAAGAATACTATTATACGCGAGTTTAAGTCCTAAGGCCACATGCCAGTGACACATATCACTATTTTGGATACTTAATTTTGTTGAACCAAAAGCTGAATCTTCAACACAGTTGCCAATTATTATTCGTTCTCAAGGGTGGACTTGATTCTTCTCCACTATCTTGGTCTTCCCGATTAGATATTCATCCTGAAGTAGCAGAATATATAATGGTAAGTGAAATATGCATATGGAGAATGATTACTAGGAAAGTTCCAAGCCAAAAGTATCCACACAAAGTTTTACCAAACACATAATTTGCAGATACAAATTTGAACCTGAATCTAATCAAAGCATAAGCGATTTTTTTAGCCATTTGAATAGTTTGACCTGGTGACTGCCCACTCACTATCATACAGGACAGTCCAAAACGTCAAGAATATAGAAACATGCATGTCAGTGTTCTAGTCTAGAAGACAGTGACATTAACATTAACTAAACCAAAGAGATAAAGTGGATGGCTGGCCGAGTAGATTACATATATAAGATGCATATGGTAAACATACATTCAGCAAGCAGCAGCAGGCACCTCTAATGGCTTCTCAGCTCTCCTCCCTTGCTGCGTCCATGGGGATCTGCTTAGTTTCAGTTTTAGCCATAGCCTTCCTGGTAATCACCCTCTACATCCTTGGCGTTGTTGTGTCCTTCGCAGTCTTCTGCACCAGAGAGTTCGCCCAGAGAGCCCAAGACCGGCCACCGCTCATCGGGACTGTGCTTCGTCAACTCAAGAACTTTGACAAGCTCTTTGATGAACAAGTGTCATATGCGCTTATGCATCCCACCAGCAGGCTGGTCTATCCCGGGCACAGTGAGATCTTCACCTCTGACCCCGCTGTCATCGAGCATTTTCTGAAGACCAATTTCAGTAAATACAGTAAGGTGATTCTCCATGCTGATAGTCTCTGTTCCTCCTCTGCCTTTCTTAATGATTAATAACCAGTCCATGTTGATCATCTCTGTTTCTCCATACAGTGAGGAGTAATAGATATATAGTTTATTCTGAATTTCGAATTTTCGATGATTAAATCCTGAAGATTTATACAATGGATGATGAAGTCAAACTTTGAGTAGTTTCTTCAGTGGTAACTACATGCTATAATTTGCTATGATATGACTGAATAACAATGTATTTTGCAAGGTAGTGAGACATTCAGCTGACAGTTATTAAGTTCACACACAATCTACTCATAGTGCAATATACAGAGCAATCTCCATTCAGAACAGGATGAATAACAGCATATTGCCTTGAAATCTAATCATAAAGAGGCAGCTATTAACCTACATATAGGCTAGTTGGGTTGCTCGTGTTTTACCCTTACAAGAAAAAGATCAAGTTGAATAGTTACTGCAAATGTATGTAGAAGTTAAAAAAAAGGCTATGAGCACAATTTTTTGATGAAGTTGGAGCTTATTTCACAGGGGGATTTCAACACACGAGTCATGAGGGACCTCTTTGGGAATGGAATTTTCGCAACTGACGGGGAGAACTGGCGACACCAGAGGAAGCTAGCAAGTCACGAGTTCTCAACCAAAGTGCTACGTGACTTCAGCAGTGATGTTTTCAGAATTAATGCTGCAAAACTGGCAGAGAAGATCTCATATGCAGCAGCTAACAGAATTACCATAAACATGCAGGTATTTCCATGACTATGATCAATACAAAAATACAATATTATTAAGTGCTAAGATCATATTTACACCTTTTATCTCTTCTCCATTTTATTTTAGCACTTCAACATACGAAAGACTAAAGAAAATTTAATCCTACACCCAACCAAACCCAAATTCAATCTAGCTATATTGAGAAGAAACTGGAGTAAGGCTTTCACTAAAAACTTGTAGATTGGACTATGCATAACTCAAGTTTTTGAGTGAGCCAAAAAAATATTTAAGTGGCTTGAACAAGCTCAACTGCAAAGTTCAGAGACCAACGTGGCTATTTCGTTCTTCCTATTTCTACCTTTTGATTGCAAATTTTATCAGGACCTTTTGATGAGAACAACAATGGATTCCATGTTCAAAGTGGGGCTTGGTTTTGAGCTTAACACACTATCCGGATCAGATGAATCTAGCATTCGATTCAGCAAGGCGTTCGATGAAGCAAGCTCTCTTGTTTACTACCGATATGTTGATATGTTCTGGCAAGTAAAGCGCCAGCTTAATATCGGATCAGAAGCCAAACTCAGAAAGAACATTCAGATAATCGATGATTTTGTGATGCAGTTGATCCACCAAAAGAGAGAGCAAATGAAGAATAGGCATGATCAAGTAAGGGCAACGAAACTCTATCTCGCTATAATTTGCTACTATCTGTGTAGGATATAACACAGTTTTATAATGTCCGAGTCTCAAGTACACAGAAAACTTGAGGAATAATATTTAACTTGGCATTGAAATAGATATTGGTATCCAAATCATTTCAAATACACATCCTGTAATAGGCTTGGCAGGATTAGTTGAAGTATATAATATATATCACATGGCATCAATTTCTAACACCTTAGAATATGGAGTAATTTTAAGGTAGTATAATGTTGGTCATCTGGTTTATTTTATATGCCATGCTCTTATGATTTATGATGTGCTTTATAAATCTGGAGAAAGTTCAGAATATGATCAGCTAAAAATTCAAGAAACATTCTTCAAATAAATAAAGCTGTAGACAAAGCTGCATATACCATGCTGTATTAACTATGCGTTCTCTTTTATGATGCATGCAGAAAGCTAGAGAAGACATACTATCAAGATTCATACTAGCAAGTGAGGAGGACCCAGTGACAATGAACGATCGCTACCTACGTGACATAGTCCTCAGCTTCCTGATTGCTGGGAAAGATACCACAGCAAATACCCTATCATGGTTCATTTACATGCTCTGCAAGAACCCCATAGTGCAGGATAAGATTGCCTATGAAATCAAGGAATCCGTTGAATTTGCACAAGAAGATAACATGGAGACCTTCACTGCAAGGTTAAAGCAAGGTGCCATTGACAAGATGCAGTACCTCCATGCCACGTTAACTGAGACACTCCGGCTGTATCCTGCAGTTCCAGTGGTATGAACAACTCCAAACTTCGACAGCTATACCTTGTAGGGAGTAGAATACAACTAAAATGAGACATGACTTGTTATTTTGGGCCGGGCACTACATACCCAATTATTGCAAGTTTGCAACTAATCATAACCTGAAACATTGTTAAGTACCAGATTAGTTTGTAGAGTAAGCATACCCTGTATTGTAAATTATATAATAACCAAGATAAATCTGAGCATGTAAAGTAAAGTACGTAGTTTATGCACTTTCTCAGCTTTTGTCCAAAAAAAAAAACAATTAGGGAGTAGGATTGTAGCTTTTGTCCAAAATAATAATTGAAGTGAGAATAATACCAGAATAGCTGCTGTTGGAAAAATAGAAAGAAATAAATTGCTCGATATAATGTTAAACTGCTGTCAAAATCATTAAGAGAAATATTTTATTTGAAACTTCTACAGTTTTACACAGAAATATATTATCTCCAGAATGGCATGGCCATGGTTAAGAAAAACTTGGCAATTTTACAGGATGGCAAGATGGCAGATGAAGATGATTTGCTACCCAATGGTTACAGAGTGATAAAAGGAGATGGAATGAACTATATGATCTATGCCATGGGGAGAATGAAATACCTTTGGGGTGAGGATGCTGAAGAATTCAGGCCTGAAAGATGGCTAGTAGATGGAATCTTTCAGCAAGAGAGCCCTTACAAGTTTATATCTTTCAATGTAAGTATTACTTGAGAAATAATCTGGACATGTTTATAAGGCCTATAATTTTATTCAGTGAGCATGTCCAACTCTGACAAATTGGGTTAGCCAGGCACAGGCGAGAATATCACTATAAGTTGGTATTTGGTGAAAAACATATTAAAAAGTCACATTGCTGGTATTTAAATATGACCTTCCGTTGCTAAGATAGAAAAACAAGCATTTTATTACAAATAAAGTAGGAAACAACCTGGTAACTAATTGCTAATGGATGTGTTTTCAGAAAGTACTGCAACTGACATCAAGCGCTTACAAACAAACTAATAAAAAAAGTCTGCATGTGTTAACATCAGTTCTGAAGTCAAAAACACAAGCAAAGATAGTTCTATTTTTCCTTTAGAGTTCAGATGGCAATTTTCACCATTTAATAAGTCTTCTTCACATGATCAGGCGGGCCCACGTATATGCTTGGGGAAAGAATTTGCATACAGGCAGATGAAAATCATGGCTGCTACCCTGATACATTTCTTCAGGTTCAAACTGGAAGATGAATTCAAGAGTCCAGTATACAAAACAATGTTTACTCTGCATATGGATCAAGGCCTTCATCTATTTGTGTACCCCCGTAATATTTCAGCTTGAACACCTGAACAAGCTACCAGATCTTTTCTGATCGCACTGTCATATGTACTTCTCCAACAGCTACTCTTTTGACAAGTTGTAATAATACTGTTCAGTTCTCGCGTAAGAACAGAGTAGCATGAGTTTATGCTCCTATTGCCATTCCAAAAGAAAATAACACGTTTTCTTAATCCCAAAAATCCCAATTACCCAGAATGATATAATAATTGCTTTAGGGAAGCAAAACAGAACAAACAACCTCGAATCAAACAACAATATAACGTTTCACAATTGCTTACAAGAGAGTGGGCAAGTTGTTATATATAAGCAACTCTGATCTAGCATAAGAAGGCACAAGATAAATGGTTACACGGGTGTTTATTCAGCTAGAGTGGGAAGCTGAAGACCAGGCCTTGATGCCCAGCCTTTGATGTTTCTGTAATTCTCAACCACCTCTTTCCTTAGCCTCTCAGCAGAAACATCTAAATGACTCTTCCGCTACAAAAGCAAGAATAACACATTTAATCCACGAAATAACAAAGTAAATGAGTTCATATAGAAGGACATGAGAAGAGAAGGCACCTTTGGGAATGATAGCTTTGGTGGAGCCTCAACAATGTTTACTCTCCATATGGATCAAGGCCTTCAGCTATTTGTGTACCCCCGTAATATTTCAGCTTGAACACCTGAACAAGCTACTAGATCTTTCCTGATCGCACTGTCATATGCAAACTCCAACCGCTACTCTTTTGACAAGTTGTAATAATAATGCCCAGTTCTCGCGTAAGAACAACAAAGTAGTTACCAGGTTGCAATAGGAGTTTATGCTCCTATTGCTGATCCAAAAGCTAATAATATGTTTTCTTAATCCCAGAATTCCCAATTACCCAGAATGATATAATAATTGCTTTAGGGAAGCAAAACAGAACAAACAACCTCGAATCAAACAACAATATAACGTTTCACAACTGCTTACAAGAGAGTGCGCAACTTGTTAAATATAAGCAACTCTGATCTAGCATATAAGAAGGTACAAGATAAATGGTTACACGGGTGTTTATTCAGCTAGAGTGGGAAGCTGGAGACCAGGCCTTGATGCCCAGCCTTTGATGTTTCTGTAATTCTCAACCACCTCTTTCCTTAGCCTCTCAGCAGAAACATCTAAATGACTCTTCCGCTACAAAAGTCAGAATAACACATTTAACCCACGAAATAAGAAAGTGAATGAGTTCACATAGAAGGACATGAGAAGAGAGGGCACCTTTGGGAATGATAGCTTTGGTGGAGCCTCGACAATATCACCAAATTTGACCTTCTCACGTCCAGGGAATTCCAGATGAGTCTCGGACTTACCAGCCTTGCGCTTCTTTTTCTTCTCATCCAGATGTCTGCAACCAATGATACAAGATATGTTATCATCCATTTATTATACGTTGCTATGACTGAATGTGAGGTTTTCTTAAGCAGGTGCCTACTACACTAGAGCATTTATCCTAGTACAAAAATGTATGCGATTAACCTAGCATCACTTGAAGCAACATACTGTGTATATGGCATTTTATTTGCACCAGGCAACATAGAAACAAAACAGATTGATGCAAAAGCTACACTGTCCGAGCCAAGCAAACCAGGACAGACTAAATGGTTACTTAAACAACTTACTTCTTCCTTTTCTGCTTCTTCGAAACAGAGACATTCGCCTCGAGCTCCTTGAAACGGAGATCCTCAACCTTCCCCCGCTTCCTCTTCTTCTTTCCACCATCGGCGTTCACGTTCTCGTCGGCCGCCGGTCCACCCTCTGCTGCCTTTGCATCCGCGGCAGCCTCCGGGGCCTGCTTCTTGGTTTTCTGCACAATCATTCACCAGCTACTAAATAACAATGGCACAGGCGACAGAAGCTAATTTTGCAAGACGAATTGTGTTAAGCACAGTTTCGCAAGTTCCATCATGTCTTGACGACGAATTACCTTATCCTTCCCCGCCTTGTCCTTGGCCGTCGCATCGGCGCCATGCTTCCCCGGAGCCCCTCCTGGTCCTGGGCGACGAGCAAGACTGTTAACGGGCCAGCGCTGCCGCCGGCGTAGGAGAGGCGGATAAAGGGGTAAGGGAAGCTCACCTGAGGAAGCGTCGGCCTTGCCTCCGCCTCCGCCGGCGCCGTCCTGCTTCTTCTGGATGGCGATGAGGCGGCGGAGCTTGGACGGGAGCGCCTCGAGCTCCCGCTGCTTGGGCGGCGGGGGCAGCCGCGCGTCGCCCCCGTGCGCCGCCCGGTAGTTCTTCTCCCTCCGCCGCACCCCCTTCCCCGTCATCTCCTCCGCCGCCGCCGCTACCTCGCTCGATGGTTGGTTTCTTTCCTCCGCCGCCGCCACGCGGGGTTAGAGCAGAGGAGGCGAGGTTACAGCCGCCCGAGCGGGCCGCTGGGCCGGAATTGGCACTGTGGGCTTCTTCGGCCCGGCCCGGCCCATGAGAAGTGGCACATGGCTCGCGTGCCCGGCGAGGATTGTGGCAGCAGAAATGGCCGCGGCGACACGTGCGGCAGCACACTGTCTGCTTGGCCTCCGTCGCCGCCCGCCGCCGCCGCCTCTCCTCCCATTCCCCGGCCGGAGCGGCGTGGGGGCCGTGCGCATGGCCTCGACGGACAAGCCTCAGCTCGGCGCCACCGTGGAGGTGCCCGGCGCGGCGGGGCCGGTGCGCGTGGTGGCGGCGCCGGGCCTCCCCGAGGCGGACTTCAGGAAGGCGCTGGAGTCGGCGCTGTTCCGGCGGTGGCTGGAGAGCCTGCAGGCGGAGAGGGGCCTGCTCGCCCACGGGAAGCTCAGCCTCCGGCAGATCCTCATCCAGGTGCGGTTGCTGGTGCTCCCCTCTTTCTCCCGCATCGAAATGTTTGAGCTCTAATAACGATTTCGTTGGGGAATTTGACCCGTGCAGGGGGTGGACATGTTCGGGCAGCGCGTGGGGTTCCTCAAGTTCAAAGCCGACATCGTCGACGAGGAGACCAAGGCCAAGGTGATCACAAGGTCCCAGGATTCCACTTTTATGACACCCCAGACTTGGTTGACAATAGTCTGTGATTCATGCAATTTTAAGGTGTATCTCCAACTGAGATAGTGAAAATGCATGTGATTTTGTCATGGCTAGTTTGTTCTGTATTAGGATTGTTTAGACACAAACAGGGTTCGGAGCAACATGAGTAAGAAGGGACCATAAGATAGGTGCAAATAGGATACAAGAACAGGGGAAGGAGCCGGGCTGGACCAAGGTGGGCAACATATGTGCTTCACCAGGGTTTGCTGAGTCGGTATGCATAGGCTAAAGGACCAGTTTGTTCGCACTGCGTTACCATGATAGATTTAGAGCTCATCGACATGCTTGTGAAATCTCTATTCTAGAAAGTTCCTTTATAACCAAAGTACTTATTGTGGATTTAGATTCCAGGGATTGTCTTCGCAAGAGGGCCTGCTGTTGCTGTGTTGATCCTTCTGGAGTCTAAAGGGCAAACTTATGCTGTTCTTACTGAACAGGTATGTTACTGTGATTTCCAGCGAATGGTTGGAAATCCCGTGAACAGAACATTCTATTGATTATTTCACCCTTCACGTAATTTTCAGGCTAGAGTTCCTATGGGAAAATTTATATTGGAGCTACCAGCTGGAATGCTAGATGATGAAAAGGGCGATTTTGTTGGCACCGCAGTCCGAGAGGTTGGTATCTTCTTTCCCCAGATACGCAGTGTACCACTGAAGTTTGCATGCTGTTGCAGCTAATGAGTCACACTAGCCCTGCTTTTGCTCCATTTTGTTCACAAGACATAATTTGTAAAGTTCAGTTAATGTATGCATCCGTTTTTGGTAATTATACCTTAATTGTTGACAGGTCGAAGAAGAAACTGGTATAAAGTTAAGTTTGGAGGACATGGTTGATCTTACTGCTTTGCTGGACCCTGCTACTGGGTGCAGAATGATACCTTCACCGGTACATGGCCTGCATTTCCTTCAGTTCACAATCAAGTCATAACTTCTGCTTCAGGAAAGAATAACATAACTTAACTCAGTTTGGCTTAAGTGCACTGGGCAGACCTGATGATAATATTGTACGTGCGTAGTTTAGGTTCCTTGTCTCATTATACCATATCTTTTTGTTGAGAATCACACGCAGCACAAAAGGCAGAAAACAGACAGATGAATTCAGTTTGCAATAACTTTGCAGATCTGTAATAATCCTTCTATATATGCTGCTTGGAAACATAGCAAAGAGTACTGCATAGCAATTCTGGCATGTGATTCAGCAAAACTTCTGTAAATGGGATGTTCTTTTGGAACCAATACCTGGAATGGAAAAGTTCTCTTGATCCATGCCGACGCAATTTCGACGCCTGTTCTAAGAACTTACACTCGCTCCTGGTCGTGCAATACCTCGACTAAACAGCTTCCTCTTTTTACCAGGGTGGCTGTGACGAAGAGATTGGCCTGTTCCTTTACAGGGGGCACGTGGACGAGGAGACTGTCAGGGCTCTCCAAGGGAAGGAAACGGGCCTGCGAGATCATGGCGAGCTGATCAAGCTGCGTGTGGTCCCCTATGACCAGCTCTGGCGCACGACGTCAGATGCAAAGGCGCTCTCGGCCATAGCTCTGTACGAGATGGCCAAGAAGGAAGGCGTCCTGCCACCATCGCCGCCGTCTAGTGGCTCGTCGTCGAACCTATAAACACCAAACAGGGCATAGTGTGTGTTCTTCTGTAACAAGATGTTTGAGAACATTGGTGATCAAGTATACCGTAGTCTCCGCTCATGCGCGCGTGAAAGGTTACAAGAAATATATAATGCTACACCATGCTTGTTGCAAAAAAAAGTTTCATGAATATTTGACATTCCAAGAAAAAGTAAAAAAAAAAACCAGTCTGAGTACGTGTGCACCCATGTTGACCATTTTTTCCGAGTTAAAAGTTAAGCATTGCCGGCGAACAAATCAGTTTACAAAACTTGTGGCAGAATCTTCATAATTCTACCACAAACACTATGACATATAGCCGATAAAAATATACTACTCCTGAACATATCCATGAAGAAGAGATCATTGCACGTGTGCCGATGCTGACAAGTTCAACCAAAGGTCAAACATGAATTTTTCATCTCTGAAGCTAGCGGAGCTTTGAGCCAAATACCTTCAACATTGGGTGATCTGCTAGTCACAGTCGGCCAACCATTGACTAACCACCTATCGAAGCACATCCTGTTGGAAATTGGGTGGGTAAAGTGATTCAAATCGAGATAAAAGTGTGATTTGGGTGGTTAACCCAAATCTTGTTTGACAACTCATCTATTGATTGGAGTACCATGTTGGTAATGTTACGGATCAGTGAAGATGTCCATTTGAAATTAGAGTGCTTTTTTACTCCATATCAATGGTGTTCCCTATTCAATGTGGTTGCCTTTTTTGTTATGTCTATGCTCCTCAAATGTCACATGTTACATTTCTAATCCTGTTAATGTTACTATTTTATTTGTCAACAAATAATAAGTCTTGCTAGTACAAATAGACATAGCAGCATAGGATGCTTCTCTCTCTAAAGTATAAATCTTGATAGTATGCCATCCCTGGCTTTTTTATCCAGTATAAAAGATAGAATTCAACATATATGAAATTTGAAATGCTTGAAGACCAGTATATCCTATTCCAATACTAAGTTCAACTTTATGCTAAAAATATTATACTCCAAAAATGTCAGTCACTACATTTTCTCTTTTGCATTAAAATGTACTCATACTGTAAGAAAACTATCATATAGATGGAGTATCGTAGCCCTTACGTGATCACTTCCGTTCTTCATTTTCTCTCTCTTTTGATGGATCAACTGTATCACAAAGTCATTTATTCTCTTTATGCTCTTTTTCAGTTTGGCTTCTGGCCCGATATTAAGATTCCGTTTCAGCTTCGAGAACATATCAACATACCGATAAGTAAACAAGATAATTTGCCTAATCGAAGGCCTTACTGAAATCAATGCTGGATTCACGTCATCCAAAGAGCATGTTGAGCTCAAAATTGAATCCCACTTCGAAGATTGAATCCATAGTTGTTGTCATCAAAAGGTCCTGGGGAAATGTGCATTGCAGACTTGATTTGCAATCAAAATGCTAGGAATAAGAGAACTGCCAGCCAGGAAATGCGCATCAAGTCATTCAGCTTTTGGTATGAGCATGCTACCTCAACTTCAAACTCGGAGTCAATTAATTCGTATCTTAACTTTGCTCACTCACAAATCTGAGTAATCATAGCCCAGTTCAGAAGTTCTGAAGAAACTGTGTTCACTGCAGTTATTTCCCAAGAATAGCTCACTGAATTTTGGTTTCGCCATTCAGGTATGGGATTTGATTTGATTCTCTCTTTTGTAGGTTATGAAGTGCTAAATTAGACAGGAACAGACAGAACTATTAAATCTAGAAATATGATCTTAGCACTTTAAACACTATCTTATTTATATTGCTGATGATCATGGAAGTACCTGCATGTTTATGGTTATTCTGTTAGCTGCTGCAGATGAGATCTTCTCTGATAGTTTTTAAGTATTCATTTTGAAAACATCACTATTGAACTCTCGTGGCACTTTGGTTGAGAACTCGTGGCTTGCTAGCTTCCTCTTATGTCGCCACTTCTCCCCGTCTATTGTGAAAATCCCATTCCCAAATAGATCCTTCCTGATTTGTGTGTTGAAGACCCACTGTGAAATAGGATCCAACATTGTCAAATTGTCTTCTTACTCAGTCTTTTTCTTTAGCTTTTGTACATTGCCAAAGTCCTTCAGTTTACTACTCCCTCCTTCCCAAAATATAAGGCGCCGTTTGGCTTTTCTGGTCTTCGTTGCACAACTTTGACTATGATTTTCACATGTTGTATATCCATACGAGTTGCATATCCATAGAATCAGTATACAGACATTTGAAATGAAATTGTTTTATAAGACAAATATGACAATGCCATTTATACATGTTCAATCCATGTACTTTGATATATATTAGTGGTCACAATCGTGCATCAAAGACCATGCAAAGTCAATCGTGCCTTATATTTTGGAAGGGGGGGGGTATCTTTTTAGGGGAATTAAATAATATATGATTGGCTTGACTAGCTTGAATGTAAAGTCAAGGTTGATCATCTACATGATGATGGTTAATTAATTCAGGAGTACATGGCAATATGTTGTTCATACTACTCACGTTATGACTCCATCCTCTATAAATCTTGCAGGAACTAATTAAAGGAAAACTCTTGGCTTCTACCGGCGGATCCCACGCGAGCATCCGCCGGCTCGTCCGTATGGCACGTGTTCCTTGGGAGCGTCTTTTTTCTTTCTTTCGGTCAACCTGGCCACTGCTCGTTGCTTGCTGCTCAATGCCCACTACGATGAGTTTCCGCAGCAAGGCCTCTGTTGCAGTAAAACTACAACAAGACCTCTGTTTCAGAAAAATAAATTTACAGCGAGACCTTTGTTTCAAAAAAACTAAATTGCAACAAGACCTCTGTTGCAAAAAAAATGAAACAAGACCTCTGTTGAAAAAAAACTAAATTGCAACAAGGACTCTCTTGCAAAAAAAAAATATCTTGCAAAAATTTCTACAACATGACTCGTGTTGCAGAAATTTCCGGCAACATGACCTATGTTGCAATGGTAAAAGTGTGACGCTCGGTCGCTCAATTGTCGGATCCGATGCAATTTCGTTTTTGAAACAAGGCCTCTGTTGCCAGAAAAATTGTAACAGAGCTTTTGTTGCAAAAATAATTATTTTGCAACAGGCCTCTATTGCAAAAAAAAAAAAAAAAATCTGCAACTTGACCTTTGTTTGCAAAAAATTCCGTAACATGATCCGTGTTGCAGGAATTTTCCGCAACACCACGTGTGTTGCAGTAATAGAGGATGACACTGAGTCACTAAATCTGCTTGATCACACGGCTCGCGAGGCGGCGGATCTTTTTAAAAGATCCGCCGGCCGACGCGTAGCATTGCCCCTAATTAAACGTCTGACATACAGACTGAAGTATCTATCACCATGTTATTTGTTAAAGAAAGAGAAGGAGGATCAAAGATGATCAACAAGGAAAATCACCCTACTGTATTTACTGAAGTTTTGTCTGCTCGATGATGGCAGGGTCAGCGGTTAGAATGTCACTGTGCCCTGGGTAGATAACCAGTGGGAGCGCGCTGGGTAGACAACCCTGACGGTGGTGTGTAGGTGCGCGTACTTGACATGCTTGTCAAAGATCCTGTTGAAGTTATTAAGCTGGCGGTGTTAACCATGTAATATTGTGTGGGCCGGACTAGTTCCTTAGGCGCCACACATTGGGGTAGATCTTTTCTGTTTAAGTCTCTATCTCTATTCCCTAAATCTCTCCTTCTCTGTAATCTTCTATACTGGACATGTATATCCCCTCGAGAGGGTTATCTCGCCATCTAATATATATACATGCGGGCTCCCTGAAGGGAGTTGAGACGCTTCATCAATAGCTTTCATGGTATATAGAGCGGGACTCTTCCATCGCATCTAGCTACCCTACTCCATCGTTCCTTCCCTCTCCATCGATCTGCACCATCACCATCGATCTCCATCACCACCATGTCAACCTCCGGTGCGCTCCCCAGCTTTGCCCTCAACTACAACATCTCTGAACCCCTCACCAGGACGAACTACGTTCTCTGGCGAGCTCAGGCCCAATCGCTGATCATGGGTGCTGGCTTGTACGGCTACATCGACAAAACTATAGATGAACCTCCCAAGACCATCGTCGCGAAGGACAATGATGGCAAGGATCAGGTGATGCAAAACCCTGCCTATGCCCCTTGGCTGGTCCAGGACCAGCAAATCGTCGCCTACCTCCTCCGGAATCTCTCCAAGGAGGTCCTTGTTCAGGTGGCCTCACTAGAGACGTGGCATGCGATATGGACGGCGCTGTCCACCATGTTCGCTGCAGTCTCTCTCTCGCGCACCAACAACCTTCGTGCCGCCCTCACCAACGCCCAGAAGGGAACCCAGTCTGCCTCAACATACTTCGGCTACATGCGATCTCTCTCAGATGAGCTCGCGGCGGCTGGGAAACCCATCGGAGAGCTGGAGCTCATCACGTTCATCGTGTCTGGCCTCGACATGGAGTACCAACCACTGATCCCGGAGCTTGATTTCCGCACCGAGCCCGTCACGGTGGACCTCCTCTTCTCCCTCGTGTCCAACTTCGACCAGCGGGTCGAACTCTACCATGGTAATGGTTCTGGAGGCTTCAAATCTTCAGCAATTTTGCATCTCGCGGCAGGTAGGGAGGACGAGGTGGTGGCTACCGCAACCAGAAGAACGGTGGCGGCAGATCCCGTGGTGGTTCTCACAGCGGCGGCGGCCATGCTGGCAATGGCAGCAGCCATGCTGGCGGCGGAGGAGGCTATCAGAGAGGAGGTGGTGGCGGCGGCTACCATCCCAATGGAGGCTCCAGCAGCGGCAGCGGCTACCATCACAGTAATGGTGGTGGCGGCTATCAAGGGGGAGGCGGTTGCAGCTACTACTCCCCCAACAATCACGGCGGCAACAACACCAGAAGATCCTCCAACAACAACCGGCGCCCCTTCCAAGGCTATGATGACTATGAAGGCAAGTGCCAGATTTGTAAAAAAACCAACCATATTGCTAAAGATTGTGATTGGTGCTATGCCGTTGACAACTCTCAGAAAAAGAAAATTGGAGTGGAAGCAGATGGATCATATGGTGTTGATACCAACTGGTATGTGGACACGGGGGCGACGAATCATATCACCGGAGAGTTGGATAAACTAACCATGCATGAGAAGTACCTTGGTCATGATCAAATTTACACGGCGGCTAATGGTGCAGGTATGGAGATTAGTCATATTGGTAACTCAATTATCAACACCCCACATAAAAATCTTGTCTTAAAAGATATCTTGCATGTTCCCGATGCTTCCAAAACCCTTCTTTCAGTTCATCGCATTGCTCTTGATAATAATGTCTTCCTAGAGTTTCACCCATATTTCTTTTTGATCAAGGATCAGGTCATGAAGAAGATTCTTCATAGAGGTGTCTGTGTTCAAGGGCTATATGCATTGCTTCCTCAATACTGCAAGTTTAATAAACAAGTCTATGGTGCCATCAAGCTCTCAGCCAAAAGGTGGCATAGTGGCTTAGGTCATCCTTCATTTGCTACTGTTCATCAAATTCTTAGTAGAAATAAACTCCCCCTTGTTGGTGACAGAAACTCAGAAACTATTTGTGATTCATGTCAGAAAGCAAAAAGTCATCAATTATCATATCCTGTTTCCACTAGTGTTTCTACCAAACCTCTCCAGCTTATTTTTTCTGATGTATGGGGTCCTGCACCCACTTCGGTCGGTAGACACTCTTATTATGTGAGTTTTATTGATGACTATAGCAAGTACACTTGGATATATCTTCTTAAAAAACGTTCGGATGTTTTTCAAGTCTTTCACAATTTCCAAGCTCTCGTTGAACGCAAGTTTGATAGTAAAATCATTGCCATGCAATCGGATTGGGGTGGGGAATACGAGAAACTCAATTCTTTTTTTCAAAAGATCGGCATCTCTCATCATGTATTATGTCCCCATGCTCATCAACAAAATGGTTCCGCAGAACGGAAACATAGACACATTGTTGAGGTAGGCCTAGCTCTTTTAGCTGCAGCTTCTATGCCATTAAAATTTTGGGACGAAGCTTTCCTTATTGCGTTCATCTTATTAACATGTGGCCTAGTCGTACTATTGCTCATGAGACTCCTACTGAACGTCTTCTCCATGTCACACCTGATTATACTACTCTTTGTGTTTTTGGGTGTGCATGTTGGCCTAATCTTCGTCCCTACAACACTCGCAAACTTTCGTTTCGCTCCCAACAATGTGTCTTCCTCGGCTATAGTGCTCAACATAAGGGTGTCAAGTGCCTAGATGTCTTCACTGGTCGTGTGTATATTTCTCGGGATGTTGTCTTTGATGAAACTCAGTTTCCTTTTGAAAAACTACATCCCAATGCCGGTGCCCTTTTTCACAAGGAAATTCTTCTCCTTCCTCCACATCTCTCCGGTGTTGCTCCTGTGGGTGTTGATGATTGTGTTCATCCAATTATGACTAACGCTTCTAATTCTGCATATGAGTCTGCTGCTACAGGTGATCATGCTGCTGAAAACTGGGCACAAAACGGTACAAAAACAGTTGAAAATGGCGCTCCCAGCTGTTCTGTACCTGTCATGGAAATTCAGAGGCAATCTGCCTCGGGATCGGTGCTTCTGCCCCCGCCAGGATCGACTCCGGGATCTCCGTCCCACCAGGTGCACTCGCGCCCCACGTCTGCAACCGGTCGCGCAGACTCCATCCCGGCAGTGGCCACGTGGGCCACTCCTACCGCGGGGCCAGCACGGTTCACCCCTGAGCCTCGAGTCTACGCCAGGCGGGGCCCCACTCAGTCGCCTGTCTCGGCTGCGGGCGACAGTACGCGCCTCGTGCTGGATCTGGTGGGATCCTCTGCGGCTCCCTTCTCCTCCCCTGTGGTGCGAACGGCCACAGACGATCCTGCGGGACAGGGGGACATGGCAGACGAGGCTGCTACTCCATCTGGATCAGCTCCAAGCGCTGATATTCTACCTGCTGTGACTAGTGGATCTCCTGTGCAGTCCGTTGTGCAGCCAACTGCTACGGTGCCACGTACATGTCTCCGCGTAGGTGTTATTCAACCCGTTAATTACAAAGTTAAATATGGCTCGGCTGCATCCATAGGTGAACCCCGCACACATCATGAGGCTCTTGCTGATCCCAAGTGGAAGGCAGCTATGGATAATGAGTTTCAGGCTCTTCAGAGAAATGGCACCTGGCATTTGGTTCCTTCACGACAGGGTAAAAATGTGATTGATTGCAATTGGGTCTTTAGAATAAAAAGAAGGTCAGACGGCTCCATTGATCGGTATAAGGCTAGACTTGTTGCCAAGGGCTTCAAGCAAAGGTATGGCATAGACTATGAGGATACTTTCAGTCCAGTTGTTAAAGCTGCTACTATTCACCTTGTGTTGTCTATTGCTGTGTCTAAAGGATGGAGCCTTAGACAGCTAGATGTGCAGAATGCGTTTCTTCATGGTGTTCTGGAAGAGGAAGTATATATGGAGCAACCTCCTGGGTTTGAAGATAAGAACAAACCGTATCATGTGTGCAGACTTGATAAGTCACTTTATGGGCTGAAACAAGCCCCCAGAGCATGGTACTCTCGTTTAAGTACAAAGCTGCAACAACTTGGTTTTGTTCCTTCAAAGTCTGACACCTCATTGTTTATATATCACAAGTCACATATATCCATCTTTGTGCTTATTTATGTTGATGACATCATTGTTACAAGTTCCTCCAATGAAGCAGTGACTGCTCTTTTGTCAGATTTGAACTCAGAATTTGCTCTCAAGGACCTGGGGAACTTGCATTTCTTCCTTGGTATCGAGGTTAAGGAAATCAGAGAAGGTGGTCTTCATCTTTCTCAGGAAAAATATGCAGATCTTTTGCAGAGAGTTGGGTTGCAGAATTGTAAACCCTCACCAACACCTTTGTCCAGTTCAGAAAAACTCTCTCTTTGTGAAGGAGAACTTCTGAGTCAGGAGGATGGCACCAAGTACAGAAGTTTGGTAGGAGCACTGCAGTATTTGACTCTTACCAGACCTAACATCTCTTTTTCAGTAAATAAAGTCTGTCAGTTTCTTCATGCACCTACTACTGCGCACTGGACTGCTGCAAAACGCATATTAAGATATGTGAAACATACTCTGAGTGTTGGATTGACCTTCAGTAAATCCTCATCTACTCTTGTCAGTGCTTTTTCGGATTCTGACTGGGCAGGTTGTTTGGATGACAGAAGATCAACTGGAGGTTTTGCAGTTTTCTTTGGTCCTAATTTAGTCTCCTGGTGTGCAAAGAAACAGGCTACAGTTTCCATGTCAAGTACTGAGGCAGAATATAAGGCATTGGCAAATGCTACAACTGAGATCATTTGGGTTAAGGCTATTCTCAAGGAGCTTGGTTTTCATCATACACAAACTCCTTGTCTTTGGTGTGATAATCTTGGTGCCACATATCTAGCCGCAAATCCTATTTTTCATGCCAGAACCAAACAAATTGAGATAGACTATCACTTTGTCAGAGAAAGACTTGCAAACAAAGAACTGGACATTCGTTTTGTGCAGTCAAGAGATCAAGTTGCAGATGGATTCACAAAAGCCTTGGCTACGAAACCTTTTGAGGAGTTTAGACGTAATCTCAACTTGCAAAGTTTAGATTAAGGGAGGGTGTTAACCATGTAATATTGTGTGGGCCGGACTAGTTCCTTGGGCGTCACACATTGGGGTAGATCTTTTCTGTTCAAGTATCTATCTCTATTCCCTAAATCTCTCTCCCTCTGTACCGAACATGTATATCCCCTCGAGAGGGTTATCTCGCCATCTAATATATATATATATGCGGGCTCCCTGAAGGGAGTTGAGATGCTTCATCAATAGCTTTCAGGCGGAACACGGTTCCGATGAGCAGTGGGCGGTCATGGGGGCTATGTACGAACTCTCTGATGCAGAAGATGACGTTGTTAAGGAAAAAAGAAGGTAACGAAGGGTCCAACAGCGCCAATGATGTAGAGGGTCATCACCAGGAGGGCTATGGCGAGAGCTGAGACTACACATATGCCCCTGGATGCAGCGAGGGAGGTGAGCTGGGAAGCCATGATCAGTTCTGGAGAGCAAGTTTACCATGTCAATCTTATTAGGAAGTGTGGCTCACCGCGCCCCACCTAGTCCCATTTTAGCTGACGCGGTAATAGAAAATATATTAGGAAGCAAACACTTATAGTGGTAATGGTTTGGTTCATGGCATCATTTTAGTATGTCATAGACAATGTAGCGTGATGTACCAAAAGCAAGTCCTGTTGCAGCTTTTGGTATATCTCATATAAAGTGGCAAGTGAAATACACATAGTGATGGTTCAATGTGTTTCAGAATTGTTAAGTTCAAAAGGGTAACTGGAATACACATAGACATGGTTCAGTGTTTTTCGGAATTGGCAAGTTCAAAAGTCAGTACAAAGTACTCCCTCCGTCTCAGTTTACAAGTCCTGCGATACCTAGGTTGCCAATTTTATCACCGTAATATAAACTATATAACACAAAAGTTATACGGTTTGAAAATAGAACATCTGAATTTTATATTGATATATTTTTTGTAATATGATTTATATTAGGTTGGTCAAATTGACAACCTAGGGGTACGCGCACACCCTGTAAATTGAGAGAGAGGGAGTCTAAAACATTACTAGGTCATAAGAGGGGTCACGGCATTAAAGCGGGGTCATAGGTTCAACACTTTGCACTCACAGGATGCATGCATAAAACTGGGTCTATACACTACTAGGAAAACCTTATACACATAATCTTAGCAGCAACGCGGCTCAAAAAGAGACGCTACTGCTAATTATCAGTAGCGCGTGCGTGCAAAACTCGCTACTGAAACAGAGTTAGCAGTAGCGCGCTTGGAGCAACCCGCGCTGCTACAAATATCGACCGACAGTGTCCACCAACCTACATTTAGCAGCAGCGCGTTGTCGCAACCAGCGCTACTGCTAAAGCGGTAGTAGCAGCGCGCTTTTTCTAAGGTCGCTGCTGCTAATTTTCAAATTGGGCACACTGTTGGTCCCAGCTAGCAGTAGCGCTTGTGTGGGAAGCGCGCTGCTGCTAATTTCTTATCAGCAGCGTGTTTTACAACCCGCGCTACTGCTAAGTGATACGTCTCTAACGCATCTATAATTTTTGATTGTGCCATGCTATTATATTTCCCCTTTTGGATGTTTATGAGCTTTATTTTACACATTTATATCATTTTTTGGACTAACTTACTAACCGGAGGCCTAGCCCATATTGCTGTTTTTTTGTCTGTTTCAGTATTTCGAAGAAAAGGAATATCAAACGGAGTCCAAACGGAATGAAACCTTCTGGAGCGTGATTTTTGAAACGAACGTTATCCAGAGGACTTGGAGTGCAAGCCAAGAAGCTGCCAAGGCTCCCACAAGATAGGAGGGCGCGCCCCTCTGTCTCGTGGGCCCCTCGGGCAGCCACCATAATACTTCTTCCTCCTATATATACCTATGTACCCCGAAAACATCCAGGGGGCGGACGAAACACAATTTCCACCACCGTAATCTTCTGTATCCGCGAGATCTCATCTTGGAGCCTTCGCCGGCACTCTGCCGGAGGGGGAATCGACCACGGAGGGCTTCTACATCAACATCCTTGCCCCTCCGATGAGTTGTGAGTAGTTTGCCGCAGACCTACGGGTCCATAGTTATTAGCTAGATGGCTTCTTCTCTCTTTTTGGATCTCAATACAATGTTCTCCCCGTCTCTTGTGGAGATCTATTCGATGTAAACTCTTTTTGCGGTGTATTTATCGAGATCCGATGAAGTGTGGGTTTATGATCAAGTTTATCTATGAATAATATTTGAATCTTCTCTGAATTCTTTTATGTATGATTGAGTTATCTTTGCAAGTCTCTTCGAATTATTAGTTTGGTTTGGCCTACTAGATTGATCTTTCTTGCCATGGGAGAAGTGCTTAGCTTTGAGTTCAATCTTGCGGTGTCCTTACCCAGTGACAGAAAGGGTTGCAAGGCACGTATAGTATTGTTGCCATCGAGGATAAGAAGATGGGGTTTATATCATATTGCTTGAGTTTATCCCTCTACATCATGTCATCTTGCTTAATGTGTTACTCTATTCTTATGAACTTAATACTGCAGATGCAGGCAGGAGTCAGTCGATGTGTGGAGTAATAGTAGTAGATGCAGGCAGGAGTCGGTCTACTTGTTATGGACGTGATGCCTATATACGTGATCATGCCTAGATAATCTCATAACTATGCGCTTTTCTATCAATTGCTCGACAGTAATTTGTTCATCCACCGTAATACTTATGCTATCTTGAGAGAAGCCACTAGTGAAACCCATGGCCCCCGGGTCTATCTCTTATCATATTTGCTTTCAATCTACTTTTATTTGCATCTTTACTTTTTGCATCTATATTATAAAATACCAAAAATATATTTATCTTATCATACTATCTTTATTAGATCTCACTTTCGCAAGTGGCCGTGAAGGGATTGACAATCCTTTATTGCGTTGGTTGCGAGTTCTCAGTTTGTTTGTGTAGGTGCGTGGGAGTTTTGAGGAGCCTCCTACTGGATTTAAAACTTGGTTCTCAAAAACTAAGGGAAATACTTACGCTACTATTACTGCATCACCCTCTCCTCTTCGAGGAAAACCAACGCAAGCTCAAGAGCGCCGTTGCCGGGGAGGTCTTCGCTCAAGTCAAGACATACCAAGTACCCATCACAAACCCATCTCCCTCACATTTACATTATTTGCCATTTGCCTCTCGTTTTCCTCTCCCCCACTTCACCCTTGACGTTTTATTCGCCCTCTCTTTCCCAATCTCCTCCTCTCTTTTTCACTTGCCTTTTTCTGCTTGCTTGTGTGCCTATTTGTCCTTATGGCTTTGCCTAAGGGTCCTGACCACCTTCTCAAAAGGATGGAAGAGATTGAATCAAATATTAGAAGCTTTATGAATTTGCAATTTGAGCATAATAATTTCTTTAGAAAAGAGCTTAAGGAACAAAAAGGTTTTTTAGGGTTTATGAACAAAGAGCTTGATGATATGAATAAAGAATTTTATGGTGTTAATGCTCAAATTACCCGGCTTGAAAATGTTATAGCCAAAATTTCTGATGAGCAAGCCACCTTAGTCAATAAGATGGCCGCTAAACCAGAAAAGTTAGATGAAAATAATGATGAGGATCTTCAAGTTATTGATGCGTCTCCTACACTAGTAGAAAAGGGGGCAATGGTCCAGGCCGGTCCAGCCCATTAGTCCCGGTTCAATCCAGAACCGGGACCAATGAAACATTGGACCCGTTCGTGAGCCGAGGGCGGCGGGCCACGTGGGCCATTGGTCCCGGTTCGTCTGGACCTTTTGGTCCCGGTTGGTGGGGCAATTGGGACCAATGGGCCTCGCTCCTGGCCCACCACCATTGGTCCCGGTTGGAGGCACGAACTGGGACCAAAGGCAACCCTTCAGCCCCGGTTCATGCGACCAACCGGGACCAATGGTGGTGCCTATATATACCCCTCGCGCAAGAGCAGAGCACACTGCTCTGTTTTTTCTGGCAGAGGGGGAGAGGGCTTGGTGGTGCTGTAGCTCACCTCCTATGCACACAAGGTGTTCGATGGAATGCCCGAGCCACACTACTTAATGTTTCTCCTCTCCAAGCTCGACCGCCAAGCTCCATTTTCCTCAATATTTGTCTAGGTTTAGCGGTCCGTCACGCCCCGTCCCCGTCTTCACCGTCGTCGATCACCCGCGCCGATCTCATCGCCGGCACCACCGTGGTGAGCCTCTTGTTCTTATCTTCTTTCTGAAAGGAAACATATTCTTACATGTATGTTTAGATAGATACTTGTATAATTTTCTTACTTTTATTATTGCATCTTATATAGTGCGATGGTTTTGGTATCCGCCCCCGTCGGCCCTCGTCCTGTCTATGATTCGGATGTGGTATATATTATCTTTTCATAACTATTGGTTCATTTATTGTTTATGACAATTATGCCGACCAACGTGACATATATTTTATTTATCTAGGAGGTTGTTGAACCGGAAATTCCAACCGACCCTATTGTCGAGAGGTTAAATTTTGTTGAAGAAGAAAACAATTTGTTGAAGGAAAAAATTAGAAAAATTGAGGAGGAGAAGATGATATTGGAGTTGCATGTTGCGGATGTCGTCGATGATCACAAGATCAAGATGGATGCAATGCACATGAAGATTAGAAAGATTAGAAAATATGCCATTCATACCGAGGCTTGGTATCATTATGCCGTTGGATCAGTTGTTACATTGGTTGCGATTATGATCGCATTTGTTTTCGCATTGAAATGTTTTACATAGTTTCAGTGTATGGTTTAATTAATTTAGATGAGAACTATGTATGTACTTTGGTTTTAATGTGATGATGAACTTCTATTAATTTGGTCACTTAATTATCTATTCATGATGTTCTGTAATGATTTTTGACACACTTAATTATATATAATGCCCACAGATGAACTGGCAATGGATGTACGGTTCAAGACACACCTCCGAGTACATTAAGGGTGTGCATGATTTTCTCGAAGTGGCTGAGGCAAACAAGCAGAATGGTTTTATGTGTTGTCCATGCCCTATATGTGGGAATACGAAGTCTTACTCTGACCGGAAAATCCTCCACACCCACCCGCTTTACAAGGGTTTCATGCCACACTATAATGTTTGGACGAGGCACGGAGAAATAGGGGTTATGATGGAAGACGGCGAAGAAGAAGAGTACGATGACAACTATGTGCCCCTGAATACGGTGATGCTCTTGAAGATCAAGAGGAACGAGACGATGTGCGATGATCTTTGCAACGGGCGAAGCTGCTGAAGATCAAGAGGAACCAGACGATGTGCCCGATGATGATGATCTCCGCCGGGTCATTGTCGATGCAAGGACGCAATCACGAAAGTCAAAAGGAGAAGCTGAAGTTCGATCACATGTTAGAGGACCACAAAAAGGGTTGTACCCCAATTGCGAAGATGGCAACACAAAGCTCGGTACCGTCTTTGGAATTGCTGCGATGGAAGGCGAGAATGCTATGCGACAAAGGATTTGAGAAGCTACTGAAAATATTGAAGAAGAAGCTTCCAAAGGATAACGAATTGCCCGACAGTACATATGCAGCAAAGAAGGTCGTATGCCCTCTAGGATTGGAGGTGCAGAAGATACATGCATGCCCTAATGACTGCATCCTCTACCACGGTGCGTACAAGGATCTGAACGCATGCCCGGTATGCGGTGCATTACGGTATAAGATCGACGAGATGACCACGGTGATGTTGATGGCGAGCCCCGTAAAGAGGGTTCCTCTGAAGGTGATGTGGTATGCTCCTATAATACCACGGTTGAAACGTCTGTTCAAAAGCAGAGAGCATGCCAAGTTGATGCGATGGCACGTGAGGACCGTAAGAAAGACAGAAGTTGAGAGCACCACGACGGGTCGCATGGAGAAAAATTGAGAGAAAATCTGGGATGAGTTTGCAAGTGAGCCAAGGGCGTATGGTTTGCTTTAAGCGCGGATGGCATTAATCCTTTCGGGAGCAGAGCAGCAATCACAGCACTGGCCCGTGACTCTATGTATGTATAACCTTCCTCCTTGGATGTGCATGAAGCGGAAGTTCATTATGATGCCAGTTCTCATCCAAGGCCCTAAGCAACCCGGCAACGACATTGATGTGTACCTAAGGCCATTAGTTGAATAACTTTTACATCTGTGGAATGGAAACGGTGTACGTACGTGGGATGAGCACAAACATGTGGAATTTAACCTAAAGGCGTTGCTGTTCGTGACCATTAACGATTGGCCGCTCTCGGTAACCTTCGTGACAGACAAACAAGGGATACCACGCATGCACGCACTGTTTACTTGACACCGATAGTATATACGGCAAGCTGCGGGAAGAATGTGTACAGGCCATCGTCGATTTCTTCCGACCAACCATCAATGTCGAAAGAAAGGCAAGCATTTCAAAGCGAGGCAGATCACCGGAAGAAGCCCGCCATGCGTGCGGTGATCACGTACTTGCTATGGTCAATGATTTACACGTAATCTTTGGAAAGGGTCGGCGGACTAGCTGTTCCGAGGATTATTTGGAGGACACGCACCCATGTGGAAGAAGAAATCTATATTTTGGGACCTACCCTCTGGAAAGACCTAGAGGTCCGCTCTTGATCGGCGTGATGCACGTGACAAAGAACCTTTGCATGAACCTGCTAGGCTTCTTGGGCGTGTATGGGAAGACAAAAGATACAGCTGAGGCACGGGAGGACCTGCAACGTTTGCACGAAAAAGACGGCATGCCTCCAAAGCAGTATGAAGGTCCTGCCAGCTATGCTCTTACCAAAAAAGAGAAGGAAATATTCTTTGAATGCCTGCTTAGTATGAAGGTCCCGACTGGCTTCTTGTCAAATATAAAAGGAATAATAAATATGGCAGAGAAAAAGTGGGGCTTATAAACCACTGCGCGCCCTTCTCAACTAGCGAGGTGGGACTAAACTTTGGCCGCGATGCGGGCAGCACAGGGGCCTTTGTTCCCGGTTGGTGGCACCAACCGGGACGAAAGGGGGGGCATTGGTCCCGGTTGGTGGCACCGCCGCTTCCCGCCCTTTGGGCTGCTGAAAAGAGGCCTTTGGTCCCAGTTGGTGGCACCAACCGGGACTAAAGGGGGCATTAGTCCCGGTTGGAGCCACCAACCGGGACCAATCTCTTGCTATATATCTGAGGACTTAGCAGTTTTCGTCAAAACCCATCTCTTTCTTCTCGCCCAGCGCCTCTGCTCCTCGTCGCCGTCGCCGCCGAGCCCTGCCCCGACGTCTGCTGGTCCAGCTTCGGCGTCGCCGCCGCCGAACCACTGCTTGACACCGTCGCCGCGCCCGCCGCCTGCTGCCCCGACACCATCGTTATCGCCGCGCCACCGGCCGTTCCCGACCCTTCGCCGCCGCCGCGCCGCCGCCCTTCCCAACCCGTCGCCGTCGCTCTTGCGCGCCGCCCTTCCCGACCCGTCGTAAATGCTGTGTGCCGCCTCTTCCCCAACCCCATCGCCGTCGCCCCGACCACACGCCGCCGCCTTCGGTCCGGCCGCCGGCGCCCTTTCCTCTTTTTTTATATATGCAGAAGTTTATATATGCAAAAATTTATATATGCAAAAAAATTATACATATATGCAAGTATATATGTATTTTTTTTTCATAAGTGTATTTTTTTTGTTCATTGCATTTTTTCATATATATAATGTATATATGTATGTGGTAGCTATATATATGATGAATGGATGTGGCTATATATGTATGTATGAATATAATGTTCATAGCATTTTTGTTTATATATGTTTTTCATATATGTATTAATTTTATATTTAGGTTGTTAGTAGATATCGATTTTAGGTTAGTGCATTTTAGGTTAGTGTAGAGGAGAAAGTAAAATAAGGAAAAGGAAGAAAAGAGGAAGAAGGAAGAAGGAAGAAGAAGAAGAAAAAGAATGAGAGGAAAAAGGAAAATAAGAAGAGGAAGAAAGGAGAAAAAGAGGAGAGGAAGAAGAGGAGAAATAAATAAGAAGAGGAAAAAATAAGAAAAAGAAGAGGAGAAGAAGAAAGGAATAGAGGAGAAAGAAGAAAAAATAGAAGAATTCTATTTTTTCTTCTTCTCTCTTTTTTCTTATTTTTTTTCTTCTTCTTCTTCCTTCTTCCTTCTTTCTCTTTTCTTCCTTTTCCTTAATTATTTTCCTTTCTCGAGGGAGAAGAAGAAAAAGAAGAGGAGAAGAAGAAAAAAGGAATAGAGGAGAAAGAAGAAACTTCAACACGAGCTAGGGGGTGGTACCGATACCCCCTCCCCGATAACATTATTTTCCCATGTATATGTATGTCGCGTCGTTGTCGATATAACCCCCTCTAGATAACTTCGACATGAGGGGCGGTCGATATATATACCCCACACTAGTAGAAAAGGGGGCATCAGTCCCGGTTCATAAGGGCCTTTAGTCCCGGTTCTTGAACCGGGACTAAAGGGTCGTTACTAATGCCTTCCCCCTTTAGTCCCGGTTCAAACAGGAACCGGGACTAAAGGTCGTGGCCACGTGGAGCTCCACCTTTAGTCCCGGTTGGTAACATGATTTTTCTTTTTTGAATTTTTTTTTCTTTTTTTTTTATTTTCAAATTTCTGAATTATTTTAACCTCTAATCTCTAATCACCACCCCTCATCACTGCTCAATTTATCCTCTAATCTCTAATCACCCCTCATCATTCCTAATCGTCTAACTTCCCGAACGGTCACCCATCCTCCCACTCCCCCAGCCTGAGCACGCTTAACTTCCGGGTTCTATTCTCCCTCGTTTCCAAGTCTGCACTTGTTGTTTTCCTGACAATAGTAAGATGTCAATCCTATTAACCCTCAGGAATTTTGCTTGACCATGAAGTGACACATTTCACTGTTTGAGTTTGAAACTATTGTTTTAAAAAACAATAATTATTTGGTAACACTAATACTTCTTGAATAATTAGTTTGACCTTGGTTTGACCACAGTTTGACCACAGTTTGACCAGATTTGACCAAAATTCAAAAACTGAAATAATTATTTAGTAACACTAATATTCTTGAATAATTATTTAGTAACACTAATACCTCTTGAATAAGTAGTTTGACCATAATACTTCTTGATTTTTTGAATTTTTTTGCCTCCAGATCTTAAAAGCCCCGTAACTTTTTTTCTGTTAGGTTTTTGAGGATTTTGAAAATGTTTAACGGGGTACCCCCGGTTAAATTTGGATGTAACTTTTCGAGTAGATGATTTTTCATATAAAAAACTTTTTGATCTGAGTTAGTATGCAAAAGTTATGCCCATTTTACTAAATTCTAGAGAGATTTTGCAAATAAAGCCGAAATTCACATTTACAAATTTTCCCAACAACTAGACCACAAATCACATGGGAAACTTATTTTCTTTTATTTTTTGGACATTTTCTTTTATTTTTTTGAAAACTGAAAAGGCGATCCACGGGGTAGAGTTTGAAAATGGGACCTTTATTACGGTTCGTGCCATGAACGGTACTAATCTCTCAAACCCCATTAGTACGGTTAGTAGCACTAACCGACTAAGTCTAAACCTTTAGTCCGGTTCGTGCCACGAACCGGTACTAATGGGCATCGCACCCTTTAGTCCCGGTTCGTGGCACCAACCGGGACTAAAAGGTCCAGATGAACCGGGACAAATGGCCCACGTGGCCCGGCCGGCCCCCTGGGCTCACGAACCGGGACTAATGCCCCCATTAGTCCCGGTTCTGGATTGAACCGGGACTAATGGGCTAAACCGGCCTGGACCAAAGCCCTCTTTTCTACTAGTGCCATCTCGACCGTGATAACTTATACAACTGCAGCACCCCCCTCGGCCCTCTCGCTCGACCAAAACTCTCGAGGACACCCAAACCCTAGAGAAAGCGATGTTGGTCTCCTACCCCTCCCCGGCGCCCCTACCCGACAAATTAACTCTGTCGAGGCCACCCAAATTTATCAAGTTAAAAGAGCGTTGTCATCGAGGCCACCCCAAACCCTTGAAGCGTTGTGTCGAGGCGACCCCAAACCCAAGAGAAGCAGCGTCCAGGCCACTAACATGATTCCTTATTGTGATTAGCTAGCTAGTTCTACGTATATATATATATATATATATATATATATATATATATATATATATATATATATATATATATATATATATATATATATATACGGTGACGCTATACTAAGCGAGAGCGCAAACCGAGAAACATCCATTGTTTTGGTATATGTACACATATTAATTACTCTCGTCTTTCTTCCTTATAATTTCTAGCCCTCGGATCGAGCACAACCGGTAAGGAGGCGAGGCCGAAGAAAAGTTGAGCTTGGATGAAAAGTTTGAGATCATAGAAATCGCGCCCGACGGCGAACCGATTGAACCCATCCGGACAAGGAAGGCATTTTACGCTCGGTCACGGGGGTTCTTGTTAGGGACAAGATTCCCATCAGCATCGAGCAATGGTATAAGCCTGCTAAGGATGAAGACCCTGAGGTGTCTTATGTCAATGATATGCAGAAAGAAGATCTTTGGACTGAGCTGAAGGCAAATTTCACCCTACCGCCAGAGGAGGATCCGGAGAAGCCAGTTAAAGAGCAATTAATCAAGTCTTGTGATCTTAAGAAGATGGCAACCCTAATGAGGAGGTGGAGGAAAGAGCTGAACCAGTTTGTTGAGAAAAAAAAGACACCAGAATTCATCGGCAAATATGAGAAGATCAAAGATCACTGGCCCGCATTTGTGGCCCACGAGACATCGGAAAAGAGTAAGAAGATGTCGGCGACAAACAAGCAAAATGCTGCGAAGAAGAAGCTTCACCATCGCACAGGGTCAGGTGGCTACCTCAAAGCCCGGCCTAAGTGGTCCAAGGCTGAGCATGACCTACTTGAAAAAGGGATCGAACCAGAGACAATGTGCTGGCCAGACCGTTGCCGGACTTGGTTCTTTGGGGCTGGCGGAACATTGGACCCTGTAACAGGGAAGTGTCAGTGGACGGATGAGCAACTGCAAACACCAGTCAAGAACCTTCGACACTATATCGATGCAGCGCAGCAAGGACGTTCCTTCCAAACAGGGAGAAGGACGAGCTCACAATGGCCCTTGGGAATCCACGAGCACCCTGGACGGACACGAGGCATGCCAGGCTCCATTTCGTGGAAGGTTGGTTTTCCGGACGCAGGGGGTTACAAAACCCACGAGAGGAGGAAGAAACTGGAGCAGGACCAAATGCAGGCGCTGCACGAAAGGGTAATGAGGCTAGAGGAACGAGAAGCAGCAGATCGCAACAAACAACCTGCCGAAGCTTCCCCCGAAGCTACCCCGCCATCTCAGTGGAGAAGCAGCGTGGCTTCCACCGAGCTGCTTCAGCCGGAGCATGTCTTGACAGCAACTACCAGCTATCCCAAGGATGGTATCAAGGAGTCTCAAAATTGCCACATTATGGCGCGATGGATGAATTTGAAGGTCAAGGCGGCTGTTGGCCAAGTTTCTCCTAGTGGACCCGGCACAACTTATCACTGCCAGCCGATTCCAGAAGGATTTGCTAAGGTGATGGTGGATGAAATAACGGAGGGATTTGAGGACCTCGTGCTTGAGCACCCTACCGGTGAAGGGGAGACTAGGTTGGGTTCTGCTCTGAAGACTCCATGCCTATGGCGGAAGGAGCTCATCAACCTTACAGGCTGGGCGCCTCCGCCTCCTCCTCCTCCTCCGCGAGTGAGGGGGCACTCCGCCTCCACCGCCTCCTCCTCCGGCGAGTGACGATCAGGGCACGCGTGGCGGCACTCCGCCTCCTCCACCGCCTCCTCCTCCGGCGAGTGACGATCAGGGCATGCGTGGCGGCACTCCGCCTCCTTCTCCGGCGCATGGCGGCACTCCGCCTCCTTCTACAGCACGTGGCGGCACTGCGCCTCCTCCTTCTCCGCCTCGCCAGCAAGGGCGGAAGAGACCCGCCGCCGCCCCGGCTGCTCCGGCGCGTCGTAGTCCTTCTCCTCCACCTCGTAAGCAAGCACGAAAGAAGACAGACGCCGCAGCCGCTCCGTCTGCTCTGGCGTCTAGCAGCACAAGAAGAGGAGAGAGGCAATACAGATATGGTCCACCTCTAAAGCCTCTAGAGAAGTTACCGTACGAGAGGACCAAGGAGGAAAACAATACGATCGTGCAGGCCCACGTGAAGGAGTTCTTTGAAGGGGTGAAAGCAAAGAGACATCCACCTCCGTAGGAGAAGGTAGATCCGGTGAAAGCAAAGCGCACTCGATGCCTTGAGGAAACCACCAAAGTCTCCGCCGAGAACCAACTATGGCGCATTCTTGAGCAGACATATCTCCAAGCCAAGCGGTGGGAACTCTGTCGGTGATAAAAGGTTAAAAGAACGAGCAAAGGGGAAAAAAATTGCCTAGCTCGGCGAACAAGCACAGCAATCGTGCCCCCCGCTCAATGTGTCTAATCCTCCGGGGACGGTGGCCAGTTATGGCAATCTTGAAGATTACCTGCCTGACGATGCACTTCTTGATTTCATGGAGGTGGACGAATTCAGATACGAGTACGAGAAGCCTCTCGTCAAAGATGAAAAATATCTAACAACAATGATGCGAAGATTCCATAGTTGGTACATGAAAACCTGCAGAGAGTCTAAGGGGAAGAACAGTTTGTATCCGAACATTAAAGAGGAGCACGACTGAGGGAGTCCTGGACTAGGGGGTGTCCGGACAGCCGGACTATCAATATCCGCCGGACTCCCATACTACGAAGATAGAAGATTGAAGACTCCGGCTCGTGTCCAGAAGGTACTTTCCTTGGCGTGGAAGGCAAGCTTGGCAATACGGATATGTAGATCTCCTACCATTGTAACCGACTCTGTGTAACCCTAGCCTCTCCGGTGTCTATATAAACCGGAGGGCCTTAGTCCGTGGGGCGAACATTACATCTCAACAATCATACCATAGGCTAGCTTCTAGGGTTTAGCCTCCTTGATCTCGTGGTAGATCTACTCTTGTACTACCCATATCATCAATATTAATCAAGCGGGGCGTAGGGTTTTACCTCCATCGAGAGGGCCGAACACAGGTAAAAACATCGTGTCCCTCGTCTCTTGTTACCATCCGCCTAGACGCACAGTTCGGGACCCCCTACCCGAGATCCGCCGGTTTTGACACCGACATTGGTGCTTTCATTGAGAGTTCCTTTGTGTCGTCACCGATAGGCTCGATGGCATCTTCAAGCATCAACGCTGTCCAGGGTAAGACTTTTCCCCCCGGACAGATCTTCGATTCGGCGGCTTTGCTGCGGGCAATTCTCTTGGCCATCTGGAGCAGATCGAAGCTTCGCCCTGGCCGTCAGTCGATTCGAAGCTTAAACTTCACGGCCGATGACCACGGAGACTTCATCTTCGACGGACTCGAGCCACAGCCAAGCGTGCCGCACTGTGACGATGGGCATGATCTAGCTCTGCCGCCGAACAGTGCTTTGGTGGCCGCACTCGGATCCGCTTCGGCCACTAGCCCGGAGCCGATTGCCCATATCGAGGGTCGGTGGATAGAGCGCCGCCACAGGGGCTTCAACATCCACGGCAATGGAGCGAATACCAATCTTGTCCCTCGCGAAACTTCGTGATCCGGAGGCGGACTCCTCGCCGGACTCGAGCCTCCGCGCCCTACCTATTAATCCGGATTGGGCGCGGTTATGGAATTCACCGCCGCGGACATCTTCCAGCATTCGCCTTTTGGCGATATCTTGAATTCACTGAGGCATCTCGCTATCGAAGAGTCTGGCGGACTGCGGCGGGATGGTTGGAGTTCGGACGACGAAGAAATTGAGCCCACCCACCACCCACTTTGTAGCCCTTGCCGAGGATTTAACCGACATGCTAGACTACGACTCGATGACATCGGCGCCATGGACGGCGATGCCGGAGACGAAACAGAACCAGCGCCTACAGAGGCTGGAAGGCCACCTCGTCATATAGCGTATACATGGTGGATACCCGAAAGAAGGGAGGCGAAGAAGCAGCGGAGGCGACTCTTTAAAAAGCAGCCCAAAC
The DNA here is from genome assembly GCA_021437245.1 of Aegilops speltoides. Classification (NCBI taxonomy): domain Eukaryota; kingdom Viridiplantae; phylum Streptophyta; class Magnoliopsida; order Poales; family Poaceae; genus Aegilops; species Aegilops speltoides. The sequence goes on from CM038147.1 coordinate 26,984,049, forward strand.
GCCGGCGTCGCCGTAGCGCCGCTCTAAATCCGCCACAGCAAGAATGGAGATTCCGCACAGGAGACAACAACACTCAGAGAGCGCTGCACGACTCAAGCGAGGAGGATGCGAAGCAAGCCCCCACGAGAGGGACAAGCGAAGGGTCGAGGATGATAACTACATGCCTCCCTCTCGAAGACGAAGCAAGCCTCAACGATGACGAATTCGTCGTACGAGGATCCTGTCGAACAAGAGCGCTTCAAGCGCGGGCTTATCGCCACGGCAAACAGCCTAAAGAAAAAGCAGCTACTGACTTCAAGCTGATCAGGACTCTGGCCGACCGATGGACGAGAGGTCCTCGCGTCGAAGAGTATAAACTCGAGCGCCCCTCAAAAGTTACCCAAGGCGCAAGCTGCTCCCCGATTAGAGGAGGAAGCATACATACCCTCATCACTAGCGCATGACATGGCTGACCGACCACCCCGTGGTCGCGACAGAGAGGCATTCAGGCCCCCAGCCAAGACCATACCCCGGCACCGCTCCAAGAGTACGAAGCCAAAAGGGAACGCGCCGGACTTGCGAGACATATTGGAGGACAAAGCAAGACAATCTAGATCCATTTATGGATCACGTGGGCGCCCTTCGACCCACGACAAATACCGTCGCGTCGGACATAACGCCGGCCGGGCCGAACATAGCAGACAGCGCTCCCTTGAGCTGCGTCGCGATATTGCTCAATACAGGGGCGCCGCACACCCGTTATGCTTCACATCCATATGGCCCGCGTAATGGATCATCAGATCCCCGAAGGGTTTAAACCCGTAAATATCGAATCTTACGATGGCACAACAGACCCCGCGGTGTGGATCGAAGATTACCTTCTCCACATCCATATGGCCCGCGGCGACGATTTCCACGCCATCAAATATCTCCCACTCAAGCTTAAAGGACCAGCTCGGCATTGGCTCAGCGATCGCCCGCAGAGTCAATTGGGTGTTGGGAAGACACGGGGCGCGTTCCTTGATAACTTCCAAGGCACATATGTGCGACCACCAGACGCCGATGACCTAAGCCACATTATTCAGCAGCCAGACGAATCGGCCGGACAATTACGTACACGGTTCTTGACGAAGAAAAATCAAATCATCGATTGTCCGGATGCGGAGGCCCTTGCAGCCTTCAAACATAACATCCGGGGACGAATGGCTAGCCCGGCGCACAGGGCAGGAGAAGCGAAATCCATGGCAGCCCTCGCCGCTAATGACCGCTTTTGTGCGGGAGAGGACAGCTAGCTAGCTCGCGATAACAACCTCCGTAAAACTCTGGCAGTCCGGATACTAAGGACAACAACGGCAGTCACGTCGAATTAAAACAAGCGCCGCGTAACGGCGGCGATAAGGAGGATACGGTAGTCAATGCGGATTCGAGGCTCTAAACCGGTCGTGGAAGAAGCCATTCAAAGAACCACTCCGGGTCCGTCCAATCTGGACCGAATACTCGACCGCTCATGCGGATACACGGCACCCCGAAAAGCCAGCTAATCACACCAATAGAGATTGTTGGGTGTTCAAGCGGCTGGCAAGTTAATTGCGAACACAATGACAAGGGGCTAAATAAGCGGCGACGAGGAAGAGACCCGCCGCCCGAACAATAGAGGACGAAGGGCTTCCCCCACAAGTGCGGACGGTGAATATGATATCGCGACCCATATACCCAAGAGGGAGAGGAAGCGCGCACTATGGGGCGTCTATGCGATGGAGCGATCGCCCAAGTTCAATCCATGGTCCTCTGTCCGATCACTTTCGATCGAAGAGACCATCCGACCAGCATCGCCATGGCGGATTCGCGCGTGGTCTTAGACCCAATCGTCGATGGATTTCACCTCACAAGAGTCACGATGGGCGGCGGCGGCAGCCTGAACTGCTTTATCGGGACACGGTCGCAAAATGGGCATAGACCCATCCAGGATCAAACCTACAAAGACAACCTTTAAAGGTGTCATCCGAGTGGAAGCCAACTATGCAGGCTCGATCCTGCCGAAGTGGTCTTCGATCCCGAATAATTTCGAGCGAAGAGTTAATCTTCGATATAGTCCCGTTCGAAGCGGCTATCATGCCCCTGCTCGGACGAACGCGTTTGCAAAATTCAATGCGGTGCCGCATTATGCATACCTAAAGCTCAAGATGCCAGGCCCTCGCGGAGTCATTACGGTCAATGGGAATACGGAACGCTCCCTCCGAGCGGAGGAACATACAGCGGCTCTCGCGGCAGAAGTATAGAGCAGCCTTCTCAGGCAATTCTCAAGTCCGGCAAATAAAAAGCCGGACACAACAAAACGCGTCCGGAGCAATGCCAACCAAGACCACCTGGCACGATCAGAGCACGCGTAGCAATGCGGCCCCAACCCTTGCCCGCGCATGATCGCAAGAATAACACTCCGCGTACATCATTACGCTTTGGAGATACCATGGGCGCAGGGAAAGGGGCACAAGGAACCAAGAGTGCGGCTCGACCACACCAGGGGCTCACACTAACACCCCCCTTGTTTTTATTTTTACCTTTTCTTCTTTCGTGTATACAGGACTCCATTAACCAGAAGCCCTGTCCGATGGCGAACTCGCCGAACTCACGATGCAACAGTCAGGGATTAAAAAAGGCTGCGACAAACACTCAGGTGGTCTCAATTACGAGCATTAAATTCAATTACATACACCAAGTCTGCAGCTCATCCCTGGAGGGGGACATGTTAATTTAGTCCAAATCCCTTGCTTACCGCACTATTTGTATCAGTCCGCTTTATTAGCAGACCTTCTTTCATAAATAACATAACACTTCCTTTTGCAAGTACATTACCTTTTCATTGCAATTCGTTATCTTTTATATCGTTCATTATATGACATCTTGCACCCGTATACTTTGGTACGACCGAATCGCCAGGGCTTACATTCCCCAGTTATGGTGTGATTAAGTCCGAACACTTTCACAAGTGCGGCACCCCGAACTTATAGCATTATATGAATCAGCTCCGAATCATGTCTTGGGTCAATAGTTGGGTTTGCCCGGCTCCCATGTTTTGGTACCTTACGTTCCGTTCTATCGGCTAAGGTAGCACTGAGAGAACCATTGCGATTGCGCCCCGGTTGAGCCGGGTTAACGCCTCAGTGGAGAAAGATAAAACTGACTGGCATGATAAGGCGAGAGACCGGTTGCTGTTCGAGAGGTTCTTCGGGTCCCTAAAGACTCATGCCGCTTGAGCGAAGTTCGGATGATGTCAAGCGAAGGCGTGGATAGCGCCCGGATTCGGTCTTCCGAATACCAGGGGCTTTGCCGAAATTTAAAATTATAGAATTCTATGGCTAAGTGAGAGTGTTCAAGCATCATAAGTCCGGTTGCCTTGTTCGTCGTGTTGAGCGCCTCCCTAGATGGACCCAATAATGGGAACAAGAGTGCTCAAGTTTATCACCGAACACCCCAGCACTTGTAGCTTGGGGGCTGAAGCCAACGACTTGCCATCTCTCAGATTTTACAAACGGCCGCACAGAAGGTAATATTTTAAATTAAATAAGCGTTGCTCTTGGCGCACATAAACGAAGTTTTCAGCGCCCAAGATAAATACAAAGTGAGTTCATTCAAAAATTACATTTCGGGAGCACTCATCTATGATATCGTAGGCTCCCTTCAGGACAACTTTATAATACCGCTCCGGCGTACGATGCTCCTTGCCCGGCGGCGGCGGATCTGTGAGAAGCTTCTCCGCATCCAGTTTTCCCCATTGCACCTTTATGCGGGCAAGGGCCTGACGAGCGCCTTCAATACATGCGGAGCACTTGATCACATCCATCCTGGGGCATGCATCCACCAGCCGCCGCACTAGGCCAAAGTAGCTGCCAGGCATGGCCTGTCCAGGCCATAGCCGGACTATGAGGCCCTTCATGGCCTCCTCGGCTACCTTGGAGTTCGACCAGCTGCTTCACCTGGTCGCTTGAAGCACCGGATGGCGGCCTCAAACATCTTGAGACCGAAGACCTTCTCCGTCGAGCTCCCTCCTCACCACGATAGAATGCGGCGGCATCGGGCGCCACGCCGCAGATCTGCAAATGCCCTGGAGAGCTCGAATTCGGGTAAGTATCCGTAATTTACATTAACGTGCCTGCTCTGCATGAAAAAGGCCTTACCCGCCGCTATCTTCTTTATGTCCTCTACCTCCTGAAGGGCCTTCTGGGCCTCGGCCTTGGCAGACTTGGCACTTTCGAGAGCCGAGGCAAGCTCGGACTCTCGAGTCTTGGAGTCACGCTCCAAACTCTCATGCTTTTCCATGAGAGCCTGGAGCTCTTGCCGAACTTCCGCCACTAGTGCCGCTTGCTTTTCTTGCTCAGCCCGTTCTGTGGCCGCATTGCGTTCGGCCACGGACACGGCATCCTTCAGGGCTGCCACCTCGTTAGTGGCCCCTGCATTACACATATTATCCTTATTAATTTTGTTTGCAACCAAAACCCTTTTACAGAAGGTACTTATTTAAAGTGGTGTTATTCACCTTCTTTTCCTCGAGCTGCCTCTTGGCATGGCGAGCTCTTGCTCCGACCGCCCAAGGTCCTTCTTGACGCCTCGACCTCCGCCGTCACGCGGCAGAGGTCAACAAGACAACCTGCAAACCCATATTGACATATTTTTAGAAACCCTGCGTATATCTTGTTAGATCCTTAGTCCGGCTTTTCTTTCCGAACACCAAACTAAGCATCAGGGGCTACTGTCTATGCGGTATTACATTACATAATTTTAAACTTCTTACCTCAAAGCCTATTAGAAGGCTGTTGCAGGCTTCGGTCAGCCCGCCCTTGGCGAGCTGGACCTTCTCAATCACCGCACTCATGAGAGTGCGGTGTTCTTCCTCGATGGAAGCGCCTTTAAGCGCCTCCAGCAGGTTATCCGGCGCCTCCGGTTGGACGGAGGCCGCCGGCGTCACGGTCCTGCCCTTCTTTCGAAGGGGCCGCTTGCCGGACTCTGGAACCGCTACGGGTTCCGAGGTAGAGTCCGGCACAAAGTCCGGGAGGACGCCTGACGGCGCCTCCGGAGCCTCCTCCTGGCGGGTCCCTCTGTGGGATTCCGCCTCGTCGTCCTCGTCGACGCGTGGGGTAGAGGCAGTCGGGATGGAATTTACATCCGACGGCGCCAAAGACCCGCTCATCGAGTCGGGAAGATCGTCAACGGCCGGACTACAGGCAGAATGCGGCTTAAGAAGGACACTACATGACATACAATGTACGGCATATAAATGATCCGAATACTTACGATCCTGCCGGACGCCTGGCCCTTGGAGGCCATTCATCCTCGCCAACGCTGATGTTGGCGAAACTGTCCGGGGGGATAGTTCTCCCCTCTTGGACCCTTGGCCGCCCGATCGGGAAGCCTTCCTCTTCCTCTCTCCTCCTCCGGGAGAGTACTCCTCCTCCTCCTCGTCTTGGGAGGAGTCCTCGTCGTTGTCGGGCGCTTTGACACGGAACTCTTTCGAGTCCCGTGGCCACCTTCTTGGCCTTCTTCTCCGGCACCACGTGCGGTGCGGAACCAGCAAGCAACCGCTAAGCGGGCATCCACTGGTTCTTCTGGCATGGGAGCCGGGCTGATGAGCAGCTTGGCCTTCTCCATCCATTCCTGTCAAAGGAAGAGGCAGATTAAAAACCTCGCTAGAGTCAATCTAATTATCACAAGTGTCCCGTAATGGGGTCGAATCACTTACCTCGTCAGTCGGAGACTGCGAGCTGAATCCGCGATCTTGATCGGCGGATGCGAAACCGGCGCCTGGAACAGCACCCTCCAGGCACCTTCGTGTGTTGTATCGAAGAGCCCGCTCAATGTCCAGTGCTGTTCGGATTAAACTCCCAGATTAAATGCCCGTTCTTGGCATGAGAGAATCCGCCAGAGGAGCATGACTGGACCACGTCGGCGAGCCGGAGCCTATTGCTCACCGGCTTCTTGATGCAGGCTCGAAGTCCCGTCACCTCCACGGATCACCCCGCGCAAGCCCTTCTCTTTCCGAAGTGAGCTGCGTGGGGATTCGAATCAAAATTCGGGGCCGCCGCCCATGTAGGCTTGCGCGGCTCGGTGATGTAGAACCACCCGATTGCCATCCCTTAGCGGAATCCACGAAGGTCCCTTCTAGCCAAGGGGCGTTGGGCAGCTTGCCCAACATGGCGCCTCCGCATTCCGCTTGCGTCCCTTCACAACCTTGACAGCGTTGAAGGTCTTGAGCCACAGGCGAAGTGGGGCGGATGCGAGAAATGCCTCGCACTACGACGATAAACGCCGAGATGTTGAGGATGAAGTTGGCGCGGATCGTGGAAATCTAGGCCGTAGTAAAACATGAGCCCCGAGCGAATGGATGGGCGGAAAGCCCAGTCCGCGGAGGAAGTGGGGAGGAAGGCGACCCTCTCATGAGGCCCAGGGGTAGGGATGAGCTGCCCGCGTCAGGCGCCAATGCGCGATATCGCTGGAAAGGTATCCGGCGTCGCGCAGCTTGGTGATGTCCTCCTCCTTAGCGGTGGAGGCCATCCATTTACCTCCCACTCAGGACATGTTCGGAGAAGGGTCGAGGTGAGATGCGCGAGCTTGGGCGTTGGAGCTTGAGTTCGCAGGGATGGATAAGCAAAGGAGGAAGGAGGCGTAGGTGAGAAGGTAAATCCTTATCCCTTATATATAGGCGGACAAAACTATGCGTCCCTCACCGGCCCGGTAAAACTCGCTTATCTCCCAAGCGCCACCATCAATGGCGCGGTTGGGTTACCCACACACGTATTGATGAGAATCCGGAATAAAGGGAACACGATCTCGCTTGACGGGGCGTGCCAAAGAAACCGCTTCGCTAAGCGCTTGGTGTGGCGTGATGTCACGCCGCATAATCGTCGGCAGATTGAGCTAAGTGTATATTTTATTCTCTACGTTGGAATGTGGAATTTATTTTGCGAGCGGACACTATCACGGTGTTCATTACCTTCTCCGGATTATTCAAGGAGGAACCCGCCTTGCAATGCCGAACATTATGCACGCCGGACTTATCGTCATTGAAGACTGGTTCAAGGGCTACTGAGGGAGTCTGGACTAGGGGGTGTCCGGACAGCGGACTATCAATATCCGCCGGACTCCCATACTACGAAGATAGAAGATTGAAGACTCCGGCTCGTGTCCGGAAGGTACTTTCCTTGGCGTGGAAGGCAAGCTTGGCAATACGGATATGTAGATCTCCTACCATTGTAACCGACTCTGTGTAACCCTAGCCTCTCCGGTGTCTATATGAACCGGAGGGCCTTAGTCCGTAGGACGAACATTACATCTCAACAATCATACCATAGGCTAGCTTCTAGGGTTTAGCCTCCTTGATCTCGTGGTAGATCTACTCTTGTACTACCCATATCATCAATATTAATCAAGCAGGACGTAGGGTTTTACCTTCATCGAGAGGGCCCGAACCTGGGTAAAAACATCGTGTCCCTCGTCTCTTGTTACCATCCGCCTAGACGCATAGTTCGGGACCCCCTACCCGAGATCCGCCGGTTTTGACACCGACAACGACCTCGTTTCAAATGATCTGTTGTGTGTTCCATTTGAGGAGTTCTTCGAGTTCTTCAATCAAAAGGCCCTCGATAAATTAATGGTCTTTTGCTACTGCCTGTAAGTACTACTAGCACACATGCCCGTGCATTGCAACGGGAGGATAAAATTACATGCTTCTAGCTTAATATAAGAATGGATCAAGACCCCCACATCTCCGTATTCTCTAGTTCAACATGGCACCCTTTAATTAGAGCCAAACCAATATATTCTTTTTTTATTGGCACGTGCCCATAATTTGTTTCAACTATAATTAACCAGCATATTCTCTTTTATTGACGCATGGAAGCTACCACTGTCAATAATTTATGAAATGCCAAATATACTTGGCAACATGAACAATTTTCCAAATTACGATTTTTTTAAATTCCACACATTTTAAAAAGACGAAAAAAAATTCGAACGGAACATTTGTTGAAATTCACAAACATTTCTTAAAAGCATGAATGTTTTACAAAAATATGGTTTTTTTTGAAGTTGTGAACAATTTTTGGCAACGGGAACATGTTCTGAAAACATGGAAGAAATTGAGAAAATGTGTCTTGTAATGCAAAAATTAAACTTGAAATTTTTTGGGGAAACCCAAACATTTTCCAAAAAATGGGAATAATTTTTAAAATTCTGAAAAGAAATCAGAATGAGATAAATTTAAAATTTCAAACATTTTTTAAATAGGAACACAATTTTGGAATTCATAACATGAAATACCGAATATACTTGGCAACGTGAACAATTTTCCAAATTTTGAACATTTTTTTGAAAATTCCATACATTTTTGGACAAAGCAAGAACAAAAATTTGAATATAACATTTCCTGGAATTCGCCTACATTTCTTAAATACATGAAAATTCTTATAAAAATATGAATGTTTTTACGTTGTCAACAAATTTTTTAAATGGGAAGTTGTGTTAAACATGCAAAAGAATTTTTAGAAAATGTGTTTCTTTAATGCAAACATTATTTTCCATTTTGAAACCTATATGTAAATCAAAATGGTTTTCGAATTTTGAACATTTTTTAAATGCATTTGTTTAAATCTTGATTTTTTTGAAAAATACGAACATTTTACTAAAAATGGGAATATTTTTTAAATTTTGAACATATTTTGGCACGATGAAAAATAGAAACATTTTTTTAAAATAGGAACACATTTTTGTAATTCATAATTTTTTCCGAAATTGTGAATAAAAATTGAAACTGCAAACATTTTTTTGAAAATTTTGGAATTTCAGAAAACAATTAAAGATATACTTGCAATGGGAAAAATAAAAGAAACAGGAAATAAAAAGAGAAAGAAACAGAAAAAGAAAATTTGAAACAAAACACAAACGAAAATGGGCTGCCATGTCTTTGTCGTCCTGAGCTAAATCTATATGCCGCGCTGAGCGGAAAATAGAATTATTTTTTATTGCTGCGTGGGCAGGAAAAAAGGGCTGAGTTTATTGGGCCATCTGGCGCGCGGCCCACGTACAAAGTTCTCCACAAATCGTTTTTTCTTTGGTAACAGACGGGGTACAAAAGTTTAGTACCACCTCGAATAGGAAAAAAATATTTTAGTGGTGAACGGATGAAAAAATTGGAGAAATGCACCTTGCTTTATTAGTAGGTATAGATTTATGTCATTAAGTCTCTATATATAGCTCGGCTCTTTCATTGCATGTATTTATAATTAATTATCCTCAATATATTATGCAGATTGAAGATCGTCGAGTGCAAAAAACAAGAAATTTATGATATTGGGTTCATTAACACAAATATCATAGATGTATTTCTGGTTGAAAAGCACGTCGAAGAGGCCGAGGACAACTTGCTACAATCGTTGATCAAAAATCAAAACAAAGAAACAATACTCTTTCCTTACAACGGCCCGTGAGTGTTACTGTCATGTGCATATTCGGTTTCCTTATTACTCGAGCGAGGTTATAGTAATGTAATTGATGAGTTATGCATGCGTGCGCAGGTACAACTATATTCTTCTGGAGATTAAGCTTGAGCGTGGACTAGTAGCCGTCTTAGACTCGAGACGGAAAGATCCCGAAACCTATGCGGATATCACCGAAATGCTCAGCAAGTAAGTTCAATCGATCATTATCGCACCATATCGGCAACTTTTTGTTCATTTCCTGATATCTCAAGTAATAATAATTATTTTCTTTATCTTGCAGGGTTTGGAATAAGTTCACCGCACAAGCTCCGGGACTGCCGAAGGAGCTGCGATATACATACCCGAAAGTAAGTACTACTGGCTAGCTAGTTGCGCGCATCTCCCGTTGATTCTATAGCTATACTTTCATCAATGCTATTTATAATGCTTCATTATCAGTTTGATTGACCTCTATTTCTCGTAAAGTGCTTGTGGCGGGAGGAAGGAATGATTTACGTGGATACTACGTGCGAGTTCATCCACAACGCGACTTTGAAAAACAAGCGGGGCTAATCTAGAATACAATATGAAGTGCGTAAGCAATAATATTCACAATTTCATTTTATTACACCATCATTTCTGTTGAGTTTCATTCATATATATGTATTAATTAACCCCCTTCTTCAAATTAGACGTGGCAGATGCGGGATGAACTCCTAGAACCAGATCGCATGAAAACAATTCAAGAGGAATTGGCGGGATTCTTTCTTGAACACGTCATCAGTAAAGCCGGAGAATACCATGTGGAAATTGGTTTCAAATGCTAGGGGTTTGTAATTAAGAGATCTTATACATATTGTACATGTATGTAGCCAGTAAAAAACTTGTTGTTCGATCGATCCCTCGGAGAAGGAGAGGTCGATCGATCACTTCTCTCGGTATGCATGACGAACGTCTGTACTGAATGGTTCTCTCAATCACTTATGTATATATACTACGTAGCGTCGACCAAGCACGGACATAAGAGAGAACACTTCTCTCTATTAATTAGCTAGCTAACACAATATACGAAACACCTAAATTAACCCCCCAAAACCCCCAACCCCCCTCCTTTCAAAAAAAAAACAAAAACCCAAGCCACTGGAATGCAGACGCGTGGATGCCTTTTGGTCCCGGTTGGAGCCACCAACCGGGACCAAAGGCCCCCTGACTGGGGTTGGCGCACAGGGCCATGTGGAGGCACATTGGTTCCGGTTCGTGTTTGAACCGGGACTAATGGGGGGAGGTATTAGTAACGACCCATTAGTCCCGGTTCATGAACCGGGACTAAAGGCCCTTACGAACCGGGACTAATAGGTGTTTTTCTACTAGTGCTATTAGATCTATGTTTTGCAATATGAATTTTGATGATTATGGGACTGATGATGAATCAACTTTGCGTAGAAGGCGTCCCAAGAATTCGGAGTTTTTAGATCTTGATGCTAAATTTGGTAAAATTGGGATTGGAGAAGCCACTACTTCAAATAACATTGAACCTACTATCTTGGATTTCAAGGAATTTGATTATGATAATTGTTCTTTAAAAGGTTGTATTTCCTTGTTGCAATCCGTTGTTAATTCTCCTCATGCTTATAGTCAAAATAAAGCTTTTACCAAACATATCGTTAAAGCTTTTACCAAACATATCATTGATGCCTTGATGCAATCTTATGATGAAAAACTTAATTTGGAAGTTTCTATACCTAGAAAACTTAATGATGAATGGGAACCTACTATAAAGATTAGAATTAAAGATCATGAGTGTTTTGCTTTGTGTGATTTGGGTGCTAGTGTTTCCACGATTCCGAAAACTTTATGTGATATTCTAGGTTTCCATGATCTTGATGATTGCTCTTTAAATTTGCACCTTACGGATTCCACTATTAAAAAGCCAATGGGAAGGATCAATGATGTTCTTATTGTTGCAAACAGAAATTTGGTGCTCGTGGATTTTATCGTTCTTGATATAGATTGCAATCTTTCTTGCCCTATTATTCTTGGTAGACCTTTTCTTAGAACGATTGGTGCGATTATTGATATAAAGGAAGGGAATATTATATTCAAATTTCCATTAAAGAAAGGCATGGAGCACTTTCCAAGAAAGAAAGTCAAATTACCTTATGAATCTATCATGCGGGCTACTTATGAATTTAGTACCAAAGATGGCACTTGTTAGATCTATCTTTGCTTTTATGCCTAGCTAGGGGCGTTAAACGATAGCGCTAGTTGGGAGGCAACCTAATTTTCTTTATGTTTTTTGTTATTGCTCCTGTTTAGTAATAAATCTTGCGCCTACCTTCTGTTTAGATGTGTTTTTATCTTTTAATTAGTGTTTGTGCCAAGTAAAACCTATAGATAACCTATGATGATAGTTGATTTGATTCTGCTGAAAAACAGAAACTTTGCACGCACGAATATAATTTTGTTAAATCACAGAAAAGTGATTTTGTGTTGATTCTTTTTGCTGCTGATCAATAAACAAATTTTCCAGGAATTCCTATTTTGGTAGGATTTTTAGAGTTCCAGAAGTTTGCGTTAGTTACAGATTGCTACAGACTGTTCTGTTTTTTGACAGATTCTGTTTTTCGTGTGTTGTTTGCTTATTTTGACGCATCTATTGCTAGTAAAATAGTTTATAAACGAGTCAATTACACCACAGGTGCTTGAACTTGGTAAGAAAAGTCAGATTGGTGCTAAAACTTGCGGCATACATTGAACCGGTGACAGAACTTGGCTTGAGCATACATCTACGGTGATAATCACGTTTGTATACGCTCAGCATGCTGACGAGGCGCGCCAATATGGCGTAGGACCCATTGTCAATGACCGGAAAGGCGGGGATTGACGCGTGACCTTTTTTTTTGCGAAAAACAGCCTGGAATTTTTTTTCTCATCACAAAAGAGCCTCTTGATTTTATTTTTCTCCAAAAAGAAAAACAATTAAGGCCCACCCGTCAGGGAACAGTACAAGAGGAAACGTATATGCCAAAAAAGGGGTTCGAACGCGCGACCTCATCATAACAAGCAGAAGCTGCTAGCCAGCATGGCAAGTGTAACTTGTTTTATTGATTGGATAGCTAACCCTAATGACACATATATGTCTAACAAAAGAATTAATGACCCAGATGGGGCTTAAATGGTCTGCAGTGACCGCGGCCAATTTTTACAATGATACTGTTTTCAATTCATATATATGATTATAGTTCATATTTACTTAAATTATATAATTGTTTTCTAGTTAATGCTTGAATATATTTTAGAATTACATGAATAGTGTTTTAAGTAATAATGTTTCTTATAAAGTGAATACATGAATACAGCCAAAAAATATGTGAATATTTTTTTGAATACATTAATTTGGCATGAATATTTTTATAATTTATGAAAATAATACATAAATATTATTTTTATTATAAAAGCATTTGAAATAATATATGGATATGTCGTAGGATAACATTGACATTCGTTCAAACATGAACATCTTTTAGAATTACGTGAACATTATTTTAAATATTAATGTTTTGATAATTACATGAACATTATTTTAAATAATAATAATTTCAGGGTTATTTTAAGAAAAGAAAAATTGGGTGTCTTTTGTGAGAAAAGTATAATATCAGGTCGTTCCCGTGCCCATCTTCCTGTTACTGACATTGAGTCCCACGCCACGTTGGCGCGCCTCGTCAGCACATTGTGCGTATACAAAACATGATTAACACCGTAGATGCACGCCCAAGTCAAGTTTTGTCACCGGTTCAATGTATGTCACAAGTTTTAGCACCAAACTGACTTTTCTTGCCATGTTCAGACACCTATGGTGTAATTGACTCTTTATAAACCATAGAGAAGCTGGAATACAGTAGGTTTAACACCAAAATAAATAAAGAATGAGTTCATTACAGTACCTTATGTGGTGGTTTTGTTTTTTTTCACTAACGGAGCTTATAAGATTTCCTGTTGAGTTTTGTGTTGTGAAGTTTTCAAGTTTTGGGTAAAGCTTTTATGGACTATGGAATAAAGGGTGGCAAGAGCCTAAGCTTGGGGATGCCCATGGCACCCCAAGATATTCAAGAATAGCCAAAATCCTAAGCTTGTGGATGCCCCGGGAAGGCATCCCCTCTTTCGTCTTCGTTCATTGGTAACTTTACTTGGAGCTATATTTTTATTCACCACATGATATGTGTTTTGCTCGGAGCGTCGTGTATTATATTAGTCTTTGCTTTTTAGTTTACCACAATCATCCTTGCTGTACACACCTTTTGGGAGAAGCCTATTTGATTAGAATTTGCTAGAATACTCTTTGTGCTTCACTTATATCTTTTGAGCTTGATAGTTTTTGCTCTAGTGCTTCACTTATATCCTTTAGGGCACGGTGGTGATTTATTTTTGTAGAAATTACTAGTCTCTCATGCTTCACTTATATTATTTTGAGAGTCTTTTAGAAGAAGCATGGTATTTGCTATGGTTATAAAATTGGTCCTAGAATGGTAGGCATCCAAGTTGGGTATAATAAAAACTATCATAGGAAGTGAATTGGATGCCATGATCAATTTGATACTTGATAATTATTTTGAGATATGGAGGTAGTGATATTAAAGTCATGCTAGTTGGGTGATTATGAATTTAAAGAATGCTTGTGTTGAAGTTAGCAAGTCCCGTAGCATGCACGTATGGTTAAAGTTGTGTAACAAATTTGAAACATGAAGTGTACCTGGCTTGTGCATCCTTATGAGTGGCGGTCGGGGACGAGCGATGGTCTTTTCCTACCAATCTACCCCCCCCTAGGAGCATGTGCGTAGTACTTGGTTTTTGATGACTTCTAAATTTTTTGCAATAAGTATGTGAGTTCTTTTGACTAATGTTGAGTCCATGGATTATACACACTTTTACCTTTCCGCCAATGCTAGCCTCTTCGGTACCGTGCATTGCCCTTTCTCACCTTGAGAGTTGGTGCAAACTTTGTCGGTGCATCCAAACCCCGTGATACGATACGCTCTATCACACATAAACCTCCTTATATCTTCCTCAAAATAGCCACCATACCTACCTATTATGGCATTTCCATAGCCATTCCGAGATATATTGCCATGCAACTTTCCACCGTTCCGTTCATCATCATCATGACATACTTTACTTTTGTCATATTGCCATTGCATGATCATGGAGTTGACATCGTATTTGTGGCAAAGCCACCATGCATTATTTTTCATACATGTCACTCTTGATTCATTGCACCACCCCGGTACACCACCGGAGGCATTCATATAGAGTCATATCTTGTTCTAGTTTCGAGGTGTAATTCATATGTTGTAATCAATAGAAGTGTGATGATCATCATTATTAGAACATTGCCCAAAGAAAAAAATAAAAAAAAAGAAAAAAAAAGAAGAAAGGCCAAAAGAAAAAAGGAAGGCCCAAAAAGAAAAAAGAAAAAATATATAAAAAAATATAAATAAAAAGGGCAATGTTACTATCTCTTTTTCCACACTTGTGCTTCAAAGTAGCACCTTGTTCTTCATGTAGTGAGTCTCATATATTGTGCTTCAAAGTAGCACCATGTTTTTCATATAGTGAGTCTCATAAGTTGTCTCTTTCATACTAGTGGGAATTTTTCATTATAGAACTTGGCTTGTATATTCCTACGATGGGCTTCCTCAAATGCCCTAGGTCTTCATGAGCAAGCAAGTTGGATGCACACCCACTAGTTTTCTTTTGTTGAACATTCATTTATAGCTCTAGTGCATCCGTTGCATGGCAATCCCTACTCCTCATGTTGACATCATTGATGGGCATCTCCATAGCCCGTTGATTATCCTCGTCAATGTGAGACTTTCTCCTTTTTTGTCTTCTCCACACAATCCCCATCATCATATTCTATTCCACCCATAGTGCTATATCCATGGCTCATGCTCATGTAATGTGTGAAGGTTGAAAAAGTTTGAGATTATTTAAGTATGAAACAATTGCTTGGCTTGTCATCGGGGGTATAGAAGTTGGGAACATCTTTGTGTGACGAAAATGAAGCATAGCCTAACTATATGATTTTATAGGGATGAACTTTCTTTTGCCATGTTATTTTGAGAAGACATGATTACTTTGATTAGTATGCTTGAAGTGTTACTATTTCTTTTAACAATATGAACTTTTATTTTGAATCATTTGGACCTGAACATTCATGCCACAATAAAGAAAATTACATTTTGAATTATGCTAGGTAGCATTCCACATCAAAAATTCTCTTTTTATCATTTACCTACTAGAGGACGAGCAGGAATTAAGCTTGGGGATGCTTGATACGTCTCCAACGTATCTATAATTTTTGATTGTTCCATGCTATTATATTACCCCTTTTGGATGTTTATGGGCTTTATTTTACACATTTATATCATTTTTGGGACTAACCTACTAACCGGAGGCCCAGCCCATATTGCTGTTTTTTTGCCTGTTTCAGTATTTCGAAGAAAAGGAATATCAAACGGAGTCCAAACGGAATGAAACCTTCGGGAGCGTGATGTTTGGAAGGAACGTGATCCAGAGGACTTGGAGTGCAAGCCAAGAAGGTGCGGGCTCCCACGAGATAGGAGGGCGCCCCCCTATAGGGTGCGCCCCCTGTCTCGTGGGCTACTTGGGCGGCCACCGACGTACTTCTTCCTCCTATATATACCTACGTATCCCGAAAACATCTAGGGGGCAGACGAAACACAATTTTCACCACCGTAACCTTCTGTATCCGCGAGATCTCATCTTGGAGCCTTCGCCGACACTCTGCCGGAGGGGGGACCGACCACGGAGGGCTTCTACATCAACATCCTTGCCCCTCCGATGAGTTGTGAGTAGTTTACCACAGACCTACGGGTCCATAGTTATTAGCTATATGGCTTCTTCTCTCTTTTTGGATCTCAATACAATGTTCTCCCCGTCTCTTGTGGAGATCTATTCGATGTAAACTCTTTTTGCGGTGTGTTTATCGAGATCCGATGAAGTGTGGGTTTATGATCAAGTTTATCTATGAATAATATTTGAATCTTCTCTGAATTCTTTTATGTATGATTGAGTTATCTTTGCAAGTCTCTTCGAATTATTAGTTTGGTTTGGCCTACTAGATTGATCTTTCTTGCCATGGGAGAAGTGCTTAGCTTTGAGTTCAATCTTGCGGTGTCCTTACCCAGTGACAGAAAGTGTTGCAAGGCACATATTGTAATGTTGCCATCGAGGATAACAAGATGGGGTTTATATCATATTGCTTGAGTTTATCCCTCTACATCATGTCATCTTGCTTAATGTGTTACTCTGTTCTTATGAACTTAATCTCTGAGATGCTGAGGTGAGTCGGTCGATGTGTGGAGCAATAGTAGTAGATGCAGGCAAGAGTCGGTCTACTTGTTATGGACATGATGCCTATATACATGATCATGCCTAGATAATCTCATAACTGTGCGCTTTTCTATCAATTGCTCGACAGTAATTTGTTCGCCCACCGTAATACTTATGCTATCTTGAGAGAAGCCACTAGTGAAACCTATGGCCCCTGGGTCTATCTCTTATCATATTTGCTTTCAACCTAGCTACTTTTATTTGCATCTTTAATTTTTGCATCTATATTATAAAATACCAAAAATATATTTATCTTATCATACTATCTTTATTAGATCTCACTTTCGCAAGTGGCCGTGAAGGGATTGACAACCCCTTTATTGCGTTGGTTGAGAGTTCTCAGTTTGTTTGTGTAGGTGCGTGGGACTTTTGAGGAGCCTCCTACTGGATTGATACCCTGGTTCTCAAAAACTGAGGGTAATACTTACGCTACTATTGCTGCATCACCCTCTCCTCTTCGAGGAAAACCAACGCAAGCTCAAGACGTAGCACTAAGCCGCACCAGCCCACCACCTTTCCCCACCCATCCTCCCCTCCCCTATCTCCTCTCTTCCCTTTCCCCTACCTCCCACATCCTCCCTCTCTCACTCTTCTTCTTTCTCAATACTTCTCCCCCATTACTCTCCCTCTCCTACCTACCTTTCTCTCTCTTCATTACTCCTAGCTAACTACACCACCTCCATTAATGCATCTCCTTTCTCTTTTTCCTTCCCCCTCCACTAGTTGAAGTTGTCTCGTACCAAATTAGCTAGATGGGTAGATGTAGCATTTAGTTAAGTGATCTATTTTCCCCTAACTAGATCTATCTTTGTCAAGAAGAGCTTTGTGCACTTTTGATCTCCCTACATCATCATCCCCACCGTGTGCTCGATCTCGAGATAGAGGTGATTAAAATTTCATGCTTTTGCAAAATGGGAATATGTTTATGTGTGTGTGATATGATAATTGGGAGATATGATGGAAATTGTGTGTGTGGCACGAGTTGACGCCAAATTGTGCTTTTGAGTTGCCTATGTTTTGCCGAAATGTCGATTTATTTCTGTTTTGGCGAATTCCGGGCAAACTCTAGATCTCTATATGTCCTATTTTTAGGGAAGGTCATGCCAAATTTTTGTATGACTTTGATGCATGCATGCATTTTTATAATCAATTTGTTTATTATTACCATGTAGAGTTCACGATGGTCAGTGGAACGATGGTGGACAGGTGGTTGCGGTCGGTGGTGCAGGACATGAAAAAAAAATAACCGGACAGAGGTTTGGCTTAACCCCCATGATGATGGTCGTGTCTAAGCGCACCTGCTCATGACTGGTTTCATGGATGGCTATGCTCAGTGGATAATTGAAGATGAGGATGACGATGTTGAGGACGCCGACGGGGCAGGCAATGATGACACGGGGCAAGACGAAGAGATGATCGATAATGACGGCGGTGAAGAGGCCGGACATGGCGGCGGAGAGAAAGACATGGACTCCACGCAGCAGAGTTCGTCGGTACTAAGTTCAATCGCACGGGACCCTCATGTTCAAGCATTGCGCAAGGAGGCAATCTTGAGAGAGCTGCTTCTAGAGAGGAGGCTAAGCTGGAGCAACTGGTGGTAGACTAGAACACTCCATTGTATGATGGTTGCAATCCTGAGGTGACCCGCTTGAGTTTCACGCTCCAACTCCTGAAGACGAAGGCTAAAAACAAATCGACCGGCACTAGCCTCGATGAGCATCTCAAGTACCTAAAGCATGTTCTTCCCACGGGGAATCTATGTCCTACTAGTGTTGATGAGGCCAAGAAGATCGTGTGCCCTCTTGATCTGCCACACGTTAGATACCATGCATGCATCAACGATTGCATAATTTATCGAAAGGAGCACGCAGAAAAAACAAGCTGTCCGGTGTGCAATGCTTCTCGATACAAGAAGGCCGGGAAGAAATGTCCCCAGAAAGTTGTATGGTACTTACCGATCACTCCCCATCTCCAGCGGTATTTTGTAGATCCCAAGGAAGCAAAGCTAATGCGCTGGCACGCGGAGACGAAGAAGCCCGACGATGGAGATGATCCGAAGCTGAGACATGTCAAGGATGGAAGCCAGTGGAGAGCGTTGAACAACTTCTTTCAGTATTTCGAATGTGATGCAAGGAACATCGTGCTTGGCGCGTGTACCGATGACATGAATCCGTTTGGCAACCAGAACACCAACCATAGCACATGGCCCGTGTTTGTACGAATGTACAACCTCCCCCTGGTTGTGCATGAAGTCCAAGTACATTCACATGAGCATGCTTATTCAAGGGCCGAAACAACCAGGAAATAATATTAATTTATATCTGGGGCTACTTCAAGAGGAGTTAGACACGTTATGGAAAACACCGGCCAAGACATGGGACGCCAGCAAAGGCGAGTATTTATACATGAGAGCCGCGCTGATCACGACGGTGCAAGACTATCTCGGTTACGGATATGTTGCAGGCCAGGTGTGCCATGGATATTTCGGATGCACGCGGTGCATGGATGATACGACGTCTCAGCAGCTAACATCAAAGAAAGATGGCGGGTCTGGGAAAATCGTGTACATGGGGCATCGAAGATGGCTCGAACAGGTCGACCCGTGGAGAAACCGTGGAGATCTATTCAATGGTCAAGCTAAGCATCGAGGACCTCCACGTAAGCGGAGCGGTGCCGAAATCGATGAGCTGTTGAAAAACTGGAAGGAGTGCCCCGCTCCGGGAAAGACGATGAGAAAGGCACCGGAGCCGCTGCTAAAGGTATGGAAGACGAGGTCTGTGTTCTGGGACTTGGAGTACTGACACAAACTCGATACACCTCATTGCCTTGATCAAATGCATATCTGTAAGAATGTGCTTGAGAGCTTGCTCGCAACACTTATGAACATGCCGGATAAGACCAAGGATGGGCCGAAGGCAAGAAAAGACTTGCAAGATTTGAAAATCAGGGAAGATCTGCACATGCCGCCCCATAAAATTAATGTCAGACGAAACAGAGACGGTGACAGAGGCACGGGAGAAGAAGGGCAAGAAAATAAAGAAAGAGGATTATTGCCCCCCTTCTTGCTTCACCTTAAGTCAGGCTGAGATCGATCAATTCTTTAAGTGCCTTACCGGAGTCAAAGTTAGTTCCGGTTACTGTGGCAAGATAATCAGATATCTAGACACGGACAAGAAAAGGTTCAGCGGGATGAAGTCCCATGACTGTCATGTGATGATGACGCAGATACTACCTGTTGCCCTTAGAGGGATAATGGACAAGCACGTCCGTGACACGCTTATTGGTCTCTGCAACTTTTTCGACGTCATCTCTCGAAAGTCAATCAGTGTGAAGCAGCTCCGAAGGCTACAGGAAGAGATCGTTGTGATACTGAATGAGCTTAGATGTACTTCCCGCCCGCGTTGTTTGACATGATGGTGCATCTGTTTGTCCATATTGTGGATGACATAATAGACCTGGGGCCGTCATTCCTGCACAACATGATGCCGTTTGAGAGGATGAATGGGATCTTCAAAGGATTCGTTTGTAACATGTCCCGTCCGGATGGAAGCATGGTCCAGCGCTATGTGACACAAGAGTGCATCTCTTTCTGCGAGAATTTTCTATATGGCGTAGACCAGCCGCCTGGTGTTAGTGTTGGTTTGCCCGTTAACAAGCACGATGGGAGGCTCGAAGGAGAAGGTCACTCCAACGGTCGCAGGAACTATGCGTGGCATACTCGGATCGACGCGAGTGACTTTGTGAGCAAACTTGGTAGTGCTACAACACCTAGGCGAGGTAGATCCTTTCGTGGCACTGCACAAAGAAATTATCGCAAAGAAGTATCGTGACCGGGGGTATGCAGGACGGACGCCGAAGTTACTACAGAGCACAACTCCACTTTCCTGCATTGGTTCAAAGAGCATATTATTGCTAATCCCCCGGAGGAGGGCTCTAAGGATGGATTGCTCATATACGCCTTAGCACATGGCCCCTTGCCCAACCTCGTATCCTATCAGGCATATGATATCAACGGATACACGTTCTATACAGAGGCCAAAGATATGGACAGTGATGATCGGAACTCAGGGGTGACGATGGAATGCATGACCGGCAGCGACAACGGCGCAACTGAACGATTTTATGGAAGGGTCGAGGAGATCTGGGAGCTTGACTACTCTGGATTGCACAACACGACGATGCTCTGTGTTAGATGGCTAAGAATGTCGAAAGAGAAAGGCGGATTTTCACTACCATGACTATACCCGACGCCTAGAGCGCTACCGTGAACGCTATCGCAAAAAATGAGCCATGGATACACGCTAAGCATGTGACATAATGCTTCTTCATAACCGACCCACGCAATCCCAGCCGTGTTGTCGTGAGGAGAGGCAAAAGGAACATCATTGGAACGGATGGAGTCGCCAACGAGGAAGACTACGATCAGTACGACAACCCAATGAGGGAAGATGACGACGATGATGAAGTATACGTCAAAAGAAGAATCAATACTACATTATCTAAGAAAAATTGTACTCCATGGAAAAGGCAAAGTCGCAATGAGGGGCTCAATTATTCTTCGATGAACAAGAAGGGAAAGAAGCCGACTCAAAAACGAAAACGTCAATGCTGAGGAACCGTATGTTATTGGTCAAATGATGTAATATATATATATATATATATATATATATATATATATATATATATGTTCCTATTTTGTATACATATTTAACCATCAAATGATGCAATATATATCGCCTTCCCTTCGTTCACTGCTCTCGGAAAAAAATGTGAGAAAATAAAGGAAAAGAAAAAGGAAAACTGGTTATAGTAGTAGCGGTTTACTGAAAAAGAGCTACAACTAGTCAAGATAGCAGTAGCGTTTTCCGTAAAAACCGCTATAGCTACCTTTATTAGTAGTAGCGCTTTTGGTCTAAACGCGCTACTGCTACGCCCACTTAACCCAAAATCCTCCCTCTCTCTGCTTCATCCCGCCTCTTTCCCCCAAATCCCCACTCTCTCTTCCCCGTCGCTTGCCTCGACGCCGCCTCGACCCAGCGCGCCTCGACCCCGCGCCACACCCCGACCTGACGCGCCACGCCTCCCTCCTCTGCTTCCTCCCCTCCCAACCTCGGCCGTCGTCGGTGCTGCCTCCTCTCCCCTGCACCCTCTGTAAACCCCGCTCTCTCTCTGCTAGCTAGGGTTCTTCGGTTAATTTACTGAGGTTTTAGTTAGGGCAGTAGGTTAATTAGTTTATCTATTTAGTTATGAATTTAGCTATGTTGAATTTATATGCAAATTTTGGTAGGCTGAATTTATATGCAAATTTGAACTGGACATGTGATATGTGGACATGTCATGTTTGGAATTTGGACATGTGATGTTTTGGTTCAATTTTGGTAAATGATCCGATGGCCTATGTTACGCCGGAATGTTGATTCATTTCCGTTCTGGTGAATTTCAGGCGCTCGATATGTCCATTTTTTTAGCAAAGGTCACGCCAGAATTTTCTGTGAATTTTGGCATGATTTGTGCTAGATAGTAGGCATATCGAGTGCTGGCACATAGATTTATTTTTGATGTCATTTCTCATTTTTTTCATACTTTTAGAAATAAACGAGGAGACTTAGTCATAGGAAACATGTCGAACAACGAAGAAACTGGGCCTTCTGACCAAGATGCAGACGAGATGGATTATGAGGGTGAACAAGAGTACCTCGACTATTAGACTGCTAAGCAAGGTTTGCAGGCCGGCCTCGATGATGGTACTGACGCCGACATCGACACCGACGGCGCCGGCACCGATGGCGGTGCCGAGACCGGCGGGGAAGATACCGACGGGGAAGGTACCGGCGCCGATGCCGCTACCGAAAAGAAGAAGCATAAGAAGCAGAGGATACGAAAACCTAACAAGGTAGGGATTGGACGACTAGTGATCACAAAGATGGCACTTGGCAAGTTTGAGCCATTAGAGTCAGAAGAACCTCGCAAGTGCTATGGGAACCAAGTAGGATGCATCCTACGGGAATGCGCGAGCATCAACGACGATGACTTAAGGAGTAAAGAACATTTGATGCAGTTGCTCCTAACGAAGTTGCACAAAAGATTCAAGTTCCTCGACCAGGATGATAACATAGAACAACCGTGGGATGATCCGAAGATGAAAACGATTAACAATCATGCCATGGGCATGTTCAACAATGATTTGTCCTCCTGGAAAGGGAGGCTGAAACGAGCTATTGAGGCTGAGGAACCCCTGTCCAAGATTCTGGAGAAAAATCTGACACTTACGGAAGAGGAGTTCGAGTTCAAGGACACTTGCGCTACTGAGGCAGCCAAAGCTAAGGCTGCGAAATTCAAGAGCCTTCAGCAAAGGAACACGGGGAAGTATCGCCTCGGAAGCCGTGGCTACCTCGGTAAAAGGCCCATATGGGATAAGGAGGACGCGGAACGTGAAGCCGCGAGTCTCCCATACCCCTTCGCGAAGTTCACCAACCCCTTGGAGCGTGACTTCATCAGGGCCCGCTACAAGTGGGACAAGGAAAAAAAGGTTTTTTACACGGACCAGATCACGAGAAAATTGATTAGACTACTGGTAATTATTCTTTTAGCACCTTACATTTAGCTCCATATCTAGTCGCCTACACACATTCCTAAACGGTTCACGCTCCTTCTGCAGGAGAAGCAACACCAGCTTGCAACCGAAATCCCTACTTCTCCGATGAGGCCCAAGTGGGACACCCCTCTCAACCGGGCCTTGAACGAACTTAAGGGACTCCCTTTGGACCAGTGGCCTCAATATGGTCATGTGCACGGCCCTGGAGACGGCGCCACGTGGAAGGTGTTTTACAACGAGGGCCCGGAGGCCAAGAAGCAGAAAAGGAAGTTTAGTCAGGCGGACATCGACGCGAAGGTGAAGCTTGCGGTCGTGAAAAAAGCAGCTGAGGACGCAGAAAAAACAGCCGAGGAAAAAAATGAGTTGCTACAGCAGGCAGTCAATGCAGCTATAACTGCCTGCAGAAATGATTTTGCTACTAACTTGGTTCCAGCTATCATCAACTGGATGAAGGAAAATCCAGACAAGACGGTACATGATTTCCCGATGCCCAGTTTCGTCGGGAGCAACTCCATGAACAACAACAACACCGCACCATCAATTGCTCACGCAGCCGGGCCTCCTCTCGCAGTCGCTCCCGCTCATAGCAACCCGTCCTCAGTCTCTGGCGCGCTAGGTGGGCCTATGTCTTTGGCTGAGCTCGACGCCGTCACGCAATTACACGTCGCACCAACATATATATATATATATATATATATATATATATATATATATATATAGAATATACCATTTTCGTTGCCTTTCGGATGTTTTACGCCACAGACATATGTGTTTAAAGGGCAAAGAAACCCCGTGCACCATACTCTACTTGATCAAAGGCCAGAAGGTGGACGTGGGAAAGGGGATGATATTGAACCCCTTGAAACCAACGTTCCACAACCAGCCGATCCTCGCTGGGCACTTCAGGGTTAGCTTGTCCAGTGTGAACTTGGGGCACGAGGATTTGCCTCCTCCAGTATAGCATGTGGGAGAGGACGACGAGACCCCGCCGCAGATTGGAAGCTGCAAGGGTTGGGTGCTGCTATGGCCAAAGAATCTTATTCGTCTGGAGCCGGCCGAGAGCACACCAATAACCACACAGCAACAAGCATGTGCGGAGACCACCACCCCGCCTACGCAATTACCAGCTCCTGTAGTGCCTGGTGAGAGCGGCGGATGACATGATGAAGGGGGTGCAATAGTACTGGCTGATGTAATCGGTCCTGTAGAACAGAGAATGGATGATGAGACGGAGGTCGACCCTATGGGTTTCCTCAATACAAACGCGTATGACTGTGACATAGATATGATGAGTCAACCATATGACGAATCGGGCTATCAGCATGCTAATGAGGATATGGATGATATGCCCAAGCAGGAAGGTCGTTGGAAGGATTGCAAAAAGTATCTCTTCATGAATTTCTCACAGGACACGCCTAAAGATGACGCCTCAACACAGGCTCAACTAGCCGGGGGTTGTATAGTGCTTAGCCCAGGAACCCTGGGGCAGGGGTTAAGGAAGGGTCTGGAAGGTGTGACCAAGAAAAAGGAGAGGAAGAGACCGGGGAAGATAACTGCCTCCAAACAAGCCAGAGCACATAATAGCCAGACGATGGATTCTAAAGAGCGTGTACCCGTGAAAGGTTTGGCCATGTTCCATCTCACGGGCGAGCCGATGCTACTGCCGAAACCGCTGGAGGCACTATAAGGGGATCTCAGGAGACTACACGACCATGTGATGTCGACTGAGAAAAGCCTACTAGCCTCAAAGGATCCAGGATATCCGACATACGCGGCTCGTGTGCCTGAGGGGAAGTGCTACGTCGACACACGGCCCGCGGAGGTGTTCTTCCTGCGGTTTGACCATATCTTTGAGATGTTTCTGACAAGGCGGCTCGATTTTACAATCGTCCGCCTTTTTGCGCTACATATGAGCTCCGTCATGAAGAGTGAAGAAGTCTCGAAAATCTTTGTGGCGGATCCGTACTACATGCACGAGTCTTTCTTGAGTCTCGGCGACTTTGAGAGTGAAACTGCTAGGGACTACCTCCAAAACTTTATGGTACAGAATAAGGACCATGAAATTGTCCTCGTGCCTTATCATCCAAAGTAAGTCAATTCCAGACAACCCTTTCGTACATTTCAATCATTCCTTCTCGCTCATATGTAGAATAATTTGAGGTGTCTTTTCCCTGCAGCAACGGGCACGCCGTCCATATCGTTCTTTACCCGCAAGTCTCCCACGCCATGTATTTTGACCCTTCCAGAGACTACGAGAAAAAGGACTACACCCACATAATGAATATTCTAGATGATGCTCTCCAAGGATTCAGCATTAGAGGTGGCCACATGCAGATCAGGAAACAAAAGAACAAGAAGATGGGCTTCGCGCATAAAACTAACTTCTCCTCCATCCATGTCCCAAAACCAAGCAAGAAGGATGGATTCTACATCGTCCATCTCATGATTCAGTTCAACACGGATCACCAAAAGCTTCGCATGTCAAGCAGAAATGATGATCATATCCACAAGTGGCTAGAATCTCATGGAGAAGCAAATTATAAACTTAGAGATGACTTCTTTCGCATCCAAAGGGACATTGCGACGATCATCATGAAAGAAGTCGTTGATGAGAAGGGGATGTTCCACCACGGCCCTATATCGCGAGCTGACGTCTGAACTCGCATAGGCATGCAACGTCTAGACCTCACGCTGTTCAAGAAGCTAGGGTCCATCCTTGATGATATGGAAGGATGGAACTTCTAGTGATTTATGATGCCGATGATGATGATATGTGTCGGTTCAACTTGTATACTTTTTGTAGCGATGAAACTTTGTGATGTCCACGGTCCGTGCCGAACTTGCGTAACGCTACTTTGTTAGTTTGCGTACGATGACCTGCGTACCTCTAGTTAATTAATTTGCGTACTGTATGTTGCAACTAGTTGCTAACCCTTTCTTTTTTGTGTTGCTCTTGTATATTTTGTTGCATATGATTGTACATCCTCTTCATGAAGATGCATCTCTAACAGGTACCTAGTTTCTTGATGGCGAGATGGTAGTGCTATGTCGTGTACAAAGGGAAGGTTCCGGGGGTGTACAACGAGTGGCATGAGTGTCAGGCGCAAGTGAATGGGTTCTCGGGCGCCAACCATAAAGGCTTCAAAAGCAGACAAGAAGGAGAAGCTAGTTACTTGAGGTTCACGCTAGCGCGAGAGAGGACTCGTAACCGCCACCTCATGTACTGCATAGTTCCGTTCTCACTCATAGTGATAGCTCTTCTCGTGTATACCTTTGTTTAGATGGATGGCGTTGTAGTTGCAAGTATTCGAGACTTGCATGTATCGCTATTTTTGAGATGATGACAAGATACCACTTTGTGTTGGATGATGATTATGATGAGACTATTTGTATGTATATGCTATGATTACATTTGTGATCTTGCAGGCATTTGTATGTGTATCATGATGACATTTGTATGTGCTAAAGATTCTTCTATAAATCCTGTTCAAATACAAAACCAATATGCAGGAAAAAAACAAAAAACTACTAAAATTAGCAGTAGCGAGTGGAGAAAGGTTAGCAGTAGCGCGCACAAGAGAAGCGCGCTATAGCTATTAGCAGTAGCGAGCTCCCGGTAAGAACGCTGCTGCTACACTTGTATATCAGTAGCGCGGGCGCGCATGCGCTGCTGCTACGAGTTAGCTGTAGCGCCTTATTAGTAGCGCCCCCCCCCCCCCCGTGCTACTGATATACATAGAACCCGCGCTGCTGCTAGGCTTTTCCCTAGTAGTGATATACAGTACAATACATTTTTTGACGGAACCTCGTGAGAGGGCGAGGAGCTCCCGCATTGCATATAGAAGAAGAGAGTTGGTCCGGTTAATAAGGGAAACCTGACCCAAAAACTATACATGGCATCGGTTAATTATGTTGGAAATATGCCCTAGAGGCAATAATAAAAGGATTATTATATTTCAATGTTCATGATAATTGTCTTTTGTTCATGCTATAACTGTATTATCCGGAAATCGTAATACACGTGTGAGCACTTAGACCCAATGAGTCCCTAGTGAGCCTCTAGTTGACTAGCTCGTTGTGATCAATAGATAGTCATGGTTTCCTGACTATGGACATTGGATGTCGTTGATAACAGGATCACATCATTAGGAGAATGATGTGATGGACAAGACCCAATCATAAGCATAGCATAAAATATCGTGTAGTTCATTTGCTAGAAGCTTTGCCAATGTCAAGTATCTCTTCCTTCGACCATGAGATCGTGTAACTCCCGGTTACCGTAGGAGTGCCTTGGGTGTATCAAAGCGTCACAACGAATCGGGTGACTATAAAGGTGCATTACAGGTATCTCCGAAAGTATCTGTTGGGTTGACACGGATCAAGACTGGGATTTGTCACTCCGTATGACGGAGAGGTATCTCTGGGCCCACTCGGTAATGCATCATCATAATGAGCTCAATGTGACCAAGGTGTTGGCCACGGGATCATGCATTATGGTACAAGTAAAGTGACTTGCCGGTAACGAGACTGAACAAGGTATTGGGATACCGACGATCGAGTCTCGGGCAAGTAACGTATCGATTGACAAAGGGAATTGTATACAGGGTTTGATCGAATCCTCGACATCGTGGTTCAACCGATGAAATCATCGAGGAGCATGTGGGAGCCAACATGGGTATCCAGACCCCGCTGTTGGTTATTGCCCGAGAGTCGTCTCGGTCATGTCTGCGTGTCTCCCGAACCCGTAGGGTCTACACATAAGGTTCGGTGGCGCTAGGGTTAGTAGGAAGTCAAGTATGTGACCACGAATGTTGTTGAGTCCGGATGAGATCCGGACGTCACGAGGAGTTCGGAAGGGTCCGGAGGTAAAGGATAATATATAGGAAGTGGTGATTCGCCATCGGGAAAGTTTGGGGTCTCGGCAAAATCTGGGACCACCGGAAGGGTCCGAGGTCCACGGGTGGGGCCACCTATCCGGAGGGCCCCATGGGCCAAGGGGAAGGAACCAGCCCACAGGGGCTGGTGCGCCCCAGGCCCACCCCTGCGCCTAGGGTTGAAACCCTAGGGGTGGGCGCCCACCGGCTTGGGGGCACTCCACCCCTTGGCCGCCCCCCTTGGAGATTGGATCTCGGGGCAGCCACCCTGTGGGGCCTATATAAAGGGGGGAGGGAGGGGGCTGCTGTACCAACTCCCAAGGCGCAGCCCTCCCTCCCAACACATCTCCTCCTCCGTAAGAGCTCGGCGAAGCCCAGCCGAGATCTTGCTTCTCCACCATCACCACGCCGTCGTCGCTGCGGTGGAGCTGTCTTCCTCAACCTCTCCTTCCCCTTCTGGATCAAGAAGGAGGAGACGTCGCTCGTCCGTCGCGTGTGTTGAGCGCGGAGGTGCTGTCCGTTCAGCACTTGGCATCGGTGATCTGAATCACGTTCGAGTACGACTCCATCATCACCTTGCAAGCTTCATACGCGATCTACAAGTGGTATGTAGATGCTATCTCTCTCCGTTACTCGTTGCTTAGATGAACTCATAGATGGATCTTGGTGAAGCCGTAGGAAAAATTTTAATTTTCGCAAGCGTTCCCCAACAAATGGCATCATGAGCTAGGTTTATGCGTAGTTCTCTATTGCACGAGCAGAACACAATTTGTTGTGGGCGTTGATCTTGTCATCTTACTTGCCTCTACTAGTATTTTCTTGCTCAGCGGTATTGTGGGATGAAGCGGCCGGACCAACCTTACGTGCGCTTACGTGAGACCGGTTCCACCGGTGACATGCACTAGTTGCATAAGGTGGCTGGCGGGTGTCTGTCTCTCCCACTTTAGTTGGAGCGGATTCGATGAACAGGGCCCTTATGAAGGGTAAATAGAAGTTGAAAAAATCACGTTGTGGTGATTCGTAGGTAAGAAAACGTTCTTGCTAGAACCCAATCGCAGCCACGTAAAAGATGCAACAACAATTAGAGGACGTCTAACTTGTTTTTGCAGCGATTGATCATGTGATGTGATATGGCCAGAAGTTGTGATGAATGATGAATTGTGATGTATGAGATCATGTTCTTGTAATAGGATTCACGACTTGCATGTCGATGAGTATGACAACCGGCAGGAGCCATAGGAGTTGTCTTTATTTTTTGTATGACCTGCGTGTCATTGAAGAACGCCATGTAAACTACTTTACTTCATTACTAAACGCGTTAGTCATAGAAGTAGAAGTAGTCGTTAGCGTGACAACTTCATGAAGACACGATGATGGAGATCATGATGATGGAGATCATGGTGTCAAGCCGGTGACAAGATGATCATGGAGCCCCGAAGATGGAGATCAATGGAGCTTGATGATATTGGCCATATCATGTCACAACTATATAATTGCATGTGATGTTTATTATGTTTATGCATCTTGTTTACTTAGGACGACGGTAGTAAATAAGATGATCCTTATAAAATTTCAAGAAGTGTTCTCCCTAAGCGTGCACCGTTGCTACAGTTAAATCGTTTCTAAGCACCACGTGATGATCGGGTGTGATGGATCCTTACGTTCACATACAACGGGTGTAAGATAGTTTTACACAGCGAAAACACTTAGGGTTAACTTGACGAGCCTAGCATGTGCAGACATGGCCTCGGAACACGGAGACCGAAAGGTCGAACACGAGTCGTATGGAAGATACGATCAACATGAAGATGTTCACCGACGATGACTAGTCCGTCTCACGTGATGATCGGACACGGGCTAGTCGACTCGGATCGTGTAACACTTAGATGACTAGAGGATGTCTAATCTAAGTGGGAGTTCATAATTTTGATTAAGAACTTTATTATCATGAACTTAGTCTAAAACCTTTGCAAATATGTCTTGTAGATCAATGGCCAACGCTAATGTCAACATGAACTTCAACGTTCCTAGAAAACCAAGCTGAAAGGCGTTGGCGGCAACTATACGGACTGGGTCGGAACCCGAGATCATCCTCATAGCTGCCAGAAGCAATGTGTCCTAGAAGGACCGCTAGGTGCCGCTCCGTCGAAGAACCAAGGCGTTATGAGCGCTTGGCAAACTCGTCTTGATGATTACTCCCTCGTTCGGTGCGGCATGCTCTACAACTTAGAACCGGGGCTCCAAAAGCGTTTTGAGCATCACGGAGCATATGAGATGTTCAAGAGCTGAAACTAATTTTCCAAGCTCATGCCCGGTCGAGAGATATGATGTCTCCGACAAGTTCTCTGATTGTAAGATGGAGGAGAACAGTTACGTCGATGAACACATCACGAAGATGTGGGTTGCACGCACGTATGACCCAGTTGAACATTAACCTCCCGGATGAGGCGGTCATTGACAGAATCCTCCGATCGCTCCCACCAAGCTACAAGAGCTTTGTGATGAACTACAACATGCGGGGATGGTAAAGACCATTCTGAAGTGTTCTCGATGCTGAAGTCAGCAGAGGCTGAAATCAAGAAAGAACATCAAGTGTTGATGGTCAATAAGACCACTAAGTTCAAGAAGGGCAAAGGTAAGAAGAACTTCAAGAAGGACGGCAAAGATGTTGCCGCGCCCGTAAGCTTGCTGCGGGAAGAAGTCAAAGAATGGACCCAAGCACGAGACTGAGTGCTTTTATTGCAAGGGAAGGGGCTTTCGAAGCGGAACTGCCCCAAATACTTAGCGGATAAGAAGGCCGGCAACACCAAAGGTATATTTGATATACATGTAATTGATGTGTACCTTACCGATTACTCGTAGTAACTCCCAGGTATTTGATACGGTGCCGTTGCTCATATTTGTAACTCACATGCAGAGCTGCGGAAAAACGGAGGCTGGCGAAGGACGAGGTGACGGCGCGCGTCGGGAATGGTTCGTGGTCGATGTGATCGCCGTCGACACGCTGCCTCTACATTTACCTACGGGATTAGTTTTAAACCTCAATAATTATTATTTAGTGCCAAGTTTGAGCATGAACATTGTATCCGGATCTCGTTTGATACGAGATGGCTACTCATTTAAGTCGAGAATAATGGTTGTTCGATTTATATGAGAGATATGTTTTATGGTCATGCTTCGATGGTCAATGGTTTATTCTTAATGAATCTCGGCGTAATATTACACATGTTCATAGTGTGGATGCGAAAAGATGTAAAGTTGATAACGATAGTCCCACATACTTGTGGCATCGCCGCCCTGGTCACATTGGTGTCAAGCGCATGAAGAAGCTCCATCTGATGGACTTTTGGAGTCTCTTGATTATGAATCGTTTGACACATGCGAACCTTGCCTCTTAGGCAAAATGACCAAGACTCCGTTCTCCGGAACAATGGAGCGAGCAACCAACTTGTTGGAAATCATACATACCGATGTGTGCGGTCCAATGAGCGTTGAGGCTCATGGAGGATATCGTTATGTTCTCACTCTCCGATGACTTAAGTAGATATGGGTATGTCTACTTAATGAAACACAAGTCTGAGACCTTTGAAAAGTTCAAGGAATTTCAGAGTGAGGTGGAGAATCAACGTGACCGAAAGATAAAGTTCCTACGATCGATCGTGGAGGAGAATACTTAAGTCACGAATTTGGCACACACTTAAGGAAATGTGGAATCGTTTCACAACTCACGCCGCTGGAACACCTCAAATAAACGGTGTGTCCGAACATCGTGTCGCACTCTATTGGATATGGTGCGGTCTATGATGTCTCTTACCGATTTACCGCTATCATTTTGGGGATACGCTCTAGAGACAGCTACATTCACTTTAAATAGGGCCCGTCTAAATCCGTTGAGACGACACCGTATGAATTATGGTTTGGGAAGAAACCTAAGCTATCGTTTCTAAAAGTTTGGGGATGCGATGCTTATGTCAAGAAACTTCAACCTGAAAAGCTCGAACCCAAGTCGGAAAAATGCGTATTCATAGGATACCCTAAGGAAACTGTCGGGTATACCTTCTACTTAAGATCCGAAGGCAAGATCTTTGTTGCTAAGAACGGATGCTTTCGAGAAAGAGTTTCTCTCGAAAGAAGTAAGTGGGAGGAAAGTAGAACTCGATGAAGTACTACCTCTCGAGCGGGAAAGTGGTGCAGCGCAGAAACCGTTCTGTGATGCCCACACCAACCGGAGAGGAAAACAGTGATGATGATCAAGGTACTTGGATCAAGTTACTCTTGAACCCGAAGGTCCACGAGGACACGTTCCGCACTGAGTGGTACGGCAACCCTGTCATGGAAATCATGTTGCTAGACAACAATGAACCTTGAACTATGAAGAAGCAATTGCGGGCCCAGATTCCAACAAATGGCTTGGAGCCATGAAACCGAGATAGAATCCATGTATGAAAACAAAGTATGGACTTTGACAGACTACGCCGATGATCGGCGGCGATAGAAAACAAATGGATTTTTAAGAAGAAGACGGACGCGGATGGTAATGTTACCATCTATAAAGCTCGACTTGTCGCTAAGGGTTATCGACAAGTTCAAGGGATTGACTATGACGAGACATTCTCTCCGTGGCGAAGCTTAAGTCCGTCCGAATCATGTTAGCAATTGCCGCATACTATGATTATGAGATATGGCGATGGACGTCAAACGGCATTCCTTAATGGACATCTTAAGGAAGAGCTGTATATGATGCAGCGGAAGGATTTGTCGATCCTCGTAACGCTAACAAAGTATGCAAGCTCCAGCGATCCATTTATGGACTGGTGCAAGCATCTCGAGTTGGAACATTCGCTTTGATGAGATGATCAAAGCGTTTGGGTTTATCAGACTTATGGAGAAACCTGCGTTTACAAGAAAGTGAGTGGGAGCTCGTAGCATTTCTCCTACTATATGTAGATGACATACTCTTGATGGGAAATGATACGAAACTCTGGACAGCATTAAGGCCTACTTGAACAAGTGTTTTTCAATGAAGGACCTTGGAGAAGCTGCTTATATATTAGGCATCAAGATCTATAGAGATAGATCGAGGCGCCTCATAGGTCTTTCACAAAGCACATACCTTGATAAGATTTTGAAGAGGTTCAAAATGGATCAGTCCAAGAAGGGTTCTTGCCTATGTTACAAGGTGTGAGATTGAGCTCGGCTCGACCACCGACCACGGCAAAAGATAAAGAAGAGATGAGTGTCATCCCTATGCTTCAGCCATAGGATCTATTATGTATGCCATGCTGTGTACTGGACCGATGTAAACCTGGCCGTAAGTTTGGTTGCAAGATACCAAAGTAATCCCGGCAAGGAACACCGGACAGCGGTCAAGAATATCCTGAAGTACCTGAAAAGGACAAAGGACATGTTTCTCGTTTATGGAGGAGACGAAGAGCTCGTCGTAAAGGGTTACGTCGACGCTAGCTTCGACTCAGATCTGGATGACTCTAAGTCGCAAACCGGATACGTGTATATGTTGAATGGTGGAGCAGTAAGCTGGTGCAGCTGCAAGCAGAGCATCGTGGCGGGATCTACGTGTGAAGCGGAGTACATGGCAGCCTCGGAGGCAGCGCATGAAGCGATTTGGGTGAAGGAGGTCATCACCGACCTAGGAGTCATACCCAATGCGTCGGGCCGATCAAACTCTTCCGTGACAACACCGAGCTATTGCCCTTGCCAAGGAGCCCAGGTTTCACAAGAAGACCAGCACATCAAGCGTCGTTTCAACTCCATCCGTGAAAATGTTCAAGATGGTGACATAGAGATTTGCAAAGTGCACACGGATCTGAATGTCGCAGATCCGTTGACTAAACCTCTCTCGCGTGCAAAACATGATCAACACCGAACTCTATGGGTGTTCGATTCATCACAATGTAACTAGATTGGTGACTCTAGTGCAAGTGGGAGACTGTTGGAAATATGCCCTAGAGGCAATAATAAAAGGATTATTATATTTCAATGTTCATGATAATTGTCTTTTGTTCATGCTATAACTGTATTATCCGGAAATCGTAATACACGTGTGAGCACTTAGACCCAATGAGTCCCTAGTGAGCCTCTAGTTGACTAGCTCGTTGTGATCAATAGATAGTCATGGTTTCCTGACTATGGACATTGGATGTCGTTGATAACGGGATCACATCATTAGGAGAATGATGTGATGGACAAGACCCAATCATAAGCATAGCATAAAAGATCATGTAGTTCGTTTGCAAGAAGCTTTGCCAATGTCAAGTATCTCTTCCTTCGACCATGAGATCGTGTAACTCCCGGTTACCGTAGGAGTGCCTTGGGTGTATCAAACGTCACAACATAACTGGGTGACTATAAAGGTGCATTACGGTATCTCCGAAAGTATCTCATTGGGTTGACACGGATCGAGGCTGGGATTTGTCACTCCGTATGACGGAGAGGTATCTCTGGGCCCACTCGGTAATGCATCATCATAATGAGCTCAATGTGACCAAGGTGTTGCCACGGGATCATGCATTACGGGATGCGAGTAAAGTGACTTGCCGTAACGAGACCGAACAAGGTATTGGGATACCGACGATCGAGTCTCGGGCAAGTAACGCATCGATTGACAAAGGAATTGTATCTGAGGTTTGATCGAATCCTCGACATCGTGGTTCAACCGATGAAATCATCGAGGAGCATGTGGGAGCCAACATGGGTATCCAGACCCCGATGTTGGTTATTGCCCGAGAGTCGTCTCGGTCATGTCTGCGTGTCTCCCGAACCCGTAGGGTCTACACACTTAAGGTTCGGTGACGCTAGGGTTAGTAGGAAGTCAAGTATGTGACCACCGAATGTTGTTCGGAGTCCCGGATGAGATCCCGGACGTCACGAGGAGTTCCGGAAGGGTCCGGAGGTAAAGGATAATATATAGGAAGTGGTGATTCGGCCATCGGGAAAGTTTCGGGGTCTACCGGCAAAGTACCGAGACCACCGGAAGGGTCCCGGGGGTCCACCGGGTGGGGCCACCTATCCCGGAGGGCCCCATGGGCCAAAGGGGAAGGAACCAGCCCACGGGGCTGGCACGCCCCCAGGCCCACCCCGCGCCTAGGGTTGAAACCCTAGGGGGGGGGCGCCCACCGGCTTGGGGGCACTCCACCCCTTGGCCGCCCCCCTTGGAGATTGGATCTCGGGGCAGCCACCTGGGGCCTATATAAAGGGGGGGAGGGAGGGGGCTGCTGTACCAACTCCCAAGGCGCAGCCCCTCCCCTCCCCAACACATCTCCTCCTCCGTAAGAGCTCGGCGAAGCCCTGTCGGAGTACTGCTTCTCCACCATCACCACGCCGTCGTGCTGCCGGTGGAGCTGTCTTCCTCAACCTCTCCTTCCCCCTTGCTGGATCAAGAAGGAGGAGACGTCGCTCGTCCCGTACGTGTGTTGAACGCGGAGGTGCTGTCCGTTCAGCACTTGGCATCGGTGATCTGAATCACGTTCGAGTATGACTCCATCATCACCTTGCAAGCTTCCGCACGCGATCTACAAGTGGTATGTAGATGCTATCTCTCTCCCGTTACTCGTTGCTTAGATGAACTCATAGATGGATCTTGGTGAAGCCGTAGGAAAAATTTTAATTTTCTGCAACGTTCCCCAACAAATTAAGGGAAACCGGCGAAGACCACACACACAGGACTAGCACTCAAGGGACGTCGTCCGAGCCAGATACAAGGGTGCCGAGGCCCAAGACCATAGTCAACACAACATACCCGATCAAGACAACCACTGCAACCTCAAGAACATGCCTACAACTAGATGTGAACTCGCACCTAACCTTTAGAAAAATGAGACCAACCATTGGCCTCCACCAATGCACGAATTGCCTGGATCGCCGTCGGCGTAACCGGTTTCTTGTACATCTGAAGATAAGAGTTCATCTTCTCTTGAACATCCCCCTCGGACACTTTCTTAGATATCATCCCCTTCGGCAGTTCCCCATAAGCGTCCGCCAACCTATATTCAGCACGCTTGGCAGTAGGGATGTTGCAGTTTCTGTCCTTCTTATCCAAACGTCCACTACGCCTCTCGAAACAAGTAGATACCCCTTCAATCTGCACATGAATCAGTTCTTCGAGCAAGGACCGCTGCGCAGCACAACTGAAACCGCTTAGGAACTCATCCAACAAGGTGGTTGATGGCGCACCAATATCACCAAGTGGCTCCTCGGACCCAGAAGACATCATATTGGTAGTGCCCCCTGAAGCAAGCGTCACCGAAGAGGAGACAGAGGGAGGCACCTCGCCAACCAAACCATCAGGCAAGGCCACCTCAATATGCTCCATATCATTGCTCGATGTGACTATGTCAGCAACCTTAGCTTGCTCCTCCTCACCTTGAATTACCATCTCGTGTAGAACTACATCCACCGCAGGAAGAGCATATGCAGGTAGCGCCATAGTTGTCAGAACCTCAGACAAGCACCCGGCCACTCCCGCCTCACAGACATCCTTACCATCGGCAACAACAAAGGGCGTCGGCTCCTCATGCTCGCACTAGGGAGGAGGCAAACCCAAAGGCACCAAGGAAGAAGGTCCGCCACCGTTCCCCGAATTCCCCCCATCTCGCGCTTCAAGAGACTGATTGAAGGCCGGCAAATCAACAACTTTGCCACTGATAGCCTCCAGCCGCTCCAAGAGGCCCGAGACCTAGGCCGCCCAACCCTACAGAGCAACAGCCATGTCGCGGAGGGGTTGAACGACCTCCTCCACACGAGCGGTAACCAAAGCCTACAACTCAGCGCGTAGCACCTCGGTCTGAGCTGCAAAGAGGGGTTTCAGCAACCCCAAATCAGCAGCCAAGGTCGACTCGTCGCCGGGGTCGGACAGACCCGAACATGGGGCGCCAGATTTGCTACAAGGGATCACTTGAACGAGCCCAGTCGGAGCACCAGCAAGAGAGGCCCACAAGCGCTTTTGCAACCGCGGTGAAGGAGCTGGGGGCGGGTGTTTGGGAGGCGAGGAGCAGCCAGCGGCAACATGGCGCTGCGGAGGTGACCATGGCTGGCAGGGAGGTGGTCTGGACAGCCACGCTCGTGATGCCCAGAGCGGATGCAGCCCAGGAAGGTGACAAGCCCACGACAGTCGGCCACGAAGTGGTCCTCCGCCAAGCAATGGAAGCAGAGCCCATAAGCTCTCCGCTTGAAAGCGAGGGCACGGTCGGACTCCTTCTTGCGGGGCGGGGAAGATAGCTTCTCCAACCTCCGGCGATGCTGGCCCCCGACCTCCACCCACCCCTTCTCCGTAGATGTCTGCGGTGTGTCGGTCACGACCAGCGGCGTGAAATTCGGGGGGAGCCGATCTGGAGGTGGTGGCAGCTTGAGCGGAGGGATCCCAGGGGAACCCTCGGAGCGCGCGAGAGAGTCCCCGTCTTCATCCTCAGCACCAGCAGCCAGCGACTCTGGATCTGGATCGGCAGGGGAGCTAGGACGGAGGAGGGGGGTGGGGGGTTGGTGGCTGGGGAGAGATCAGAGGGGGTAGGGTTGGTGGAGGGAGAGGAGGCCATGGTCAGGGGTGGTGGACGGGAGGCGAGCTAAGCCGCAGCCGCAACCGCGGCGGCGGAGTCGCAGCTAGCGTCGCGGGAGCTAGGTCGCGGGAGTCGACGGGGTAGTTCTCAACCTCATGTGTACAGTAGTTCAGGTGAAGGTTTTACAACCCGGCAAAAAGAGGTGAGTATTTACGAACGGTGCCGCTAAATCTCAGTCGACTGGGACTTCGCGAAGTCTCAGTCGACGCTTCAGCCGTTAGATCTTTTGTTGCTTGAAGATTCGTGCTAGTGACTGTTTTGCCTAGTTTCAGCCTGGTTAGGGGCGCATCCGGCCCAGTTATGTTTTTTTCTATGTTTCCGCTTTTGTTTGGGCTTTTTTTGTTTGTGGGCCAGGTGGTTTGCACGTGGGATGGGGCAGGTGAGGTGTCCTTTGTCGTTGTTTTTTTCTCTTGGGTTACGAATTACGGGAATTAATCCTGCTGGTACAGCAAGTATCCCCTCTTCGTGTCCATTTTCTTGTTCTTTTTGTTTATCCAATTTTGCTGGTTAGATCTAAGAGTATTTGGCCTTCCATCAGTACAAATTACTTAGGTGGGGTTCAGATAGGTGGGATTTTCGTGTGTCTCCATTTTTGTATTAGGTTGTTTTCTTGGACAGGCTAGTAGATTTGTTTGTCGTCAGTGTGTATACTTTTTTTGTCTTACATTCAATCAAATCAGCGTGCAGGTCTTTAACCGTTGGTTAGTGAAACATAGATTATCACAAATTGTATGTTTTTTTGTCACTTAGATTCTACTAGTAGTTGTTTTTGGGTCACCCTTTTCCCTCTGTTTTTGTCCAGTCAATCAACCAAGGTTCATATAGCTCACTGAAAATGGACAGGCTAGAGATATAAATTTTATCAGTGTTTCCTGTAGTGTTCTTTAACTTATTTTTTATATCAACTAGATACATGATCAGAGGCATCTACGTTGACCTACTATTTTTTTACTTTGAATACTCAAATGGGTAGGGTTGCTAACTTTTGTTTGCACAGTTTTCAGAAATGAGAATATCAACTAGTTACTTTGAATGAGAA
Organism: Aegilops speltoides; assembly: GCA_021437245.1. NCBI lineage: Eukaryota > Viridiplantae > Streptophyta > Magnoliopsida > Poales > Poaceae > Aegilops > Aegilops speltoides. The sequence goes on from CM038147.1 coordinate 27,022,985, forward strand.
TATCAACTATCATTTTTTTGTTTTGTAAATTTTGTCGCCAAGGGCGTGAGCATTGACTAACTAGTTTTTCCTTTTTAGTTAGAATTTTTGTTGTTGTTTGTCTCTTTTTTATGTAATCGATAATAAATAATGAACAAGGGTTTTCGACAAAATAAATTGTAATACTCATCCGCCCCGACTCACAAACAGAGTTTCTCCCTTTTTCTAACGCAAACACTATGCATGCAACCGCAAGCGTTGCTCCGGACTTCATTCTTCGCATGTATTCAGCCATGAATACAATTGAACTTTTGTTTTCTCGGGGAAGGGGGGAGGGGGATTTTTCATGTTTGCCCCAACTTGCAATGAACTTTTTGTTTTGTTTGAGTCAGGGAGAGGGGGAGGGCAATTGCACATGTACACTACGCATGGAACTGCAAGCATCTCCCCCGACTACAATTGCATATATTCCACACAGAAGAAATAGGACTTTGTTTTATCAAAGAGGCGACAGGAGAGGGGGGCAGTTGCACGTGTACACTAGGGCTTGCAACTACAAGTGTCACCTCCGACGGCAATTGCATGTCCCCCAATAGGATGCAACTAGACTTTGTTTTGTCGGAGGGGGCGGCGGGAGAGGCGGGGCAAATGCTTGTGTAACTCTAGGCATGCAACTGCAAGCATCAATCCCGACTACAATTGCATATCTTTCAACATGGTTGCAACTGGACTTTGTTTTGTCGTAGCGGACGACGGGAGAGGCGGGGCAGCTGCTTGTATAACTCTAGGTATGCAACTGCATGTCTTCCAACATGGTTGCAACTGGACTTTTTGTTTTGGAGGGAGCGATGGGGAGAGGCGTGCAACTTCAAGCATCGATCATGAGTACAGCTGCATGTCTTCCAATAAGGTCGCAATTATACTTTTTTGTCGGAGGGGGCGGCGGGGGAGAGGGGCAATGCAGTTGCATGCGTACACTAGGCACGCAACTGCAAGTGTCGCCCCCCGACTACAACTACAAGTGTCATCCTTGTTTGCAATTGCATGTCTATACACCTGACTGCAACTTGGCTTTTGTTGTCGCTGGGCGGCGAGAGAGAGGGGGCAATTGCATGTCTGACACTAGGCATGCAATTGCAAGTGTCTTACGCGACTGCAATTGCATGTCTACACATCCGACTGCAAATCACCTTTGTTTGGTTGGAGGATGGTGGAAGAGGGGGCAGTTGCATGTCTGAGACTAGACATGCAATTAACTGCAAGTGTCACCCTCAACTGCAACTACAAGTGTCACCCTCGTTTGTAATTGCATGTCTACACACCCGACTGCAACTTGCCTTTGTTTTATTGATGGGCGGCGAGAGAGAGGGGGCAATTGCGTGTCTGACACTAGGCATGCAATTGCAAGTTTCTCCCATGACTGCTATTGCATGTCTACACATCCGAGTGTAAATCACCTTTATTTTGTTGGAGGGTGGTGGGGAGATGGGGCATGTTGCATGTGTAGGACTCGGCATGCAACTACAAGTGTCACCCTCAACTGCAACTACAAGCATCACCCTCGTTTGCAATTGCATGTCTACACACCCCGCTGCAACTTGCCTTTGTTTTATCGATGGGCGGCGAGAGGGGGGGGGGAATTGCATGTCTGACACTAGGCATGCAATTGCAAGTGTCGCCCGTGGCTGCAACTGCATGTCTACATATCCGACTGCAAATCACCTTTGTTTTTGTTGGAGGGTGGTGCGAGAGGGGGCAGTTGCATGTGTGAGACTAGGCATGCAACTGGAAGTGTCACCCTCAACTGCAACTACAAGCGTCACCCTTGTTTGCAATTGCATGTCTACACACCTGACTGCAACTTGCATTTGTTTTGTTGATGAGCGGCGAGAGAGAGGGGGCAATTGCATGTCTGATACTAGGCATACAGTTGCAAGTGTCGCCCTCAACTACAATTGCATGTCTACACATCTACAACAATGATTTGCAAGTGCATGTGATCAACGCATCCACAACTCTGCGTTGTTTTGTGGGGGTGGGGAGAGAGAGTTGCATGTCTGCTACTAAGAACGAAACTGCAATTGTCACCCCCAACTATAAATATGTGGTGTTCTATCAAGGGATGGATAGTAACATGTCTACCACTAGGCACACGACTGCAAGTGTCACCCAAACTGCTTTCAAAGGTGCAAATATAGAGTATAATGTTTCCCTTACCTTGTTTTATTTTGTCTTGTTGCACCCGCCCTTTTCATTCTTTTATCTATTTTAGTTTTATCATTTTTAAATTTTGCACGGCGCACCACACCCCACAGCCTACTTACAACTAAAGTAGTACGCGGTTTATTTTATTTTTATCTAGTTTTCCCTCTTTTTATTTTAGTTTTACATTGCACATCACACATCGCATCCCATCTGCAACCACGTTGCACACACGACTAGTGTTTTTTATTTGCATGAATATTGTCTCCATATCTAAATTTTATGCCTTGATATTTTAATCTTTTTCATACATTATTTTATCCTCTTGTTAATGTTCTTTTTGTTGCACTTCTAATACATTAACATTGTAGATAATTTATTTTTATTTAATTGTCGTATACTTGTATATAATTAATCGACCGGGCTTGAATTTTTTGGTGGGTCTTTATTATTTAATTTTATTTTGGCGATTTTTTGTGGCGTGTTGTGTTTTTGAGCAAAATAATTGTGCCTTTAGGTGGTCGTCTTTTGTTTGGTTGTAGGCACACAATACACTGCCATCACATTTTTTTGGCACATGTAAGCATTTGATTTTGAAGGTCTCATAGGACAACTCATGTTTCAGACTATTTCCTCATTATGTTTTCTTTACGCCCCTTTTTCTCATTATTTTATTTTTCTTCAGCTTTTTCGTCAATGGAGCAACCTATTTTTCAGATATAGCTTAATTACAAGGATGCACAAAGACAACCGAGTGTAGCTTTTTTGTCATGCTGGTGCTTTTTTGCCAGCCGAACGTAGTGCATGTCGTGACGAAAGTGTGACAAACTCCAGTACAGGAAAAGTAAAAGCCAGACAAACAAGTAGTCCAGCCCAAAAGAGACAAACAATCTAACAGACCTAGCAGAAACAATCAAAAGCCCACTACTCAAGCCCATGACGCTGGAAATCAAAACTCAGCAACTAAGAGGAGGCAGAACGGGCCAAATCAGACATTAGATGACATCAGCCGACTGAGACTTCGTCAAGTCTTAGTCGACTGATTCCTAGACACACCCATTTACGAAACCCCATTCGCCCCAATACACAATTAGCCAACGGCCAATTACATTCATTATTAATCAACACACTGCAAAATATATATTCACTTATTATGGCACACGAAGACAACAAGTGAGCAAGCAACATAACATGGCATGACAATGACATTACAAGACAAGAACAGACTAAGCAGCTAGCACAAGGCGCGCGGTTAGACTAGCTAGCTAGCTGGCCTTGATGCACTCTCGCACGCAGTTCCCCCGGGTGTCGACGCAGTTAAAGAGGCATTGCACGTGGCGACCGATGCAGGCGAGCTGACATGTTTCCGCCTTAACGTTGCACTCGGAGCCGCAAGCCTCGAACGCCGCAAAGCATGTAACTGACTGCGGGCACCCGGTGGGTATGAACAAGCATTGTGAGCTGCAGTTCTCCTGGATGCACTCTTTCTCCTTCTCTGTGCAGGCCGTCTCCCCGAGGCAGACACGACTCAGGGCCAGCACGCCGCAGAGGAGGAGGAGGAGGGCGCACACCTTGGAACCGGCCGTCTTAGAGAGGCCCGTGATCGTCGATCAACGATACTACTACTACTAGCAAGAGAAGGAAGCTAATTAACTTGTTTGGGTGGATGGGCAAATAAGAGGCCAGACCGATGCTATCTATTTATAGGCTGCGACCTTCTTTCCCTTTTTGAAGTGGTACTACTCTCATCTTTGTTTGACTTAATTTGGAGATCGATGAATGGGCATCATAGACAGATCGATCCCCACCAATTTAAACTTAAATTAGTGCCAGCCAGTTCATGCTGATCTGATCTCCAACAGATTATATATTACTAGTTATGTATAGGTGTACTCCACGGCAGTTGACTTGGAGAGGATTGTGTGATCTTTTAGCAGCACTAGACGCTGCTAGCTAGCTAGCGGCCGCAAGCAAGCTGGATGATAGCTCTTCCTTTTCCAATTATAGAGTGGAGCATGCAACACGAGGCATCTGCGCACATGCTAAGAGCATTCATAGCATATCCCTAAAAGCTATATTTAGGTAAAAAAAAATGTTTCGCTACCCCGCAAAAAATCAGAAAGAGTTTCGCTTAAAGGATTAAGGCCTACATAGCAGATCCTCTAAATCTTTAATTTTGTTTAAGAGATCGATGATTGTGCGTGCCTGTCGGGCTCATCTTATGGGTACTACTGGAATTTTTCTATACGTTGGGTGTCAGGCTCTTCACCGAGAGCCAAACCGTGGGCACTCGGCAAAGTAAGAGATGCCGAGAGGGCCTCTCGGCAACAGGTGCAGCTTGGCAAACACAGGATATTGCCGATAGTAGAACTCGCCAAAAAGGCGACGCTCGGCAAAGGCACTATTTGTTGAGAGCCATGCGGTGTTGCACGGCAACGTTTGCCAGGTGGGACATCCGGCAGCCGTTAACGGCACGGCCACGGTTTGACTTCTTTACCGAGAGCAGCTCTCGGAACGGTAACAATTGCCTATTTAGGGGCAGTTTGCTTCGCATCCTTTCATGCCTTGCAAAAAGTCTCACCTGAAGCAGCATGTAAAGTTGGAATTTTCTTCCTGGCCAGTCATGGATCGTTTGGTTCGAAACCTGGCCTGGACAGAGCTTACTTAAAAAAAAGTGCGTTGATTTAAGAGCTGGCCCACATGAAAATGACAAACTGTAGCAAGATTAGGGCCAGGCAGGTGTGATTGGGATACCCAGGCAATCAATTTCTAAAGCCTGGGCCAGGCTAAGTATAGTGCCAGGGGTATGCGCCAAGCTAAACAAGGCATGAGGCTCACCAGGCCAGGCTAGCCGTTGCTTCTCTGGACGTCAACCAAACATTGCCCAGGCAGTTTTCAGGGAGGCCCCAGGCCCGGCGTGAGAGAACGTGGACACCAACCAAACTGCCTCTTAGCCCCACCTCGCCTACCTGTTTAAATAGTCCGATAGTCCAACAATTGCATTAAACTTCAGTGTTCATTATTAAGAATATGTATTAACTTTATGATCCAACCATACCTGTACCGAGCGATGCGCTCGGAACAACAACAGTTGCCAAGAGTAGCTCTTGGTAAAGATAAGGCTCCCATCAAACTTTGGTACCACCTATCACAGAGACAAGCAACATAACCCGTTTAAATAGTGGGATAGTCCAGATGCAGTAAGTTTCGGTCTTCATTACACTCTTGTTAAGGAGATGGACATCACTTTGAATGTTCCCCTGTTTCGGGCAGAGAAGATTCAAAGTGATAGGCCATCTTCCTAATGGTAGATGCCATCGCTTTTTATTAATTCAACTGTTATTTTTTTGAGTCATTTATTGCTTTGCTAGGGTTTCATCACCGGATATTGCAAATCAGCAAGGCGGCACATGAAATCATGCCCGATAGCCGGCATGGGAAATCCTTTGTGATGTCCTTGCGGCAAGCGTAGGCCTTGCACAGACGAGGGAGGGGCATGCCATGTGCCACCTGGTTACCAAAAGTACCTCGATGGCATATGCCTGATTCAACCGTTGAAATCCTCGGAAAATCGTACGATGCCGGAATTCCACGAGAGCTGGCACGGTGTCATCACATGGCCCCTGTAAGGTGTGGTAAAAGTTTGGGCGCGTTTCGAATAAGCCTCCCCTGAGGTCGCTTGTAATCTGCACCATCTCTGAGCTAGTCTCTAGGCGATGTGCTGGTCACGGTTTCATCTCCGAACCTAACGGAGCTTAGAGCCAAAACTTTCAACGTTGGGTGATGTGCTAGTCAGGGTCGGCCAACCATTGCCTAACCACCTATCAAAGCACTTCCTGTTGGAAATTAGGTGGGTAACCCAATTCAAACTGAGATAAAAGTGTGATTTGTGTGGTTAACCCAAATCTTGTTTGAAAACTCGTCTATTGATTGGAGTACCTGTTGGTAATGTTATGGATCGGTGAAGGTGTCTATTGGAAATAAGAATGCACTTTTTTCATACCAATGTTTTTCCCTATTCCATGTGGTTGCCTTTTTTGCTATGTCTATGCTCCTCAAATGACACATGTTACCTTTCTAATCCTGTTGATGCAACTATTTTATTTGTCAACAAAGAATAAATCTTGCTAGTACGAATAGACATACTAACATAGGATGCTTCTCGCTCTAAAGTATGCATCTTTTGATAGTATGTCATCATTGGCTTTTATATGCACCATAAAAGATAGAATTGAACATATATGAAATTTGAAACGCTTGTAGACCAATGGATGCTATTCCAATACTCAGATCAGCTTGATACTAAAAAGATTATCAAAAAAAAAATCAGTCGGTTGCGCTAAAGTCGCGTGAGCGTAAAACCCTTTATTCTGCGCTCTGGCCGCTAATTGCCAACTCCCTGTTACGCGTGCAGTAAAACCTCTCTGGTAGCCACCTGTGTAGTAAAAGAGCATGCATCTATATCGTAATCGAAACGACTCCTTGGCGATCCATCGCGGTGCCATGCGAGGCACCTTCGCCTCCAGACTCGGGCTGATGTATTGTAAAAAGGTTGGCTCATATAGTAATGCTATTACTTGTTGCTTCTATCTCTAACTACCAGACTCACTACCGTAAAAGTACTGCAAAATATAGTTATGAAATTAACCACACTGAAAAACATAACCGCCTCCAACGCTATAAAATATTTGGAGGCACGACCAAACATTTTTTCTTCTAGTAAATGCGTGAGATAATTAAGCCATTAGCGACCCTATATATATTGGAGGAAAATAAAGGGAACAAGGAATTAAATCGATGTGAAATGAAGGGAAAGGTTCCCTTCCTACTACTTTAGTAGGGGAAGGGCGATTTCTTTTATGTGAAGGGGAGCTCACCACTCCTGCCTTGCGAAGGTGGGGGTGCCGCTATATTAAGAGGGGCAAAAAGGGGCACAACGCCTAGTCTGGCCGCCGCCTCTGCCTCCACCTCTCCCACGCCCTTGGTTTCTTTCTGCTGCATAGGGCTGCTACCACCACCCTATGCTGCCTCATTGTCGGTCCGGTGCATGTAGATATCTTTGCAGGCATGATCGCCACCATCGTGCTTGGATCAAACACACCACCTTGAATGACATCAACTACTTCGAATACAGTTGCTTCCGCTACGTCGACTCGATTGTCAAGTGGCACACTCTTGACTCGCATCTTCATATTGTTCCTAGGTGATGCAGTAGACATTTTATTTATAGCTACAATAGCCTTTGTTTTCCCCAACACTGACACTAAAATTGTGGACCAAGATAAAACCCATACGTCAGCAGTTTGCTGAGACGCAAGACCTACAACCGCCGACATCAATGCTATGGTGTGAGGCACACTCCAGCCATCACCGGAAAGCAAGGGTATGTATGTGTATGTGAGCCTGTGCTTGTCAGCAGTGTCTTTGATGTAAAAAAAATGGTACTAGTACAATGTATTAAATCACAACCGATCGAAACAGTAACTGCAAGTATCATCCGTTTATTGTGACACACAAACTAAGACAACGATCAAGCAAGCACGCAGGAAGGCATGACAATACATAGATGAGTTGCGGGAAGGAAAAAAATAACACGAGAGGACAATACAACAAATGCGCTGAGCTCCGCAGAACCAAACAAGACTTGGAGTAGAGTCGAGTCGACTAGAGACCCTTGAGGCACTTTTTTTTTTTTTTAGAAAAGGAGGATGACCCCCGGCCTCTGCATCTGGGAGATGCATACGGCCACTTTATTGATTATTCTCAAGGACCTTACAAAGTATTACAACAATGTGCCTGAATCCACCATCTTGGCAACATATGCCGCTACTCCTATCCAAAATGATGAAGGGGTGCTAGTTGGGCCACTACCCAGACCACTCACCTAAGCCTAACATCAAAAGCCGGAACCGAAACACATTCGGAAGCCCCAGCCGAGCCACATACCGGGTCTGGGGCATAATCCGGTCAGACGCACTCGTGTGTCGTCGCCGCCATCTTCCACAGGTCCGTCTTCAGATCAAATTGAGGCTTCTACCTTGTCTGGCCACTCAGCTATCGACGTCACCACGACACCAGACAACTTCGTCCTCCTGCGCGAGTCCATCGCCACACATCGGACGCCGAATCTCCACTGCGCCACGCCGCCGAGATACGCCGCCATCCATGAGTAGGATGAAGCACCGCACCGCCGAGACCGGCAGGGCTGCTGAAGACCAATCCGCCGCCAAGCAACCAAAGCATCACATCCACCCCAAGCTCACCAAGAACGACACCCCCAAGAGGGTGACGACGCCCGGAGCGCCGCTGTCGCTCAATCCGGCATGGATTTGGGCTTTCGCCCGGCATACGAGCTGGGTGTAAGGAAGAGGGGAAGGAGGCAACCTGGACGGCGCCTCCAAGAAGGGTACGGCGCCCTCGGGCGTCGCCGCCGTCGTGACCAGCACTGCTGGCCTCGGATTTCTCCGGAGCCACCTCCCACCTCCAGCCGCCAAACCGGTACAACTCCGACGACAAAGGCCGCCCAAAGCAGGACCATCGGAGGCAGCCCTGGTTGAAGTAGACGGAAGCCTTCAGATCTGGATCGGGCGCCGCCAAACCGCGATTCCCAACCCAGCGTCCGATCTACGCCGCCGAAGACCGAACGCGCCCGCGCCGCGCCTTGCGCGCCCTCGCCACGCCATCCCGATCACGTCAACCCTCGCCGGTGCGCGCACCCGCGCGAGCGCCGCGCCGAATCCCCGCCCGAACGAACGGCCCGCGCCGCCCCTGCTCGAGCTGGAGGAGGGAAGGGCCCCGCCGCCGCCGAGCAGCGCGGGCTTCGCCCGGCAACGTCCGCCGGCGGCGGCGAGGGAAGGAGGGGCCGGAGGGGCCTGCGCTGGCGGCGGCTAGGGTTCGCTCCCGGGCCGCCCGCGGGAGCGACCTGGGGAGCGACGAACTAAGACTACAAAGACTATGTGAGGCGGCCCAATATTCGTCGCTCCCCAGGTCGACCTCACACATTCGTCGTTTTTCTTGCGGCAGTCGACCTCACAATCGGGTCTGTTGCGGAAGGGGCAGTCGCTATGGCAAAACTTGTCCCGCTGTTCGCATCTGAACGCGCAATCCTGGAACGCTTTGCGGCATCCCAGCGGAAGTTTCTGCAGGCACTGCCGGCAACCTTGCAGGCAGATGATGCTTCCTAACCACTCGCGGCAGCCGGGGTCGCACAACGTCTGCATGCACGCTTTGTCCTCGTCGGTGCAGGCCGACGACTCCCCTGGGCAGACACAACCCAGGGCCAGCGCCGGGCAGAGGAGGAGGAGGAGCAGGAGGGTGGCCGTCGCCATCTTACTTTTCTTCTTAGATAGACTAGAGGTGGTATTTCTTAGACCAAAAGAGGAAGGAAGCCTGTTGGAGTCAAGTGGATGAGCAAATCAGGCCGGATCAATGCTCGCTATTTATAGGATTGATTGATAGATCAATCCCCCACACCATGCATGCCCATCAGCTCAAAGTACTGTGCGAGCCACTCCACTCCACGGTGCTCCGGTTGACTTGGAGATCAAAGATTGTGCAATCTTCTAGCAGCATGGACGAAGCCCCGGATAAGTTAGTTTTATACTGGCTAGCTGTGGAGCATGCATCTTGCCTGCCCACAAGCTAAGCTCCTAGCATCACGTACGTACGTGGACTGAGATCACACTGTTGACTTGAGGAAGATTATGTGATGTTTTGACACCACGTTACGCTGTATCGGCATGTGCATGCTAGCATCTTCTTTGCTCGTCGCGGCAAGTACGTGGAACCAGATCACATATAGTTGACATGAAGAAGATTCTGTCATCTTTTGACAGCAAATTACGCTGTATCACCACGTGCATGCTAGCATCTTGTTTTCCTTGGTTTAAGATAATCATTATTGCTTGGTACTACTAGTACTAATTGTTATTGCATGTGGAGCATGCAACATGAGGCCTCTGCGAACATGCTTAATGGTCTGACGTGTCCCCTTTTAAGGAAGCTACGTCTCATCAAGTTAAAACTAGCATCACATGGATCACAGCCATGGCTTAGGATTACAAAAGAAAAATCAAAGATATAAACACCTTGTATACCCCTTCTAAAAAAACTTGTATACAAGAATGTCGAATAGACCTTTAACATTGCCCTAAAAAGCATATGGGGTTTACTGGCTCAAATAACATTAAAAAATGTAGGCATATACTGATAAACATATTTTGGCTTGTAGGAAAAATAACCAAGATTTATATTATAGATAGTCATGTAATTCAGCTCTAATATGAGAATCTTTTGAAACAATGTTAGGAAAATTTCCAAAAGAGCTACAAAAATCTGCCGAGTCATGAAATTAAATCTTTCCAAGCAATCATATTTCATTCAAATGACTATTTTTTTTTACATTCCATACTTAGAAATTAACAAAGTACTCCCCTTAAAACAAATCCCATCATCAATATTCAAACTGGTTAGAAAGAGTGAACACTCGTCTACCAGTTGATACCATTGCTATCACGTTTCACTGACGAGTCCTTCCTCCATGTTATTGACTCAAACCCTAGACTGGCTCGTGCTGCCCTTCCTCGTGGTCAAATCGGCCTAGAGCTCCCATTCCGTTCGTCTGCATCTCTTTCTGTTTGCGCTTTGTATTTATGTTATGCAAGTAATGGAAAGGGAGGAAATCCGGTTAAAAAAACTCGGCGAAGAGGATGAGGCAGCCTTCCTCGAGGTGAGGTCGATGCAGAGGATGAGGTGGCCTTCTCCATAGCAAGCTCGGCAAAGAGGAGACATTGGCTTTCCCCATGGTGAAAGCACGGTGTAGACATCTTTTTAGTTGGATGTTAACTTTGTCACCATCCATGGTCCTCCTCTCCATGGTTCCTCGATAGCCTCCTTTTGCTACCATCCTTTGCCAAGATGTAAGCATTGTTCTCCGTCCTGAAGGACTACCTCCTCCCTGAATTGGCTGAAACCATGTTCTCCGTACTTGTTTTGCAGAAGGAAGGAACCACGCGGTGGAGGAACCATGTTCTGCAACCGGTGTATGCTTGCGCTTTCATCATGTGCAGCTGCAGGTAACTACTGCTTCTCTGAGTTTCGTTCCTATGCGTGCACACTGTATTTGCTACTTGTGCGGATCCACACTATCTAGGTTGCAAAAAACTGTAGAAGTAATTAAGATGGCCAATTATACTACATGGAAGGAAGTAATTAAGCAATTCCAAACTATGGAGAGTATAAAGGTCGGAGAGCATCATTTATCTCGTGCAACTCTCCATTTTGACCAACACCTATACAAGCATGCGTGTTGTTTTGGAAATTGACATCACAGTAGTATGCTCCTCAATCTTGCGATCCTATTTTACGGGGGCAGAACCATTTTCAGTTACTTTCATGCCAACACATTTGATGGTTTCTGTTCAAGGTCGTTGTGCGTTGCCAATAAAAGACAACATGATTATTTGAGTTGAATGACAATCACCCAGGTCATAGCCACATCACTTATAGGTCTGCTCTGGTGGCACTCTGATCGCACCACTCCAAAAGGTCTGCTAATCAAAAGGTATCATCATCATTGAGTGGCCTCCGGACATAGTTCAGTTGTTGTTACCCTATTCGCTAAAGTGAAATACATGGTTTTCTGTGAGAACTTGATAGTGTCCGCATCTACCTTTTTTGAGACAATAGAGGACATGGTTGATAATTATGACAGTAAACTTTGGCCGACATCGAGGCCTGGTTAGAAACCAAGTGAGCTTTTGTAGCCGGTCTATTTAAAATGGATGAAATGGGTCAGTTACTGTTAAACGGAAAATTCTGACCAGGTAGAGATCATTTTCATGATATATAAGTTTTCACTCTGTCTTCCTACTCATTCGTGAAACATGTCATGGGAAACCTATTTTAGGGAAACACAAAACAATTGTTTTTTTGTTGTGTATTATTGCATCTCATCTTAACAATTAGAATATATTTGTTACAATCATCTTCTATCAGCCAGATTTCAAGTGTCATGCTTCCATAAAGTAGAACTTTTCATCTTAGTCCGCTTACTTTGCAATGGTTATTTTTTTAAGACCTTGCAATGGTTATTTTACACTTACCACTGGAAAGATGCTTTCTTTTAATCATATTTTCTCTAGCTGATCATTATCTCATATCATGCCCCAGTTGTCCCTCCTCCATTTGCTCGTCACTCTCGCCATCTGTTCTACAATAGCGTAGTGGTGGCGGGTACAGGCACAGTGCGGTGACCCGTGGGCACACCGGCTCGAGGATGAGCAGGGGATCCAGAGCTGGGGCCGGCAGCCTGGTGGTGAACAGGGATGGCAGCGTATGGAAGTGAGTGGCGGTCGGCAGGGAACAATGTGGCCCCATTGTCGTCCTCTTCGTTCAACTGAATATGACGGTCGTTCAGCTAAAAACAAGATTGGGGAAACAAAATTATCTGAGGGTGATTCAGATTTGAGCATGAATGCATAATACTTGTGCGTTTCGTCTTCTCATATTATTTGTTGTCTCAAATAAATTCTAAGAGCAACTCCAATGGGGCGACCCAAACGGACATGGATTTTGTCCGTTTGGTTCGCTAGCGGACATGAGGCGGATACGAGTTGCCGGTGGATGAACTCAACGCACAAGATGCAAAAAGCGGACAAGCTTTCCTCTCGCGCCGCCGCACTCCTCCGCGGCAGTGGCCTGCACGACGCTTTCCTGCTGTGCCGCCGTGTTCCCCCTCCCACCATGGCCCCGCCACCATGGCCGACGACCCTGCCTCTGCCGCGCCCTACCGCTCCTTTGACGAAGACTAGGAGGGCACCGACGGCGACACCTCCAACAACGATTCCCACCCAGTCGCTGACCAGGATGCCCCGCTTCCTGACAGCCCGGCCCCTCCTCCAGTGCCCGCTGCCGTTGCCTTCCCTGAACCAGTCGGTCCAGTTCCGCCGCCTCCGCCACATCTGGCGCCCGACCTTCAAGCGCGACGGCGAGCACCGCAGCGCCCTGCGTCGGTGGCCTCGCTGGTGAGCTCTGCGGCAGCCTACGTCATTGGCTTCTTCACGGCGGGTGTGTTGGAAAGACGACGCGGCGGTTGTGGATGAAGTGTGGGTCGCTGATAGGTGGCCCAGGACGGACACGAGAGGGGAGGAGCGGACAAGAGCGGACGAGGTAGTGCCCAGTTTTATCCATCGCGGACCCATTTTGGCCCATTTTTGTGCCCAATTTGGGTCGGGGAGGAGACTACACGGACAGCAGGCGGACACGCGCGTCCATTTGGGTCGCCCCGTTGGGCCCAGTTTTGTGTCCGGATGACCTAAACAGACAAAATGGGTCGCCCCATTTAAGTTGCTCTAAGGTAGGATCAAGATTATTAGAGTCCATGTCGTTTTGGTACTTGTACACATAACTCGTTTAATACTAAAACTATAAAAAAAGAGAAATGACATAAAAAAGATCTATGTTTGCTGGAATGCCATTCCCAGCAACTCCTGGCATGTGATATGCCTACTTTCTAGCACAAGTCATGCCAAAATTCACAGAAAATTTCGGCATGACCTTTGATAAAAAGTGGACATATTGAGGGCTTGAAATTCACCGGAATGGAAATGAATCAACATTCAGGCGAAACATAGGACACTCGGATCATTTACCCTGCACATCACATGTCCAAATGACACGTCCAAATTCCAAATATGACATGTCCATATCACATGTCCGCATATCACATGTCCACTTCAAATTTGCATTTAAAAGAAAGAAAAATATAGAACTTGAAGAAAAAAATGCAAGAAGTCATGTTTTTTAAAATATAGAAGTAATCTGTCAACTTCAAATTTCTGTTTTTTTAAATAGCAACAATTGCTTTAACTAAAAAAATAAAACAGCAACAATAGCTTTAACTAATCTGTTCTAAGTTTCATACTAATTCTAATTAAATAACTAGCACTATAAATTTAAATAACAACAATTGCTTTAACTCAAAAATGCAAGAAACCTATATAATCGATTCTGATTTTTCTTACACTAAAAAATAGCCTAGGGTTCATAATATTTCATACTAACTAACACTAAATAACATAGAAGAGGGGAGGGGAGAGGGCTTACAGAGGGCAGAGAGAGATGGGGTTGGGGGAGACGGCGCAACAGTGAGGCGAGGCGGGGTCGGGGGAGACCACACGACACCGAGGGTCGCCGGGGTCGGGGGCGAGCCCCGGGACAGGGGTGAGCGCCGGGTCGGGGGAGAGCGCGGACGAGGCCGAGCGCTTGAGGTCGGGGCTAGCGCTGGGTCGGGCGAAGCAGGGCGCGGGCGAGCAGGGCTCCGGCGGCGACGACACGTGGGAAGACAGAGTGGGGTTTTGAGGGGAAAGCAGAGGCGGGAAGAAACGGAGAGAGTGAGGATATTAGGGGTTAAGTCGAGGTAGCAGTAGTGTGTTCCGGACAAACGTGCTATAGTTAAGTTAGCTATAGCACTTTTGCACAGACCGCGCTACTGCTATTACAGATAGCTATAGCTATCATAGATCCGGTGACCGAACCGAGGAGGGAGCCTTCACAGTTGCAATGTCCAGCGAGGTATATATATTAATTTAGGCTGTGCTGACTTGATGTATTAATTGTTTTGTATGTACATATATTAATGCTTCCTTCTTCTTTTAGCCCTCTGGATCGAGCCAAACTTCCGTAAGGAGACGAGGCCCAAAGAAAAGGTTGTGCCAGGATGAAAGGTTCGCGATCATAGAAGTCGCCAAAATTGGCCAACCGAGCGCTCCCAAGCGGACCAAGGACGCATTTGTACATCAGTGCGGAGTTGTTGTTAGGGAGAGCGTCCCGATCACAATCCATGACTAGAATAAGAAGAAGGACCCTGAAGTTTCTTATGTCCATGATAGACTGAAAGATGATATTTGGACCTCGCTGATGACAAATTTCAGCCTACCGCCAGAGGAGGATCCGAATAACCCAGTTATAGAGCAAAATGTCAAGGTGTTTGCTCTTAAGAAGATGGCAGAACTATTCAAGAACAGGAGGAAACATTTGAACAAAAAGTTTGTCGACAAAGACAAGACTCCAGAGTTCATCAGTCAATATGAGAACATCAGAGATCACTGGCTGCATTTGTGGTCTACAAGAAATCGAACAAGGGTAACCAAAGGTTAGAGACAAACAAGAGAAATGCTACAAAGAAGAAGTATCACCATACCACGGGTTCTGGTGGCTACAGCAAAGCCCGACCGTTGTGGGACAAAGCTGAGAAGACCTGCTTGATAAAGGGGTGCAACCAGCGACATTGCACTGGCCAGATCAGGCAATGACTTGGTTCTTCGGGGTTGCGGGGACTTTGGACCCAGAATTAGGGAAGTGTGTCTGGAGGAACGAACAACTTGCAATACCCATGACTGATACGTCCATTTTGCATCATGCTTTTATATCAAATTTATTGCATTATGGGTTGTTAGTACACATTATATCACAATACTTATGCATTTTCTCTCTTATTTTATAATGTTTATATGAAGAGGGAGAATGACGGCAGCTAGAATTCTGGACTGGAAAAGGAACAAATATTAGAGACCTATTCTGCATAACTCCAAAAGTCCTAAAACTTCACGGGAATCAGTTTTGGAATATATTAAAAATATTAGGCAAAGAAAGCACCAGAGGGGGGCCACTAGTCAGCCACGAGGGTGGAGGGCATTCCCTACCCCCCTGGGCGCGCCCCCTGCCTCATGGGCCGCCTGGTAAGCCCCCGACTACCATCTTCTACTATATGGTTTCTTTTCCCCTGGAAAAAATCATAGAGAAGCTTTCGGGGCGAAGCGGCGCCGTCTCGAGGCGGAACCTAGGCATGACCAATCTAGGGCTCCGAGGGAGCTGTTCTGCCATGGAAACATCCCTCCGGGAGGGGAAATTGTTGCCATCGTCATCACCATCGATCCTCTCATAGAGAGGGGGTTAATCTCCACCAACATCTTCACCAGCACCATCTCCTCTCAAACCCTAATTCATCTCTTGTATCCGATCTTTGTCTCAAAACCTCAGATTGGTACATGCGGGTTGCTAGTAGTGTCGATTACTCCTTGTAGTTGATGCTAGTTGGTTTATTCGATGGAAGATCATATGTTCAGATCCTTATTGCTTATTAATACTCCTCTGATTATGAATATGAATTTGGTATTCATTCAATATGTTGATGAGATGTATGTTGTCTCGCCTCTAGTGGTATTATGTGAACGTCGACTACATGACACTTCATCATGATTTGGGCCTAGGGGAAGGCATTGGGAAGTAATAAGTAGAAGACGGGTTGCTAGAGTGACAAAAGCTTAAATCCTAGTTTATGTGTTGCTTCGTAAGGGGCTGATTTGGATCCATATGTTTCATGCTATGGTTAGGTTTACCTTAATTCTTCTTTCATAGTTGCGGATGCTTGCGAGAGGGGTTAATCATAAGTGGGAGCTGTGCAAGTAAGGACAACACCCAAGCACCGGTCCACCCATATATCAAATTATCAAAATAACGAACGTGAATCATAGCATGATGAAAACTAGCTTGGCGATAATTTCCATGTTTCCTCCGGAGCACTTTGCTTTATATAAGAGTTCGTCCAGGCTTGTCCTTTGCTACAAAAAGGATTGGGCCACCTTGCTGCACCTTGTTTACTTTTGTTACTTGTTACCCGTTACGAATTACCTTATCACAAAACTATCTATTATCGATAATTTCAGTGCTTGCAGAGAATACCTTGCTGAAAACCGCTCGTCATTTCCTTCTGCTCCTCGTTGGGTTCGACACTCTTGCTTATCAAAAGGACTATGATAGATCTCCTATACTTGTGGGTCATCAATGACCAAGCTTGAGAAAGCAATCAAGGCAGCACCGCAGGAATGGACATTCATTCCCGACAGAGAGAAGGACGAGCTCACAGAGGCCCTCGGGAATCATGAACACCCTGGACGAACACGACGCACATTAGGCTCCGTTCCGTGGGTGCATGGGTTTCCCGACAGCGATGGTTATAGAAGCCGTCAGAGAAATAAAAAAGAGGAAGCAACCGAAATGCAGAAGCTCAGTGCAAGATTAGCGAAACTAGAGGAACTTGAGAGCCAGCGATCTACCGGCCAACCATCTCAGTGGCACGAAGATCCTTCCTTGGACGCTTCCATAGAAGCTACCCCACCATCTCAACGGAGAAGCAGCGTGGCTTCCACAGAGCACGTTGAGCCTGATTTCAGGCTCCTCTCTACCCTGTGGATAGTATCACGGAGGCTGAGCATTGTGTGCTCATGGTGAAATGCCAGAAACTGACCTTGAAGGTGGTGCTAGGCTCTGTTGTATGTCCTCGAGCTGAGGGAACTTTCCATTGCCGTACGATTCCACATGGCTATGCTATTGTGACGGTGGATGAAATAATGGAGGGATTTGAGGAGCTGAAGCTTGACTACCCTACAGGTGAAGGGGAGATTCATCTGGAAAATGCTTTAAGGAGTCCCTGTCTATGGAGAAAGGAGCACATCAAGCTTCCAAAACTGGACGCCTCAACAGACTCAGCCGGACGAGGCCACTCAGCAGACTGATCAGCGGACTCCGTCTCCTCCTCCTCCACCTCCTCCGATGCATGAGCGCACTCCGCCTCCTCCGGCGCGTGAGAGCACTCCGCCGCCTCCTCCTCCACCTCCTCTGGCGCGTGATCCCACTCCGCCTCCTCCGGTGCGTCAGGAACAATGGATGAGAGACACCGCCGCTTCGGTGGCTAGCAGTATAAGAGGCGGGAAGAAATTCAAATATGGTCCAAGCCTCAAGGCTCCTGAGAAGTTACCATATGAGAGGACAGACAAGGAAAACGCGGACATCAGTGCTGCCGAAGTAAAGGCCCATTTTGAATGGAAACCTCCACCTCCGTAGGAAACAATAGATCCGGTGAAAGTGAAGCGCACTCTAGATGCCCTTAAGCAACCACCACCACCTCCGCCGGAATCCAACTATGACCATTGTATTAAAATGACATATAATAAAGCGCGGCGGTCGGGAAATACTACCAGTACTGAAAGATTAGCAAAACGAATAAGTGCCAAAAAATTCCCTAAATCGGCGAATAGGAGAAGCAATCATGCTCCCCGCTCAAGGTGTCTAGCGATATCGCTAATAATCCGGCGCTACTGCCCGGTACCAATCTTGGTGATTACGTGGGCGATGAAGTACAGTTTAATACGGCTGAGGTAGTAGAGATCTTTAGATACGAGCACCAGAAGCCTCTCATCAAACCTGATCAGCTCCCTCGTCTAACAACGATGATGCAGAGATTGTATCACTGGTACATGGAAAGCTGCAGGAAGTCTGGGAAAGATAGTTTGATGGTGAGAATTAAAGAGGAGCACGACTTTATTGGAGTCGACCTGATGCATGTTCAATATGTGGAATTATTTTAGTTATTCAATTAAGAGGCCCTCGACAAACAACTCATGACTTGCTACTGTCTGTAAGTATTACTTCTATAATTAAATCTCTAGCTCAGCTCGTTCATTGCATGTATATATATAAGTATCCTCACTATATTATGTAGATTGAAGATCATCGAATGCAAAAGATTACAAATCTATGACATTGGGTTCATTAGCCCAAGTACAGCAAATGAATGGTCGATAGAAACAAAGCCAAAGATACCGAGCAAACCTTGCTAAATGCGTTCCTTCGACATCAAAACAAAAGGGAAATACTCTTTTCTTACAACTTCAAGTGAGTGTTACTGTCTTGCGCATATCCGGTTTCGCTTACTCGAGGTTAAGTACTGTAATTGATGAGTTATGCGTGCGCAAGTTCCACTTTATTCTGCTACCCATTAAGCTTGGCCGGGTAGTAGTAATTGTCTTAAACTCAAGACGTAAAGATCCCAAGGATTATGTGGACATGACTTCTCCACAAGAAAGTTCAATCTATACCGGGACCATATCGGCAACTTTCGTTCATTTCCTGATATCAACTAATCATTTTCTTTACCTGGCAAGTTTGGAAATAGTGCACCGGTCAGGTTCCAGGTCCGAAGAACGAGCTGCGATTTACACACCCCAAAGTATGTGGTACTAGCTAGTTCCGCGCATCTCTTATTGATTCTACTTTCGTCAATATCATTATCATGGTTGATTATCAGTTTGATTGAAATCTAATCTCGCAAAATGCTTGCTGCAGGAAGGCTGGAATAATTTATGCGAATACTACGTTTGCGAGTTCATGCGATACTCGACCTCTGAGCGGGGCTTCTTGTCTGACACAATTTGAAGTACGTAAACATTATTCACAATTTTATTTTATTATCATCAATTGTGTTGAGTTTCATTCATATACATGTATTGACCCCCTTTCTTTAAGTTAGGTTTGGCAGATGCGTGATGAACTCCTACCACATGATCGCATACGAGCAATTCAAGAGGAATTGGCGAGATTCTTTGTTGACCACGTCATAGATGAAAAGGGAGAATACCATACAGAAATTCAATGGGAGTTAGGCGCTTGATGATGTCAGGAATATTATATTGTATATGTGTAGTAGGGTCGGATGGATATACGAAAACTTGTTGTTCGACCAAGCACCGAGAAAGAGATGTCACTTCTCTATATATATATATGTTCATGATCACGATGTTGTGTAATTAATGGTTTCTTCATTTGCTTACTAGCTAGCATCGAGTTCTCTCTATATATAGTAGTAGCTAGGTAACACAATATGAAACCGCTAAAATCCTCCAAAACCCCTAACCCCCTGCCCCCTTAAAAAAAAACAACCCCGGCGCCTGCGAGCTGCTAATGCGTGGCAGCCATTTGGTCCCTATTGGTGTTACCAACCGGGACAAAAGGTCCTCCTGCCTGGGTGCCCGCAGCGGTCACATGAAGCTTCTTTGGCCCCTATTCGTAAGCCAACCAAGACTAAAGGTTTTGGGTATTTGTCCCATTTGTTCTGTCCCGGTTTAAGAATCGGGACTAAATGCCCTGGAACCGGGTTTAATGCTCTGTTTTGTACTAGTGTTAGGAGAAATAAGCGAACCAAACGGATCGACCAGCGTAGACATTTATGAATTAGGAATTGGATAGTAAATACTTTACAGCACCGGACACACGACACAAGACTACACACCAAGTAACAAGCAGCGCTTCCACGTATCATGACATTGCAACAGAATACGTACACAAATCCACACCATTCGCAGTTCGCTCGTCTCCCATGCTCACAGCGATCGAGCTGATTTTCCATACAAGAGTAATTATTAGGGACAGCGATCGAGCTGATTTTCCATACAAGAGTAATTATTAGGGACGAGAGGGGGTCATGGGTTGATGCAGTGGCCCAGGCAGGCGCCCCTCTCGGCCGCGCAGCTGGTCTGGCATGCCGAAGCCGTGTCGCCCGCGGGGCAGCTTTCGCGGCAGGAGGTGTCGTTACGGTCGCAGCTGGCCTGGCAGCGGATGATGCAGCTGTTCTCGCAGTCTATGGTTCGTGGCACGCAAAAGATCGCGCCGATGAGGCCCGGGGGGCAGTTGGCGTTGCGGCACATTTCCCGGCAGCTGATTCCATCCGGCTGCTGCGCCATGCTCAGGGCCAGCACGGCGAACGATCACAACGGTGAACTTTGGAGCAGAAGCCATGAGAAAGAGAGTGAGAGAGAGAGGGGGAGAGAGAGAGGAGGAGGAGGAGATGAGGAGACGAGAGGCGATGGAGGTGCTATTTATAGGCAGGACTTTGGGATTTGGAACGACGCAAAGCCGGCCTGACCCTTTCACAGTCACAAGTAAGTGCGCCGGGCTCCAGACTGGTAGATACTTCCTCCGGTCCTTCTTATTTCGCGTATTAGATTTGTGTCAAGTCAAATTTTACAAAAAAGTTTGACAAAAAATTAATTATCACCATCGACAATAACAAATATATATATCTATGAAAGCACATTTCATAATGAATCTAACAATATTGATTTGGCATTTTGAATGTTGATATTTGTTTCTATAAATTTGGTCAAAGTAGAAATATTTTGATTTCGGACAAAATTTATATATACACTCAAAAAGACCGGAAGGAGTAATATGCTTACTTCGTGCTTCCTACTCCAGTCCAATCCTCGCTGGCTCTCGCACGCATATTTGTTTTCTGTGCCCACCAGGAACACGGGCTGAACTTGGTCACAACTTCACATGTAAAAAAATTGTTCAGCTAACTAGATCGATCGTGGTGCTCCACTCTGTACTAGTATACAATTTCTTTTTCCTGCTCGCCGACTACAGCCACGACGTGCACATGCAATATGATATGCACACCTCATAATTAATATCAGCTCAGTCTCCCCAATATGCTCATAGATATGGAGTGTGTACATAGACATAAATATAAATGAGTATGCAAGCCATCATGTTTCAGCGCTCCGGCCATGTTGTTTGTTCGTGCCGGCTATCCGAGTCAGGCTAGGTAAATTATAATATATGATGCACAATTATCGCATAACTATGTATATAGCTAGAAGCCCTAGAGGAGCATACGGGCACCAGATCCGGTATGCACCATCATGAGTCAAGTAGCTTACGATAGCACTTTTGCGCGCTGTAGCCGGATCGATAACTTAGGGTCAGGAAAAAGGGCGCGAATCCTTTCTCCTATCCGTTACCAGATCACTAAAGGGACTCATAGGTTTTTGTTATGAATGTTGGTCTTCTTCAAGGAGTGGACTAGTGGCGCATATGGTCATCATCTTGACCAGCACCGTAATTATCTTTAAGCGACTAAATACCATCAACAAAAAAGGCAAGGTAACTCTTTTTCCGACAATGTCATAAGTGTCGTCCATATTTTTCTTGGAGCTCAAAAGAATGTTGTCCAATTTAAAATAAACTAGATAGGTTTATACTAGTGAAAAAACGGCTAGCCACAACTTCTGTTAGTATCGCACCATTTTCCATCAGCACCATTTTCCATCAACAGATGTTGAGTTTCCCCCGGAGGTAGCGGAGTAGTTGCGAGCTTCGCCTCGTTGATGCCTTCAGGAAGGAAACAGTGCCACTGCGTCGCTATCACCGGCTCCGGCCAGCTGCCGAAGTCAAATCTCACCCTGCTCTGACGCACGAGACTCCAACCGACAATTGTGCATCTTCAAGACCTCCTTCAAAGCCCCGGATCTGGTCAACCAAATCTGACGATTATCCATAGTCGCACTGCCACCGCGGAGTGCATTATCATAGGCAGTATACTATATCGATTATAACATAGTCTGAATCGTAATGACAAGTTATGCAAATGTCAACTAGACTTCAATGAGATATGCGTAGTCATTTTACCTACAAATGCATAAAGTCTAGTGATAATTGATCAAATAAGCATATGGCATGTGCATTTGTAATAGTTAAACAAAAGGCATGTCATATCATTGATACATGTGATTTAGAAGAGTAGTCAATGTATACAAGATTTGATAAACTATAAAGTATTACATAGCTTAATTGTACTATAGCATAATCAGCTAAATCAATCTACATGAACTAAGAACAGAAAACATATGTATAGATACTGCAGAACTAGTGACAGTCTGACTACCTAAATCTATGACTTGTATCAATATAGCTGAATACAACTTAATTATGCAATTAATAGATAATGTTAATTAAACTCATTATAATATCAATCTAAGCAAAAGCATGATTACTAATTTACACCATCTACAACAAAATTCTAGTGACATTCAAAAGCAAAACAAGTATTGCTCACAGATTGAGAAGTGATTTGCACTATAAATTGCACATAAAGTATTCTACACGATGAATATTGATATGTACATTAACATGACTGAAAGTTAATTAGAAACAGACATGAACTAGTAGCATATATGGGTAAGAATGACATTATTACTAATGTAACTTGTAACTATTCAGTATTATAGTAAGACTATGTATATTAGAAGCACCAGCTAGTAACACTGCCAATCTAATTATTTACTCAATTAGCAAATGCCATATACATTACTCAATCTAATGGTTTCCTGAAGTATAAGTCGCTATGCACTGATATTACATAGTAAGTCTTGATTCAGTAAGTATAAGTAGACAAATTGATATTATGTAGATAATAATGCTATGAATGCATGAATAACGGAATATTCTAATGAGGTATTTAAAACAAATTCATTTTAGATGTCGACAATTGACAATTATTCATGAAAGTAATATTTTAACTGATAATCTAGATTCACTAAAATCAAATTTCGATGAAGTTCTAGATAGTGTACTAAGATCCATATAACAACTATGATATCAGTATAATAGTCTATCTAATCATATGCATTAAGATATGAATGACATTACAGAATATGTATCAAATCTGATTCTCATATACAGATTAAAAGTATCAAAGTGAAATTAATGATATGAATGAACGTGCTGCAACATTCAATTTAGAACTAGATTCAACATTGAATCAATATAGATCTAGATCTTACAATGATATATGCATTACTTCGCAGAATAGAGCGATACAATACACAAGATTACATATATTAGAATTCTCCTGAACATGATGAGTCTCACTCAATAGCAATACCATTGATACGACAAATTAATTGGTTGCAATAACTATTCATCGTGCAGACATGACAGATAGGATCAAATCAAAGTTCGATACCATGTGAGAGAATTTAAATTAATACATTAATAAATCAAGTATCGTGAATGAAAACTATACTAGGTATGACATAAGCTAGAGCAACCAGATGCTGACGAAGGTAAATGCATAGACTGTATTTGAATCATATGCAAAACTCAAACTCACTAGAGCAGTACATATACTGGAAGATCAGATCAAGAGATCTGACAGCTAAAGATTGGACTAGATAGCAAACTGCTCAGCTAGACGATATCGAGTTATCAATGGCTAATAACCTACAGACTGCAAGTGCCTGCAAGTATGCGACTGCATGGAGTGAGGCCAAGCACTAGTGACTAGTGGCCTGGACAGACTGTGCATTGGGATCTGCGGACATGACTGGCATACGTGCAGCAAATGCACTGCAGCTTGTGTCATGGAGACTAGCATCAGCTATGCATAACTTGTGTGAGACTCTCAGGACCTGTCTTTGCATGAGGCATCAGACATCTGCACGCATTATGGAACATTAGATGACCTGACAGCCTAGTAGGGATCTGAGCAAGATGAAATGAGCAGTATGACTGGAAATGGTTCATATGCTATATCAATCTAAGTATATACAGGTAAATCACTGTAAATAGACACTTTGTGCACTAAAATCATTGTGGACTAGGATGTAGGCAAGTAGCATGTCAACAGAGAGATGTATCTGAAGTAGATCACCTGTCATAGATCAAGTCAGTGAGATAAAGCTTATAAATAAATTCTAGGACATAGCTAACTGATATAGATGGCATCCAAGGACTTGTGACATGTTGGCACTACTAGATGTACATTGAAATCTACAGTACAATGAAGAGCGTGCAACACAAATTAGTCTGCAATATGCATGCAACGTCACTAGAGAGCTAGGACCAGGGATCTGCTAAGCTGAGAGAATGCTGCCAGCATAAGACAGATGTCACGAAATGTTGGACATGAAGAGCGAAGATATCATGATAACGCGATTAGTCACGATGAATTGAGAGGATTAGAGGTCATACGGAGATGCTGGACTATTGTAATGAGAACGTAGGACTAGGACAACTGATCTGGTATGTATCTGTGTGCGTATTGCAACATACCAGAGACAATATGCAGGGATCAGACATCGAAGTAGTAATTAGCTACAGATCCGGACAATGTGGAATAGAGGTAGGACAGAGTGGGAGATCTCGAGGAATGTTGTAGGACAGGAGAGTAGCGCAGTGTTAGATGTGCTATCCGGGCTGAATAAGGCGAGATAAGTACGTAGCCTAGGAGCGAGCATGAGCTATCTACGCGTAGGAGCGTGGCGAGGTGTGGAGTGGAAACTCGGATGGCAGTGCAGTGGAAGAGTGGGATGACATGTTATGACGTTGAATTGAGGTCAGCACGATGCAAGATGTGGTGAAGCGAGGCGGTGGTATTACAGGACCGGATATAGGCGTTCAGGAAGGGTATTGAGTGGGTGAAGGTGGGAAGTCAAGTGTTTACTAGTACGACTAGTTGGTTTCTGAAGTCTATAGGATTATAGATTTATTAAGGAACTCATTATTATATAGCGAATATAGAGGATAAATACTACTTTGGATAATTTAGTTACACGTGGTTCGGACATGTAACAGTAGGAGCTGCATGGAGGGCTATGGTTGATCTAGGAATGTAAAATGAGTCAACTAGAAGGCTGAAATAAGTACTAGATAGTTGTGCGTTGAATACAGGTGAATACTGGCATAGTTGAGGGCAGTCGTCTTAGAACGGTTGACGAAGCCGCTTAATCGTGATTGCACGACGGTGCAGGCACATTGGCTTGTGTCGACGTGGAATCAGTCAAGTTTAGAGTAAACGTGACACGATTTGGTTTGTCTACACGTAGTACAACGGTGAATCTATTAACTTGCATAAATCTGATGGTACAACGTTGCTAAAGAATTATACGTTAAACTTATTGCTAAAATATTAAATTTATAAAAATATCATCAGATTCATCGTAATAGTAGTTAAAGACTCAATTACTCAGTAGATTAAAGTCAAATATTTAGCATTATAATTGAAAGTCAAGTGAAATGCACTAATAGAATCATGTGATAAAGTATGATAGATATAAGCTTAGATTGTCATCACGTTTGAAAGTAAGTATAGTTGAAATCGTTTGCCTAACGAGTTCATGTGAGTAAATGTTGTCAATTAGTATTATTCAAGGAAAGTGATATTTACAAATCATATAATTAAATTTAAAGTTGTAACTAATACATTGATAGTGAATATAACATAGTCAACAATTGACCATCATAGTATTGTAAACATACTGTATTAAATCAAGTGTTACTGATACAAAGTGATAAATTGAATATAGTTTAAAATGAAGTGAAATAGAATTCATGCAATAAAACATGTGTAATAGATATGAATAGTGGATAAACATAAATGATTGATCAGAAGTAGTTGAAGTAGATTGAATGATTATAAGGAAATTATGTCGAAATTCATATGTATGGCAAGTGGTATACTAGGCTATATCGAATTTAGACATTAGATAAATCATGTTTGAAGTTAATTTAACTGATAAAGTATGTAAACTGATGGCATATAAAGTCTGTACTTATCAATATAGCTTGCTAAACGATGAACATTAGGATTAGTCAATCTTTGATGGGAATATCACTGCGTACAGGCGTTCTGACGTTATAATTAGGACTATATTCAGAAGTTACGAATTAGAGAATGGCGAAAATGATCATCTAAATTTGATGAGTTTACGGACTTATGCGTTAGATATGAGTGATGTGATTAATGTGAGATATTAGAAATATATATAAATGAATAAATCTTGCTTTAATGTAATAATTGTATTAAATTAGTCTGTATTGATGATCGTATGCACGTATAGTTCTTACAGAATAAATTAGCATTGTATATTATGCTATTATGGTACTTAATGATTTATTGCATAACTTTGTATACTATGATTGCAGTGAGATATTGATATGTGCAACATGATTGTAGATACAATTATGCGTTATGCATATTGTGATTATGCAGACATTGATGATTGTTTAGATTTACATCTTGTGCATACTTTATGATAATTGTCAAGTATGTATGTTAATGAATTGCGTTAAGATTAGGAATAATTATATGCATGTATTAATGCGATACTATAGTGCAATAATTAACTTGATAATGATTATTAACATTGATAATATTCATGTGATTGCTAATGTGACGGTGATGACAATCGGTCATGTGATGCAGCGTGTGCATGTCTAACTAGCCATGGCTAGAGAATGTCGTGTACCAGGTTAGCATGTACACATTCTTGATAATTATAGTGTCTGATGCAATGCCCACTTGCGAAGCTAGAAGTCCATGTACGCTGGCCATCACATCAAGTCACGCTGTGTGGCCTCTGCCAACTGAACTGTCGCCAGCTGGGCCACTGCAGTGGTAAGACTCCCTTGCCTAACTGCAGAGAGAGCATGTGGCTGCATAAATCTGAGGCTGCATTGACTAAGCAGCGGGAGAAGCTGTGATCCATGCAGAGATACATTTTGAAGTCCATGTGCCATACGGGCCAACATGTCATTGCCTTGGGCTAAGTGAACAACCAACTAACCTAACTAGCACAGGGGGCACACTAGTTGGTGGGCCATTAACCCCTAAAGGCCTAAACTAAACACACACTAACCCTAACAAAAAAATCTCCTGGGTCCACATGTCATATTCATGGCGGTCTTTGAACGGGGTGGTCGAGAGGGCTGCGGGACAGCACATCATCCATGAAGATTGAGCACGGCGGCAAGCCCAAGTCGTTTCGACAGTGTGCTCGACATGGACGAGTGCCAGGCGACCAGATCGGGCCCGGGAGGAGAGGTAAAATAGAGCGCAGCTCACGGCAAGCTCAAGGGAGCGGTCGGGAAGGCCATGGACGATGGACGTTGGCTCGAGCCTGCGGTCCTGTTATCATAGGGCGCCGCAGCGTGGCCTTTGTTGTTTTTTAATCACCGGATCAAAAGCACCCAGGAACTATACGCCTACGTTGGGGACGGCACCCTACACATGTGCAGACTCTAAGAAGTTAATTTCATCTCAAATTATGCATCTAAATCAAAAGAACTCCCAAATACACTCCTCCACTAAAACTCACAGACCACTCTACTTCTAGATCATTTGAAATGAGCTAAACTAGCAGTGAGAGATGAAACGATGAAGTTTCTAACCTTTTAAAACACTTGTGTAGTTGGTGCACCGCCAAACCTAGACAAATCTGGGGGGAAATGTAGCCTGGAGGTCGAGCTTGGAGAGGAGAAAGCTTCCTTGTGGCTCCGGCATTTCATCGAACACCTCATGTGCATAAAAGGTGAAAACAGAGAGCAGCACACCTCCCACACGCCGGCCGGCCAAAAAACAGAGGAGTGAGCGGGCAGGGACATATATATAGGCATCTCTTTAGTCCTGGTTCCAGCCACCAACTGGGACTACAGGGGCTGCGCCAGGAGCGAGGCCCTTTAGTCCCGGTTTGTGTCTGGAACTGGGACCAAAGGGGTCAGACGAACCGGGATTGGTTCCTGCCGAGGCACGGCCGGCGTCCTGGCCTTAGGAACCGGGACTAATTAATGCATCCATTGGTTCCAGTTCGTAATAGAATCGGGACTAATGCAATTATCTGATCTGGACCAAAGCCCTGTTTTCTACTAGTGGTGTAAGCTAGCACACAGGTAGGTGGACTGATCTACAATGGCGCCGGAACTCACAAACGACAAGAAGCAAGCAGGCAGGGAGGTGGATCGATTCACTGACTCACGTAGCTACCTAGCTTCTAGCAAGATGCTGGATTGTATCGCCGCGTACCCAACAAACGCACACACGAGAACTCGACGATTGGTAGTCACGGGAGCGTGTCGCTCCCACGCTCTCGTTAATCTTTTATTCACTCATTGCTTTTTCTCGTTTCGTTGGTACAAGGAGCGTGTCGCATGCGTAGGACAGTCTAGTAGACTAATACCAATTCTACTCGGAAAGGCGTATACTCGGACGTCCGGTTTAATCCCAATATTGGCCTTGCAACGGCACAGCTCATGGGCTCATGACACACATGTATGATGGTGGTGGCCGCGAGAGTGAAGTCTGAAATAAACCTTGAGGTTGTAGTCACTCTGTGCATTTTAAAACCGAACCGAAAAATCATAACGAAAATAAACCGAACCGAACCAAATTCACGGTTTTTATGGTTTCTGGTTTCGATATGGTAGAACTTTTCATACCGTTTTGAATTTCAGTTTTTATGGTATATACCGAAAAACCAAATGGTTAACCGAGGAAACCGAAATAAATAAATAAATAAATTTCTTGAGGCAAACAAACGATACAAGTAGTCATTCTTCTTGTATAAGAGTAAAATTTCCTGCAAAGAACATCCATTTTTTTCTTGTAACGTAGTAATTTTTCTCTTGCAAAAATGCTAACCACGTTGTTCTTTCATTGCTTCGCGGGTCAACACATCGCTAGTCATCTTCTTCCTCGCTCCAATCTCTCTTCTCCTGTTCCCTTTCCTCTCACATCGATCAATGGCAATGGGGTAGATGCTCCTGGGGAGGTGGTGGCGAGTTAACAAGCTACACATTGACGGGAGCAGATGCAGCCGGAAGAGATGATCTGCACATAGTGGCAAACGTCATCTACCTGTGTGTGCGGCGGCGCTGTAGTAGCGCGACGACCGCAGGCATGCGAATTTTTCAGTATGTGCAACAACGTCGACGAGCGCAATTGAGGGCTCTTTCTCTTCTCGGGGTGTCCTCTGTGTGCGGCGGCGCTGTAGTAGCGCGGCGCTGGTGGATGCAAGATTACGAACGTGGTGCTGCAGCTGTGCGCATGCGCGCACCGTGGCGGCGCTAGCGCACTCTATAGAACTCGCCTTGGCATCAACTAGATGGAGAGGACAAGAAAAGAAAGTCATGGCCTCACCGGGCGCATCGGCGTGGCCCGGCGTCTAACGGCAGAAGAGAGGGAAGGTCGTGGTTTTGCAGGGGGAAGAGGGACATGCGGCGGCTGACTTCGGCAAGGCCATAGCAAGGGATGTGCCTGCGTCCACGACGAGGAAGACGAGGCGCGCGGAGCAGCTGCGCCAAAGGGTCCTTTTCATATGCCTGGTGGCATCCGTGCCGGCATCTTCGTCCCATCAGCGTCATCTTTCCTTCCGCTTAGTCTGGACGATCAGCAATCGCTCGCCGACGAGCTCCCCGACGTCAGCTCCTCAAGTCGGGATACTGCATCGTCGGCCACAGAGTAAATTGCTGAAAGCCACCACATTTGTGGCAAGGATACTGCAAAACCACCATCTTTGCCAAAAATCACAAAAGACCACCACTTCTGTGGCAAGTGAATAACAAAATGCACTAAACAGAAACTAAGCCGCGTCTAACAGTAGAACTGACGGGTTGGCCCCACCTGCCAGGCTGATCTGGCATGCCTATGTGGATAATACGCTGAGGTGGATGGTGGACCCACCTGTCAGCCTCCTTCATTTAAGCTCCCCCTTTTTTTTGTCTTATTGCTCCTGTTCTTCTCTCTCTCTCTCGGCGAAGGTGCTAGTCCGACCATGGTCGCCGGCAGGCAGAGCGCCCCCCCTCCCCCCCCCTCAAGCCCCGCCGCCGGGAATCCCCTTCCGCCGAGAAGACCCGCCGCCGGGAATCTCCTTCCGTCGAGAAGCCCCGCCGCCCAACGAGCCCCGCCGGTGAACACCGGGGACGACATCTCCTACCCGCCTCCTGCAGCGCCCTGCATCGCCGTCGGCTACCTTCGCCGTCCTTCTCTCTCTCTCTTCCTTCAATTGGGAGGCAGGGGAGAACGCCGGCCGACGAGCGAGACGACGATGCCGTGTCCTACCTCACCCGTGGGATGGATCCAGATATTGGGTCACGCTCGCCGCCCTCGTCCGCCTCGCTTGGGTGGAGGGGGGGCTCGTCGTGGACTGCTTTGCTGCGGCCACTTCGTCCTCTTGCGTCGGAGGTAGATGCAGGGGGGGCGGCGCGGTTGTGGCGCTGCCGCGTGGGGGAAGCAGGGTCGGGGCTGGTGGGTGGAGGGAGGCGTCGCCGGAGGAGCTGCGGGGCGGCTGCGCGTGGGGAAGCAGGGCCGGGGCTGGTGCGTGGAGGGGAGGCGGCGCCGGAGGGAGCTGCAGGGGGCGGCGCGGCCGCGTGGGGCAAGTCGGCCGTGCGGCAGATCAGATGCGCCGCAGACCAGAGCCGGCGGGCATGGCGTTGACTATGAAAGAAGAAGAAGAAAGTGAAAAGAGATAAGAGGCTGACTAGTGGGACCATCTTCCACCTCATCATACTATCCACGTAGGCATGCCAAATCAGCCCGACAGACGGGTCCCGCCAGTCAGTTTTCCAGTTAGACGCGGCTCACAACACGTTTAGTGCTTTTTGTTACTCACTTGCCACGGAAGTGGTGGTTTCTCGTGATTTTTGGCAAAAATGGTGGTTTTGCAGTATCCTTGCCACAAATGTGGTGGCTTTCAGCAATTTACTCTCGGCCACACACGTCGTCAGGCTTGGAAACGCCCAGGAACTCGTCTGCGATGGCGTCAGACAGCCGAGCCGACCCCGTCCGACACGCTCATCAGGGCTTCTTCCGGAGGCGAGCCCACGATCGATTGGGGACTGAACTTGTGAGGAAGAGATATTGGGGAAGGAGATGCATATGACAAGTGGGCCCATGTTGTAAGTGACGGTAGAGATCAATCCCGGCTGGGATCGGGCCTTTCCTATTCCATCAAACAAGATTTTACTTACACAAGGTCTGGATTGACCGAGATTTGTAAATATAGGGTACCAACTTCAGGAAATTGAAGATGAGGGTTTATTTGCATCGGCATCTATAATCTCAGAGTTTATTTCAGACTTTACTCGTGGCGGCGATCAACACGATCCGGTTGGTGTGGGCTGAGGGCGGCCGCTTACACCTTGAAGATGATGGTCAGCTAGCGGAAGTGGCGTTGCCGCGGTGGTGGACTCGGCCGTCCCACTCCTTTACGTACGGGTGCAGATACATGGCTCAAAGATCAGGGGCAGATTGATGAGATCGTCTCGTTGCTTATCTGTTG
This sequence comes from Aegilops speltoides, assembly GCA_021437245.1. Classification (NCBI taxonomy): domain Eukaryota; kingdom Viridiplantae; phylum Streptophyta; class Magnoliopsida; order Poales; family Poaceae; genus Aegilops; species Aegilops speltoides. Next base: position 27,054,898 of record CM038147.1, read on the forward strand.
CCGCGCTAGGGCTGGCCGGAGGTGGGAGTGGCTCTTCGGGGAAGAAGGCAGTGGGCTTCCTGTCGTGTACGTGTACGCTGATGTGGTCCGGAGGCGCGATGAGCGGCTGCAACAAGGCTTGCAGCTGTTGGAGCTTCCTTGCACAGATCTGGCCGGTGGGCCCCAATCAAGCCAAGGTAAGCATTTCGATCTAGTTTAGGCTGATGGTTCGGCACCCCTATGTCCCGAGCTACTCGTACCCATATATTGGTATCACTACTTCAAATGATTGGAGGCCCTTGAAAACTGTTACTTCAATGAAACGTAGTAATTCCTTTCGGCTACCCTTTTTTCATAAAGCTAGGATGTTACCAGTGTAAAATAATCCCGATTAGCACGGAACGATGCAGGGTCTAGCCGCACCCCTCCGCCCGAGCCGGAGCAGGAGCCAGAGCCGTCTCTGGTGGTGGAGTACAGGCGGCTGCCGGCAGAGGCCGGCGACCCGGACGGCATGCCGGGCTATCTCACGGCTATCCACGAGTCGGAGAACGTGCCGGTGCCGCCCCCACTAGTGCAAGAGTACATGCAGCTCGCACCGGCCGCGGGCCAACCGAAGGTCCAGCCGGACTTACCCGGGTACCATGTGGCAGTGGCGAATTCCATGGCGGTGCCAACGCCCGCGCCCGTAGTGCCCATCGACAGCAGCAGCGGCAGCGATGACGGCGGGGACTAGCTCCTGTTTGACGAGGCAGACTACCGCGGTGTCCAAGACGACTAGTTTATTTTATTTTATTTTCGGTAGGTCGTTTAGTTAAGTTTAAGTATTTTCATTTGAATTTTGTTCTAGTACTTTGTAAAATAGTTCTAAAGACTTGAATGAAATACCGTGTGTCTGAATGGATGCCGTTATTTTGAATGAAAATAAGTGTTTAAATCGTTTGACCGATTTGAATATTTGTCTTGTTTTGAATGAAAATTGGAAATTTGAAATGGAAAAAAGTGAAAAGAAACTAAAAGACATGAAAGTTGGAATAAAAATTAAAATTTGAAATTATTAAAGTAAAGAAAACAAAACGAAAAGAAAAAACTTGAAATAAAAATAGAAACATAAAAGAAATGAAAACAAATTAAAAGGCCACCGGCCGGAACCGAGCGAGGCGTACTAGGCCCCTCCCGATCAAGCCTAAGGGCGGTAGGGAAGGCTTTTCAGCCCTGCAAGGCCCACTAGCCCAATTGTGCGGCGGTAAGAGGGTAAATATGATTATTTTTAGAGGAGTACGCCATGTATAGCTTCGGCTGCTATTTAATCCGGTGCAACCGAACTCCGCTAGACGAGGTGGGACTAAACTTCTCGGCGCTGCGCAACCAGTATGTGTCGTTTGGGCCGCCTCTGTCGGGCTGCCTAGATGGGCCGAATGGGGGCACTCGTTGCCACAGCATTTTTTTTTCTTCCGGGTTAATGAATTGTAACAAAATATTAGAGGGCATGGAAAGTGCATATTAAAATAAAGTATTATTGTTTTTAATTATAACCATAATTTTTAATGTAATGAGTTTTATTTCTGTACACGTGAATGAAAAAAAATTAAAAAGATTTTAAAAAATCTTACCAAACGAATTATACTTTGTCAGTTGCCATTTTTTTGGGTACTTTAATGAGATTTACGTTGTATGTAATCTCCATTTTATCCTTGGGAATATTAGTGTCCAATATTGTACGTTGTTAACAACTTATTTATTTGACAATATATTTATTGTATGTTTCTAAATAAATTTAAAAAATTAATATGTGCGTTGCGCCATGTCCTGTGAGTGTCTTATGATTTCAGAGTCAGAAAAACCCTAGAAAATTCATGAAGCGTCAAAAAGGCACGAAGCTTGGCTTACTTGCTTGTCATGATGGTACAATGCTATGAAAAAAATTTGAGTCCAGTTGAAGGATGTCGAAAAAACCCTCCTTCGGGACGGGGCCTTCGCTCCTACCCAAACGGTGTGCGCAGAGCAAGGTCAATTTTGGTTCATCTTTAGAATGACCCCAAATTTGGCAAGAGGGTACGCATGCCCACCCAAGGACCGCATGCAAAAGTGATGGACTTCCGACAACATACGCACATTGCGTCACGTCCGATGAGTGTCTTACGGTTTTAGAGCCGGGAAAACCCTAGAAAATTCATGGAGCGTCGAAAAGGCACGAAGCTTGTCTTACTTGCTTGTCATGACAGTACAATGCGATGAAAAAAATTTGGGTCCATTTGAAGGATGTCGAAAAAAAAACCTCCTTTGGGACGGGGCCTTCGCTCCTACCCGAACGGCGTGCGCAAAGCAATTTCAATTTTGGGTCATCTTCAGAATGGTCCCAAATTTGGCAAGAGGGTACGCAAGCCCACCCTAGGACCGCACGCCAAATTGCATGGACTGCCGACAACATACGCATGTTGCGCCACATCCGGTGAGTGTCTTACGGTTTCAGAGCTGGGAAAACCCTAGAAAATTCATGAAGCGTCGAAAAGGCACGAAACTTGGCTTGTTTGCTTATCATGACGGTATAATGCTATGGAAATAAGCTGGGTCCATTTGAAGGATGTCAAAAAAAACCTCCTTCGAGATGGGGCCTTCACTCCTACCCGAACGGCGTGCTCAGAGCAAGGTCAATTTTAGATCATCTTCAGAATGACCCCAAATTTTTCAGAAGGGTACGCATGCCCACCCTAGGACCGCACACAAAATTGCATGGACTTCCAACAACATACACACGATATGTCACGTCCAGTGAATGTCTTACGGTTTTAGAGCCAGGAAAACCCTAGAAAATTCATGAAGCATGGAAAAGGCATGAACCTTGGCTTGTTTGCTTGTCATGATGGTACAATGCTGTGGAAAAAAAATTCGGTCCATTTCAAGGATGTCGAAAAAAACTCCTTCAGGACGGCGCCTTCGCTCCTACCCGAACGGCATGCGCAGAGCAGGGTCAATTTTGGGTCATCTTTTGAATGACCCCAAATTTTGAAATAGGGTACGCATGCCCACCCTAGGACCACACACAAAATTGCATGGACTTCCGACAACATACGCATGTTGCTTCACGTCCGGTGAGTGTCTTACGGTTTCAGAGCCGGGAAAACCCTAGAAAATTCATGGAGCGTAGAAAAAGCATGAAACTAGGCTACATTCCTTTTCTTAATCACACATCCGGATCTTCCCATTATTATTGCCTTAACTAAATTCTTCTATGCAAACTAGGCAGACCAGTTAGTGAACTTTTTGCCCTAACTATATTCCGCTCTGCATACCATTTTGTGTTGTAGATACAAGTTCGGAGGAACCTATTTGCAGGTCATTTATCATTCTTAGGTTTTCTATATGTGGTGATCCTGCAGCATTTGGTACTGCTCAGAAGCTATTTCTTGAGTAACTCCTTCCAATTACAAATTTACCTATTAGGTAGAATGGAGTTTTGGAGGCCGAGCTCCATGGAGACCTTTATTTTTGCAAAATTCAAATTCAAACTTTTATGTTTCCAAAAATTCTGAAAATAAATATGCATGTATGTAAGGATGTAACCACATCTGTGTAAAAATTCATGATGAAATACCTTGAGTTCCGACCTGTACAAAAAGACAAATTCATGGTCTCGGAGGATGAATAGTATCATGTGTTAAACAACCCCAGATTTGTCTTTTTTGCAGAACCCTCATTTCAACGTATTTTCCATTGAAAGTTTACACACATGTGTGTTTTTTTCAGAATTTTTTGAAACGTTAAAATATAAACTTTGATGAAGTTTGAAATTTAAATTTGGAGGCCTCACTGGAGCTCGGTCACCAAAAGAGATTTCCGCCTATTAGGGTGCTATACGGAAACTAGGATAGCCTGTTGTACTTAATTTTCATACTAGCTCTTTATACTGCTAAACAACCGTTTTGTCTGGAGTAAGTTATGCTTTCCGGATCAGAAATTCACATGTTAGGATGAAATAACGATATCCTGTAATTTCCGCACCACATACAGAGAAAAACATGCATGTTACTATATGTCATGAATTAAACAATGCAATAAATCATCAAACAAGATAAGACACAAGAATTGTGCATTAAGCTAAGTTATTACTACTTGCTGACCCAAAAAGAGTAATCTGAGGTTCTAGAACAACAATTGATAGTGGATCCATTAAAGCTCCACGTATTTATCTTTCCATGTAGCCTACAATAAAACAGTTCTTAATGAAAGTTTGCATGCACCTAACACACATCTATGTACATATACGTTTTAAATACAAATTTTAATTGTATAATTTTTAATTAAGTGATCTTCCTAAAGGCTGGAACCATTTAGTGTTTGCACAATATGACGATAGTGTCAAAACGTTTTAAACAGTCAATTTTAAAAGCGCACAAGATTTTGATCCACAACAGGAACCCCCCTTCAGCAACGCATCAATGCGTTGTCGTATGTCCATATATGTGTTGCTAAGGTCTACGCCAACGGATTAATATGCGTTGCCTTTGGCGGCGTTGGAAGGGTCTACAACAAAGTATATTCATGCGTTGGTAAATAGTGTGAAGAAGCGTTGCAATTTAGCAACGTATAGGGTTATAGCCCAACAACACATCATATGCGTTGCAGTGCCACATATCACATCAAGTAATGTTGTTTTATATATTGCCAGTCATAATGAAAAGACCAATGGTGATAGTACATAGGAGACACAATATAAAAAAAGGGATTGGTCTCATATATTAAATTTACTATGTTGTATTACAAAGAGCATGGTTCAAAGTATACAAGATGTGATACTAGAATAGGATCCAAAGATTACAAGATGTGATACTAGTAGCCAAGTTATGGACGTTTCAATCAACGCCTAAAACATGGACATTGGAAATGACATCCTAAAACATAAGGTAAGACTATCCAGTAGCAGCCCCATTCTTGACCTTGCTACCAACATCTGACCTTGCAATCAACATCTGAGCTATGCATCATCAACTTATGTTAGCAATCTACAACAATAAAGAAATGAGATCAGTGGGTTAAAAGACTAGCAAAATATATAGCAACAAATGAACTACATTTGCAAATTTTGCTAATGTTGCATCTACTCGCACTGCATGTACCTCTACTGAAGCAAAACCACAGTTCATTAGTCGGTAACCACAGATTATTTGAAAACATACAAACAGCAACCATAATTAGGTATCATTTCACAGAGCAGGACATATTTCAGTCATCATTATTTAAATTCTACAATACATATCTAATGATACCAAATAAACTTATGTGACTGGTCAGCAATAGCATGAGTGAAGATGGTGTGATATGTTCCAACCAGAAACCTAGACTAGTGATTTGGCAAGTATCACATCTATAGCTGAAAAGACATTGTACCTTAGTTAACTAACTAAGCTCATTCCATAATTAAGTTTCCCCTTGCTGACTATTTTATAGGAAGCAAGGCAATGTAAGGCACGCATACAGTATTTCTTAAATTGTTTTACCTAATCTAGCCACAAAAAGTCTTGTCTCAGAGAAGCATTATGGCTCGTTTCACATGCAAGAAAAGTGCTATTTTGTACTACCTCTGAAACTAAATATAAGACGACTGCAAAAAAGGTCTTATATTTAGTTAGAGTTAATACAAATTAGGTGGGAAAAAAGAGAGGCCTATGATAGATAGGAAAAATATTCATGAGTGTTATTAATAATCAAATTTCCTTTTGATCTCGTGAAGAATTGATGCAATATAGAAGTATAATTAAAATTTTCTACCTCGTAGCAATTCCAACATGGCACCAGTAGTCTTCTACTCTCTCCGATCCATAAAAAGTGTCTCAGTTTTGAACTAAGGTTGAACTAGCCATAGTGCAAAACTGTGACACTTGTTTCGGATCAGAGGGGGTAGTTTTGAGTGTCATAAGTTCTGATGTCACAGCTGTAAATTTAGAATATATGTACATAAACTAAACTTGAATGTAGTTCAACACAAGTGACAAACTTGTACCTTGTGTGGTCATTTGACATTGCAGTTATTATGTAGCGTCGCCACTGCCTGGAACAATCCAATTTCTATAACCCGAGATTCTACAATATATATTGATAATTTAGATCACCAAACACAAATATTTCAAATGTATGCGTACTGAAATTAAATTTACTCCATAGACAGATTGTCATCTCCATAAGCCAATACCTTGGGTAGACCGGAGAAGTTTAATTTAAGTTATGCACTTACAAATCACATAGTAGATCAGCTGCCAGTGATACGGTGATCTAACCAAATGGTTCTTCTCTGAATATGAACTCTCTAAGATAACTTGAAATATGGAGAAATTGACGGACGTTGGTATTGCCAATACATTTAATTAACAAATAAACTTTGCTAGGGGAAATGGTTCGGTATTTCAAGTAAAAGATTACTGTCCACATTGGCAAGGTAATTTTTCAATAGTAATTTGTTGAATTTCAACAAAAAAAATGCCGCAAAGTCGAACACTGTGTAGCCAGTTTCATACATGTATAGGTATCCAAGTTTTCCTCCCTCGCAGAACAACTATAGTAGTACGAAACAAATAGCCACAACTACACCTAGTCATATGACAAAACAAATAGCTGCAACTACACCTAGAAATATCCGTTTAACTTCTAGCTGCTGTATCTTGCATTATACCGTAGGAATAATGCAAAGCTCATCTAAGGAAAATTAATCAATACAAATACAAGAAGCATGAGCCCATAGAGCGACTACAATAAGTGCCAACCAGTAATCAGAGATGAATCAATGTGAAATTAGAACTATGACAAGAAAATCAGCTTACGTGACTAAGCTATGGGACTGGATTGGATGGGATGAGGCTAATGGCTAATCAGCCATGCTACAATACGTACCATCACTATAGAGCCGCCGTTCTGCTGCTGTGCATCTGGGAGTCGCCGCGCCGCCATTGTGCATCTGGGGTGGCCGCACAACCACTGTACGTCTGGGAGTCGCCGCGACGCCCTTGTGCATCTGAGAGTCGCTGCACTGCCACTGTGCGTCAGGGAGCTGCCATCAAACCTCTGATTTTTTGGCTCATTGAGGAGACACCACCCCTGCCCCTGCACTATTGATTACTAATCGAAATTCTTATCCAGTGAGGGGAGATCATTGATGATGGACACCTAGTACTGGGGATGGCACAAGACAATAGGGAAACAATGCAGGGGATATGCGCTAGGCAGAGCCGCAGAGGTTCAAAGGGGACTAGGCACTTTGTATCTTTGAATCTTTGGTATTTTCTGTAAACCTGCAAGACCATAGTTCACTAAGTAGCAGCTTAAAATTCACATACTAGTGGAGAATAAAAGATGTAGTGCGGCATCACACAAAGCATTTTCGTGGTGATGCATCCTTCTTATATAAGAATCACTGTCAAAGGATTGAAGAAATAATGCACAAGCACCCCTGTTTCCATGGCAACTAAATTCTCTCCTAACAAGCATCATAAGATGCAAGCATTGATATCTAAATAAGACTAGTGAATAATCATCTAAAAACAGTTTGTTCTGCAGCATAATTTGGCACTCTAGAGTCTAGAGTACAATAGACATCTAGAGAAGTACATATGGATACCATACGTGCAAACACAATTGTGGTCTGCACAACTAAGACTGAGGGTCAACAGCAAGAACATGCATGAAAAATTAGAGGAACTGGTTTCCTGAAAAAAAAAAGGAGGATCACTAGCCATGACATAAGTACAGCAGTACCACTATTCATGGACCAATTGAATTGTAAGGGGACAGACATGCTCTACCTAATTGGTCCATCCATGGAACAAGTGGAATATTGCAGAAGTTGGGGCACCAAATACCGACGGAATTATAGAAGCCACCATGTTTTTAAATTACAGGGAGCTGATTGTTGGGGATAAGATAACAATCACCTTCTTGGGGGAGATGAGTCTTGGTGAGTTGTCGGGTAAGTTGTAGGCAACCATAGCAGCCTACCTGGGAGGGAGTAGCTGCGGTTGTTAGTGTATCCAGTCGCAAACCACGACTCCACCACAACGAAGGACAGAAAGGGTAAGAACAAAGGGAAGAAATGCCTTACTGAACCGTAGACGTCGGAGTAGAGATCGCCCAGGCGGAGTTGTGTCGTGGAGCGCGAGCCCGCAGCCGCGCATTCGAAGAAACGGGGTTAGTGGACTGACAAACCGGAGGCGCAGGAGCGCCGACGACCCATGGCGCCTAAGATTGCCGTGGGGGCGCGTGCAAGGGCGCGCAGGACGTCGCGCCGGAGGAGAGGAAGCTGGTCCGGCGAGGGGAATCTGGGCCGGCGAGGGGCGGTGAAAGTGAAGCTGCGCGGAATGGAGATGGTGGCGGCATCATTGTTGTCGTTGACATGGAGCACGGGTGAGAGATGTGAATCAGGAAAGAGAGGTGGTGGGGATTTTTTTTTAATGCTTGGACCGCTGATATTTTCACGGAGGGCCGGGTTACAGGAGGTTGGCCTTTCGTGGGGAGGTGGGAAGTTTGTTTAACCCAACGCTTGTTCTTGGTTCGTTGCTACGTATACATTGCTATAGTAGGGTTTTTGTTGTAGTGGCCAACTCATGCTATTTCATTAAAGGAAAATATCATACATATCAATATTGACCGGTATCCTTTGTATATGTACTAAGTTACTAACGGAGTCTCCGGAGCCCTATTCATACACATTATGAGTGCTTCCAGAAGGTGTGTCCTGGATCGTCAAGTGGGAGGTTGTCAGAAAGGACAGGAACACTAGTAGAAAAAGGGCCTAATGTTCAGCCCTTTAGTCCCGGTTTGTAAATTAACCGGCACTAATATGAGGCTACGCATTAGTTCCGGTTCGTCTTGAACCTTTAGTACCGGTTCATGGCACGAACAGGTACTAACGGGGTGGTGGCTGGCTGGCGTCAGGACGGGGCCCCACAAGCCCCTTTAGTCCCGATTTGTGACACGAACTGGGGCTAAAGGTCTAACATATAGTGCCGGTTTGTGTCACAAACCGGGACAAAAAGGGGTCTAACCTTTAGTCCCGGTTGGAGACACAAACCGGGACTAAAGGGCAATTTTCAAACTCTACCCCCCCTCCCCCCCTATCACCGTTTCAGTTTTGTAAAAATCAAAAAAAACTTCAAAAATTTAAATCCTTCGAGATGTAGTTATGTTACTACATCTACTAGTTAGGAAAATTAAAAAACTTAAATTTGGACATGTTTTGCAAAAAAAGTGTTATGAAAAAGTAAAACGGCCATATCTTTTGCATATACGATGTCGAAAAAAAAGTATAATATATCAAAAAAATCAGCACGGAAATACGCATCCGATTTTGATAGTTGTAGGCCTGTTTGGAAATTTTTAGAATCCTCAAATTCTAAAAGGAAAAAAAGATATGCTCAAATTTCATTTTTTTTAATTTTCATTAAATCTGGTCAAATTGTGGTCAAACTATGGTCTACTTATTCAAGGAATATTAGTGTTAATAAATAATTATTTTAGTTTTTTTGACTTTTGGTCAAACTATGGTCAAACTGTGGTCAAACTATGGTCAAACTACTTATTCAAGAAATATTACTGTTACTAAATGATAATTATTTTTTAGAATAATAGTTTCAAAATCGAACGGTGAAACATGTGACTTCATGCTCAAGCTAAACTCCTGAGGGTTAATAGGATTGACAGCTTACTATTGTCAGTAAACAACAAGTGGAGACTTGGAAACAAGGAGGGATAGAACTCGGAAGTTAAGCATGCTTAGGCTGGAGTAGTGAGAGGATGGGTGACCGGCCGGAAAGTTAGACGATTTGGAATGATGAGGGGTGATTAGAGCAATGATGAGGAGTGATTAGAGACTAAATCATCAAATAATTCAGAAATTTGAAAATAAAAAAAATCCAATTTTTTTCCAAAAAAATAAAAAATATGCAAAAAAATCCTTTAGTACCGGTTGGTGTTACCAATCGGTACTAAAGGTCCCCCAGACCACCGCGCGGGCTCGTGCCACGTGGTGGGCCTTTAGCCCCGGTTCGTGCGGAACCGGGACTAAAGGGGGGTACCTTTAGTCCCCACCCTTTAGTGCCGGGCTACAAAATCGGGACTAAAGGTCGTTACGAACCGGTTCTATAGGTCATTTTTCTACTGGTGGAAGTTCCACCGCAGGCTAGAGCCAGATGATGAACGACAAATGCAACTGCCAAACAAAATATTTGAAGGACATCGATGACTTGTCCTCGACGATTGCCCACGTCCAAGGTTGGTAGATAGACTCTTTTAAAATTGGTTGCCAAAAAATAATTACTTCTAACTGTGTACGTGCAATGCACTTTGAAATTAGGGGGTATATTAATTGCACGTTGGTATTAAGTAAGAGTAGAATAGTTGATATTGGGCAGTATACTAATTACACGTAAATATTAGGTAGGATATTATTTGCGCATTTCTTATGTGATTAGCATTGATATTGATATTTAATATGATTTTAATGCATGCTAAACATGTTGTGCACTAGCTATTTGATTAGTCTGGGTCATTGGATTGATCTGGTTTGATGGTCGAGATTAGTTGCATCTACCCCTTGTGGTATTTTTATATTGGTATAGATGTGATGAGACATGTTTGTTACCGCGCACATCTTACTATGTTTGCTTCACTAATAATCTTAATTATTATGTCAACATTGTAATATGCTATATAAATGTGGATGAATTTTTGAAAGTTGAGACAACATTTTATATATGTAATGCAATGTGATAATCAAGTGCAAAATGCTGCAAACACATGATTAAAATACTGTCATCTCAGCGAAAAACGTTGTGACAACAACGTTTCTTTGGCAGGCCTCGATTGCTACTAGTGGTGGGCGTCACATGACTGTGGCGGTGGTAGACAAATGTCCGCCATTGCTAACTCGCAGAGCTGTGGCGGGCTGTAAGCATTGCCCACCATTGAGAATATTCTACCAGTGGTTGGCGATCTGCCCACCACTATAGACACGTTAGCAGCGGCGGCAGGTCAGTGTCGGGCGCTCCTCAGAGCCTCGCCCACCACGGATGAACTTCTTGCGTCCGCCACTGCTGGGCCATCTTGCAGTAGTGTAAGACTCACACATCGGCCTTCCTAGCAAGGAAGAGAGTACCATGTCGGCCCGGCCAGGAATGAAGAGCTGTTCTTGGGCTTAAATGCGGACGAAAAACTACTCTTTGGCCCAGACGAGGAAGAAGGGGTTATAGATTTGAAATTTCCTTGATCAGATCCATAGTTTCGAGATTTCATAAAAAAAAAGACCATGAGCTAACCAGTCAAGGCGAGCAAGCGCGTGGCATGTTTATCCAGCCTCCCTTGCTTGTACACGCAAGAGGAATCCCATGGTATAGAGCATGAGGCGCACAACTCTCTCAAAAGTCAATAGGGCGAGCCTGCAACCTGACCCAGCGCAAACTAAAAGAATGGAGGGCTGGATCACGAGGTAACAATATAACTCTCTCAAAGTCAACTAGTGCCTATCATATTTTATCCAGCTGGCCTCTCTTGCTTGTATAACAAGGCATCTACGGTGGTGGTATCATATAACAAGTGTTAGATAGTACTACCTCCGCCCTAGTTTATTAGTTATCTTTGTATTTTGTGCCAAATTTTGATTATAAATTTGGCTAGCAAATTAAGTTGTTGCATTCGTATTTGAATGTACTTTTCAATGAAATTATTTTTGTTTCATATAACATACATTTTGTTAGTTCAAATCATGGTCAAGGTATCAGTATCACACATAAATAGGATGAGGAAGTAATTAAGTGATGGATCATTTATCTTGCTAAAGTCAAACATGCAATTAATGCGCAACATGCAAACCACACCAATAGCTAGCAACTTCTTCCTGTGCTGGCAAAAAAAAAAAAAAAAACTAGCAGCTTCCTCCGCTGATCCCATGCCCGGCCTCAGCTAGCCTATAAGTAGCAGAAACTCCGTTGTGTCTGTCATCCGTCCATCCATCAATCCATCATATACGTACCTTCCTTGCTCAGTCTTAGGTATATATCATCGATCAAATGGCCTCCACGCTCAAGGTTGCCATCGCTGTTGCTGCCCTCTGCGCCCTTCTCATCATGGCCATGGGGCAGCAGAAAGACACTTGCTTCGAGTCGTGCTTCAATGCCTGCGTCGGCGTGAAAGGCAAGGATTGCAGGGACAAGTGCGCGAGTGGTGATCTTGCTTGCAAGGCCAAATGCGACTCTGACGTTTCTTCATTCTGCCGGACCGACTGCCTCCCCTTCAGCTGCCCCGGCATGTAGTTCAAAAAGGGCAGCCATGCTGATGTCTGCCATGAATGTCATCAAGAATCAAGTTAGCTCTCGTCTAAATATTTTGTAGATCAATGCATGTGTCTTGTTAAACTGCACTGTACTACTATGTGATCATTAATGATATCTCAGGTGGTCGATCCATATGTTGGGGCTGTTAAGTTATTCGTCACTGTATTGTACTAACAGTTTTGTGCGTGCGAGCCCGTCGCACCATTAGGATGTTGTTGTTTTATGGTACTAGACGATGCCCCGCGCGTTGCTGCGGGATTTTTTGGTGACTTGTTTGAGATACGATGGTTTAAGAATAAGTTGGTCCAGTTTCATATGACAAAGACTGGACGTCAGTGCCCTGGAAATTCATAAATATTGGGTATTCATGGTACCTAAAAGTATTAGTTTTCAAAAAGAACATGGCGTTTGCCTACTGTGGTCGGCCAAATATTCATAGATCTAGCAATGTATGTAGAGCTTATCTCAAATCCATGGAATTGTATTTGTTCAATATTGATAAGTGTTCTACTCACAGTTTTTTAATAAGAATGTACAGAGATAGAGGTAACCGAATGAATAATTAAAAAAGGTGCGACTTTATTCTACCATTGTGCGGTTCCTTCTGCAGTTTGGGATTTCGCCTTGCGGTTTTGTAGTTTCCCAGCTGATCTCGCTTCTCCTCAGCTGACTAACAAAGCGGAGGACTGATGGGACGATTGCCATTTTAGGCACCTCGCAAAAAGATTTCCCTGTTTTGGTTATGCTAATTTGGTGGCACCTGAGGAATGAAAAGAAACGGGAGAATCTTTAGTTCCACAGATATGTGGATGGTTGGCCTCCACAACTTGTAGCATATGGCATTACATACATAATTTCTTTCATCCACTCTTCTAATCTGTAAATATTCTTCATACCTCCAATCTTCCATTTTATACTTCCTTTGTAATGAATTGTCTTCTTAATCAATGCTAGAAATATTGTTGCCTTTGTTAAAGAATCTTAAGCTGCTACGCATGAGAACTGGGAGAATATGCTCGTCAACACCAAAAGCAAGCGCGTGTTTTGCTATCCTGCATACTCTCAACAATCAATAGAATAATGGATGGAGAAAACAAATGAATCATGAGGCAGACCTTTGAGGTTGACGGAGAGCAATAGTGGCACCAGCAGCTGTACCCGCCGACTTGCCAGTGAATTCTCCGGCCAGCGTTGCAACCACACAACGATGATGTAGATTGACACCGCCGTCCAGAGTAGGTATTTGCGGACGCAGGGTAGTGGAGGAAGACGTGAGGGGACTACGGCTATAAAGTACGGGACGGGGAAAGGTAATGAACCGCCGGCCGGCCGCTTGATTACCCCGTTAGTTAATCTTGTATGTTTGGGATAGTGGAAGATTGAAATGGGCAGCTATAATGGCTGGTAGCGTGAAGAAGAAAGGAAGCAATCGTTGAGAACCCTTCAGCTCCAAGGAGAAAGCCAGCCAGCTGTGTGATGATGTGGCTGCATGCCTGAGTTGAGTAGTTGCATGTTAAGAAAATTGCAAACTGAATGATGATGTGGCATGACGATGATGTGGACAGTGTGCATGTTGAGAGAATTGGTAGTAGTGGGGAGCAACTTTTTAAGAATGTTAGATTTGTCTTGGTAGGGCGTTCTCAAGAACAATAACTGGTTAATCAATAGGGAGCAACTAGCAAGTCTTCCTTTTGGGCCATAGGATCGATAATCACACGGCTAAGTTCAGATGACAATGATTCAGAAATTTCTAGTTCCTTTTGCACTGTAGCAAAGCAAACTGCGCAAGTGACCTGGTTTCGAGTTCAGATTCTCATCCGCCGTATTGTTTCGGGAACCAGTGGGCCGGTTGGATTAAGTACCGCAGGGCTTACTTGGTTGTTGGGGATGTTAAAAGCTGGGCAATAAACCCCCAAGGGGGAATTTCCTGCTCACTTGGGATCCCACGGAAATACCCCGTGGCTGTTTGTTCCAATATCCGTAATATATCACTCCCAAGTGTTAGATAATAACGAGAATAACCGAGACAAAAAGAGACACAGATTTTTACGTGGAAACCCTTGCGGGAGAAAACCACGGAACGCACGAAGGCGTATCACTATAATTGGGAGGAGTATTACATTAAACGAGAGGACAAACCCTCTACGTGCTAATCTGGTGGAGATCTCTCTCTCTCTCTCTCTCTCTCTCTCATCTATTCTATGACTAGCTGGTACTATATAAAGGGGCAAACAACTCTCTTTCTTGGTGGACACGAAACAGAGTTGTAGTCATGCTATGTCTAGCACGGTTGGCATGCTGTAGTCCGGTAGGACTCCATCTGTAGTACAACACTTGTATGGGATTCGGAACACAATAAAATAACACCAAGATCAACTAGCTGAAAGAAGTGGAATACGTGGTGCTCACATTCGTGGAACTGGAGCATCGGCCATGAACTGGAGAAAGACGAGGCCGACTTGCCATGGCCGCCATGGATGGTAGGACACATCTAGATGTGACATAGTTATGTCACATCTAAGCTGATGTACACTCTGTGTGAGGTCTATTTTTTGTTGTCCTAGTTTTTTTTGTTTCTTGTTGCTGCATTATATATTTGTGGGAGCTTAGATGTGACATCCTTAAAAAACATCTAGATGTGAATTAGACAAACTCAAACCTGAATGCCATCGCTTTTGAACAGTTGGCGGAGAAAGTGGGGTCGCTAGCGAAGGAGATCGATGAGCGTTTTCCTCGGGCTGACTTGCCATGTGGATTGCGGGCCCTGGTTTTGGACACGGTTCCGGAGGGATACCGGACAACCAAACAAGGGCCCAGAGAGGAAAAGAACCCGGGATTACATACGGTAGGGAGAGAAAAACTCGACTAGTCTATTATCTCTATCTCTCAGGGGTTTTGTTCTCGACCGGTATTTTCAGAATCGGATTTTTCGCTACCCACCTGAAAATTCAATACATACATAATGTAATTATTTTTAAAGGTTTGAATTTGAACTTCCCACCAGATCATAAACGTGGGTGTTATAATCCTTTCATTCCAATATGTAGTGCCCATATACCAATGCATGTGCTAGCACTACGATTTGGACGAGAAAGCACCCGGCTCCTTGCACGGTTTGGAGTACTACTTCGAGAGAGTTGGAGTACAAGTTGGTCTCTGCGAGTAGAGAAGAAAATGGCGCCATGAAGCTGGATGCGGAGATGTTCGCCATGGACGAGGGAGCCACCGTGACGTATCGCTGGATGCGGAGGCTCCCGCCGTGGACGTGGTGGCGCCGGCTGCAGACGTGAGCATGTAGGCCGGAGATGCAGTGACGCTAGAGATGCTGTCCATGGACGAGGTGACGCCGGGCGCGGTCGAGGCTGCGGCAGACGCGTGTTGAAGCCGTCCAGCCGGCCCCCAGCATCACCATCATGTCGCTAATCGAAACCCGCTGTCGTTGGTCCAATCCAACATGGCCGCCATCGTCTTCTCTCACAGCGGCACCAGCTTCCTCCTCTCCACCCCTCACCTCCTCCTTCGGCCATCACACCTTTGACCGTCGCTGCACCGCCGCGTCCACCACCTTTGATACCCGGCGCCGTTGGTCGATTCCCAGCCTGCCTGACCGTCGCTGTGCCTCCCCCATCCATCATGATGTAGACCGCCACCGCGGCGCCGCCTCCACCACCTCTCTCCCCGCCAGATTCTTTGGAAGGCGAACGACCACGCACCTCTCTCCCCACCAGATTCCTTGGAGACGAACGACTACATGTGTTAGACGAGGAGATCGGGGTTTTGGGGTTTGGCTGGTTAGAAGGGAGAAAGTAAGAGATGCACTCGTTGCAGATTGCAGGAGGGGTTAAAGTTGGCGCTATTTTCGGCCAAAGGAGGGTTCCGGTGCTAATACGCACTACGTATCGGAATTTCCTCTAAAAAATTATGTGCACCATATATTGGAATGGGGTGAGTATAACTTACATCATCAAAAAGTGCTTTTTACATCACACATATCAAGATAAGATGAGTTTATAGCATAATAAATAACGTGTTGCATGATACCACACATATGTTACTTTTCACTGTGGAGGTTGTAACATAAACTAGTAACATATGCATGCTACTAGTCTAAGTTACTCTCCATTGTGGCTAGTCTTAGAACAGTGCATGCACTGGACATATCTCTGATTGTGCAATCTATGCCAGTCAAAATTGTCTGCAAAGAGCGAAAACTTATCCTCTCCGTATCACGATGGCATGCGACGGGGAGGGCAACCTAGCCACCACCGCAGGTCCTCCCCTTCACCCGTTGTCCTTCCTCGTCGCCACCAGAGGGCAAGGCTAGGCGAAGCCTGGTCGCCAGCGGGAAGGGGTGGGGGCAGTCCGGATCTGGTTGTACTGTTATCGTAGGGCGCGGCGGCGTGGCCTTTGTTGGTTGATCACTGGATCAAAATCACCCAGGAACTATAGACCTACGTGTAAGCTAGCACACAGGTAGGTGGACTGATCTACACAATGGCGCCGGAACTCACGTATACAAGAAGCAAGCAGGCAGGGAGGTGGATCGATTCACTGACTCACGTAGCTACCTAGCTTCTAGCAAGATGCTGAATTGTATCGCCGTGTACACAACAAACGCGCACAGGTCACGGGCTCATGACACACATGTATGATGGTGGTGGCGGCGATCAACACGATCCGGTTGGTGCGGGCTGAGGGTGGCGTGAGCTGAGGGCGGCCGCTTACACCTTGATGGTCAGCCAGCGGAGGTGGCGTTGCCGCGGTGGTGGACTCGGCCGTCGCACTCCTTTAGGCTTTGTTCGGTTACACCCTGTCTCAAGGGGATTGGAGGGGATTTGGGGAGGATTTAACTTGTATGGGATCCATTCCCTGCCAAACCCCTTCAAATCCATGCCAACCGAACGCAGCCTTACGGGTGCAGATACATGGCTCAAAGACCAGGGGCAGATCGATGAGATCGTCTCGTTGCTTATCTGTTAACGCGCTAGGGCTGGCTGGAGGTGGCAGTAGCTCTTCGGGGAAGAAGGCAGTGGGCTTCCTGTCGTGTACGTGTACGCTGATGTGGTCTGGAGGCGCGATGAGCGGCGACAACATGGCTTGCGGCTGTTGGAGCTTCCTTGCACAGACCTGGCCAGTGGGCCCCAATCAAGCCAAGGTTTACTACTATGAAGTTTAGGCTGATGGTTCGGACACCCTTATGTCCCAAGGTACTCATACGGTCATACCCATACATCAGTATCACTACTTTCGAAATGCAAGAGGACGATCCCCACCTTCAAATGATGGAGGCCCTTGAAGACAATTACTTCAATGAAACGTAGTAATTCGATTCGGCTACCCTTTTTTCATAAAGCTAGGATGTTACCATTGTAAAATAATCCCTTCATTTTAAAATATAATGCATATTTATTTTGACCCAAGTCAAACATAGTTTTTTTTAGCAAAAAAGTCAAACCTAGTGAAGTTTGACCTTTGACCAAGTTTATAAAACAACCATTATTGCCAATATGAAATCAACCATTAGATCCACAGAATACATATTTATGGTAGTATTATATAGGTTGATATATGTCTCCAATATATACTTGCTCTGAAGTTTGACTATGATAAGAGTAATATACACTGTGAAACAAAGATAACATTTCTATTTATTTATTTTTGTCTCGCGGATCAATCCTTTGACATTTTATTACCACAACACAACACACACGCAAAAGACAGACATGGCTTAGAATACACTGTTGGCTTCAGCATCATGCGATCGCAGGCTTCTTGACAGACGCAGCGGCAGCGGGCACTGGCGGCGTCGCCAAGTCGCAGCCGGCCTACCAGCCCGCGACGAACTAGCTGGACTCGCATTTGGCCTTGCAGGCAGGCGGGGTCGTGCACACGGCGGGGCAGAACTTCCCTTTCGGGCAGGGCACACACCCGCAGCGTGCGATGCACGTCGCTAGCCCGTCATCAGTCGGCTGCCCTGATATGCCCGGGGCCAGCGCCGTGGCACATAGGGCGGCCAGGAGCACGACGGCGGCGAACTTGAGAGCGGGAGCAGCCATGAGATGAGATGAGAGGAGAGGAGATGCTATGCTTTTGGGTTGATCAGACAGGAGCCGGGGACGCTATTTATAGGCTATATACAGTAGTAGATGAATAAGGAAGCATCATGTAGTTTGAATTGTGCACCATGTAGTATTGACTTCACGTTACATGCTTATCTTGAGTGGAGACCTCACGATACATTGTTGACTGCACAACTTCTTTGACGTTCTCTTCTTTTTTCCTTGAACCCAGACTATTTATAGGCTATAATAGTAGTAGTTGATTAATGAAGCACCATGTAGTTTGAATTTTGCACCACGTTGTTTTGACTTTACGTTACATTCTTATATCCAGAGGAGACCTCACGATACATTGTTGACTGGAAGAGCATCGATCGGATCGGATCGGATCTTATTAGCTCGGGCTCTGTCCCTCATCATTTGACTTTTAGCTAACAGCGCACCTTCTTTGACCTTCTCTTGTTTCTTCTTGAACCCAGGCTGTATTGCATGCGCTCATACATCTATATTGTACCGGCCAAGTCAAAACTCCATGTATAAATCCAAAGCAGTCCTGTTCACAAATGTTCAGACTAGGCAATAGTGGTTCAATTCGTTTAGCATAGTGAAAAAAACGCATCAAGTTAGCGGCCCCAAATCGTCCCATTGAGCGAATCGGGTCGCTCGCCACCACCGGTGCTCAGGGCCCTCCTCACGCTCTTTCTCCCTCACCGTCATCGGCAGTTGTCGTCCGGGCAAATCTCCGGTTGATGGTCGACGGCGCCGTAACTCTTCTTCCCTGGCTCTTCCTCCCGGTGCTGATCTGGATGCTGTCATGAAGGTCGTGGGCGTGGCGGCGGCGGAACTCTTGGTCATGGGCCCTTTCTACCACGTGCTGATATGGATGCGGTCATGAAGGTTGTGGGAGTGGCGGCGACTGCCGGTGTCGATTGCACTGATGGTCGTGCTTCCCATGCTCCGCATCTTGTTCGGTGTTCCCTAGCCTGGTGGCTGTGATGCTAAGGCAGAGCAAGGCACGAGGCGGTGATTCTGACCGTTCCTTGGGCAGATCCGACCACCTATGTTGGTGGAGCTCGATCTGGGGTGTGGTGGTTATTGTTGTTGCCATCGTGCGATGATACTCGTCGTCCTGATCCAGCCAAACTTGGGTTGGGATGTTGGAGTGGCCGGTTCATAACCCAAATTTGCTCGTTGAGGTGACCACTTCGGCATGCGGCTGCCACTTTATTGCAGCGCTAGCCGTCTTGTTGCGGATTGCGGTGTCCACCAAAAGGTCTTCGGGAGGGGTTTTCCCTTTATATTCAGCGAATAACTTTGATAACGAGATGCAAACTATGGACAACGGCTTGATGCAGAGGGATGGTTGTGCAGTGGCGGCGGTTGCACATCGCATGTGGCTGCTAGGTGACGGAAAAGTGGTGGCGACAACACATGACTGACATCAATGATGGTGGTAATCGAGCACCCGATCTCGAGTTCTGTGGTGAAAGCCTAGGTCTGACCCAAGTTAGTTATATCTAGCAATGGAGATGTTTTTACATAGTTACCTTGTTGAAGGGATTGCCCGGATACACTTGGACTGGTTCATCAAGATGAAAATCTAGATTCCGGCCTTGGGTGTTTGCATCGAACGACGACCGTGCTTGAGCGTCCCTTCTTTCCTCATCATCATGCGGTGTCGTGAGATGGTTGGGTGCGGATATGAAGTTTGCTGATTGTGGATCTGTTCGCTCTGGGTTTTTTTTTCTCGCCTACGCATAACTTTGGTCTTATATGACTTTGCTATTGGTCTGTGTGTTTTCTATATATATGCATTAATATTAGCTGTGTTTAGCCTAGCTATGCAAAGGCTGGGAGTGTGCTCATTCTGTCCGTATCATCTTTATGCTCTATTTAAGCTAATAAAGTCGACCCTTTGCGGATGTTTTTTCCTTTCTTATGCTAAATTTATCGCTTGTTAGCAATTAGGCAAGTGATCCCGAAGCGTTGAGGAGCAAGCGCATCTCGCTCAATACAGAGCGAATCATAACTACCACAAGCAGAGTGCACGCCAGGAGTTGCCCACACGGTGGACGTACATTCCTTTCTCTAGGGACTTATCGCCAGCTTCAACTGGATGGCGAACAACGCTTGCATGGGTGTGTTCGCTCAGCTGCACACCCCGACATAGAAAGAGTTCACCCACGAGTTCGTCGCAACTGTCGAGGGTACTGTCGATATTTGAGGGGTGCAGCATAGCCCCTTCACCATCAGCGGCACTCCCTACACGGTAACTCTGCAGCGCCTCTCCGACATGTTCAGCTTCCCCAACGGCACTTCCAATGGCGAATGAACCAATGGTTTGAATGATGGAGGACCTCCAAGACAGTTACTTCATGAAACTTAAATCCGTTCCGTTTATACTTAATGCTCTGAAGTTTGATTATGATAAAGCCAATATACACTGAAACGCAGATGACATTTCTATTTATTTATTTTGTACCAGGGGTCGATCCGTTTACACTTTATTAGCACATCACAGCACATAGACGCACGCATACAATACACAGCTGGATTGAGCTTCATGCGCTCGCGCGCAGGCCACGTCACCAGAGTCGCAGCCAGCCTAGCAGCCTGTGCCGGAATAGGTGCAGCGGCATCTGGCTGCGCAGGGCGGCGGGGGAGTGCAAATAGCAATGCAGACCTTCCCTTTCGGGCAGGGCACACACCCGCAGCGCCCGATGCACGTTGCTAGCGCGTCTGCCGGCTGCCCCGAAACGGCCGGGGCCAGCGCGGCCGCGCAGAGGGCGGCCAGGAGCATGACGGCGGCGAACTTGAGAGCCGGAGCAGCCATGAGATGAAAGTAGAGAGGGGAGAGGAGATGGTATGCTTTGGGTTTGGGATGATTAGACGGGAGGCCGAGACGCTATTTATAGGCTTGGAGTGGAGCATGTAATATTGACTGCACGTTACATGCTCATCTCGAGAAGATAACTCACGATATAAAGTTGACGTGGAGAGGATCGTTCCGATCCGATCCTATTAGCTCGGGCTTCTCCCGTCCTCATTAGAATTTTAGCTAACAGTACACCTTTTTTGACGTTCTCTTGTTTTTCGTTGAACCCAGGCCGTACAGCATGCGTTCATACTCTCTCCATTTTTATTTACTCCGCATATTAGATTTAACTGAAGTCAAACTTCATAAAATTTGACCAACTTTATAGAAAAGAATATACACATCTACCATAACAAATCTACAGGATGTGAAAGTACATTCAATAATGAATCTAATGGTATTAATTTGTTATTATATATGTTAATATTTTTTTTTGTAAACTTTGTCAAAGTTTACAAATCTTGACTTTGACCAAACCTAATATGCGGACTAAATAAAAACAGAGGGAGTACATGTATATTGTGAGGGCCAAATCTAACGCACGCGTTTTCACACATTCACACGAGCCAATATATAGTGGCCCAATCTGTTTGAGAGCGGGGAAAACAAAATAGCCCGATTATATGGGAAATTCGATGAAGGAGCACAAAAGAGCATGGTTGATTAAGGGACAATTAAAAGAAAAAAGAAACGACAACGCCAACACCGGTCAACTTAACCTCCGCCATCAACATGCCCACAACCCGGACATGATTGAGCAAACTCAATGATGACGCCTTCAAGAAGGAAAACAACACTCTTGGGCGCCGAAATCGCTGGCATAGACCCTCGTTAAAGATTTAAGTTTCGCCCGGACACCAACCAAGCAGTAAAACTAGCTAAAGAGTTTTAGAAGTACATCGATGTTGAATTGGCTGCATATTGACTTTGAAAATGGTTGCAAAATCATTTAGATAGCAATAGTTCCAGTCATACAAGCAAGAGGCTGAATTATCCACATTTTGACTTTGAAGAGGATCACCGAGATCTTGCCCGCTAGTGATGGTCTACATGCTGCTAGAAACTTGAACAAGACTCAAGTAACAAACACGATAGTTGATGAACTGTTTGGGTAATCGGTCGATAAGCTTGTGATCAAAATTTTGCAATGCGAAAAAGGACCCTCCTTCAGCTACAATGATTATGCTAACTGAATCTATAGCTGGGTGATGTTGAGGAGGCTCCCGATGCCCAGGTACCCTGCCAGAGGGATGGTGTAGTCTGTGACCACCCTCACGGGTGCTGGCCCCGTCAAGAGGAGCCCGCCATGGTCCATCCTGTGAGAGAGCCATGCCAACATCACACTCGACAGCTGGGAGAGGTTGACGCCTGCATTTCCTGGCAATAATTTTAGACACTCTCCTCGATGGGACATGAGATATATATTACAAGAGAATGTTCAAAGATTTGTTACCTTCAAGAACTTCAGGAGACACCAATGTAATGAGCGATTCAGCAGCATACTGGATAATAGAATGTGCTCGTGACTTGAAGATGAATATGATGCCCACTAGCAATGTAATTTGAGAAGCTATGAAGAGTTTCCTGTCAAAATGTCAACAACTTTGGTAAGATGTCCACTCTGAAATTTTGTTGGCAGGGCCACGGCAGCAGAAAACTATGAACGCATATAGGCTAAAGATAGCACAAGACTGTGAAGGGCTCAGACGCAATTGAAAACAAACGTGTCCTCGCACATGTTGCTGACAAATGTTCCAACAACAACGTTAATAGATTTGGAACATTATTTTTGTTGATAATTAGCAAAATAGCCCATGCGTTGTAACGGGAGAAGAAATACGACACACCCCGAATCCAATAACCATGACTGAAGGCCCAATAGGAGAACGTCATTTATGTCCACGTGCATCACATCTGTGTTGCGGCTTATCCGCCTTCCCACCTTCGCTGACGGTGGCCTTAGTGCTGACACAACCATACTGTGTTTGTGTGCACTTTAGCTATATTTCAGTCAGCTTACTTTTAGTTTTGTTGTCAGTCAATTTTCTGGCCCTTGGATTATGCTTTGAGATTTGAGTAGTGTTTCTATTTTTTTCTGTCATGTTTTGCTGGTGTACTTGGGCTGTTTGGATTCGACTGACCCCTATTTTGGTTTAGTCAATTTCCTTCTTGGGCTGAATTTTGGTGTGTGCATGCTTTTTTTTCCATGGGTTTGCTTTTGTTTTCTGCACGTGTACGCTTTTATTTTTCTGTTTTTCAGTTCATTTTTTTAATCTGTATTTCTGGATGTTGTGTGTGTGTAAATGATACATGTACAAATTACATTAGAGTACAGAAACTTCACTCTTAAATATTTATTCTACATATTATAAAAAGTGCATTTTTTGTGCTAATCATGTGGAATTTTTTGTTTTCCCATTTTCCTTATTCTTTAAGGGTAATCACAATGCTAATTCTTTTGTACTAATTGTTTTCCTAATTAAATACATTTTCTATTATTATGTGTATGTACGCATGAAAGTTCTATACAATATTTGTGTAAACTATACTGACTGCTTAAGTTGCATTATTATATGTGTATTCATTGCATATTATAAAAAGTGCAATTTCACTGCAAAGTTGCGTGAAAGTTTTTTTTATTTTCTTTCTTCTTAAGTGTAATACCAATGTCACTAATTTACTCTCTCTTAGAAAACTTTATTTGTTTTATTAAGTTTAGTTTTTAATTCATTTCCTGTTTTTAAGGACGATACCAATGCCACTAATTTATTCCTTGTTAAAAACTTTGTTTTTATGTAAAATTCACTATTATATGTTGATGCTTACATAACTAAAAAGTGCACTATATTTGTAAATTGTGTGCAAATTGTATCATTATTGTTTTGTACTTTCTTTCTTCTTAAAGGGTGGTACCAATGCCACTATACTTCATTTCTTCATAGAAAATTAATTTTTATTTTTGTGTTTGTAAGTAAGTATACACGCAAGTATGATACACCATGTGTGTGAATTATAGTAGAGAGCAAAACCTGCACTGTATATGCTTAATTTTTGCAATTACAAAAGTGCAATTTAAGGGCATACTTGTATGCAAGTTATTTTTTAATCTTCTTTCTTCTTAAAGGGTTTCATTTTCCCCTAGAAGACTTCATTATTTTTTTCTATATTCTTAAATAGTTCCATTCTTACATAGAAAACTTCATTATTTTGTTTTAGTTTTAGTTTAAGTATTTTTTTAAAGGGTTTCAATATTCCATAGAAAACTTCCTTATTTCGTTTTTGTTTTATTTTTTATTTTCTTTCTTCTTAAAGGGTTTCATTCTTCCCTATAAAATTTCATTGTTTTATTTCTGTTTTCCTTCTTTTTTTCTTCTTATAGGGTTTCAATCTTCCTAGAAAATTCATAATTTTATTTTTATTTCTATTTTTTCTTAAAGGGTTCTATTCTTCCCTAGAAAGAAAATCCTCAATTTGGTATCATTTTAATTTTTATTTGATTTCATTTTCTTTCTTTAACGATATTTCCAATATCGTTCCACTATTATATGGTTATCATTCCGTATTATAAAAGCACAATTTCTGTGTAAAATGTGTGCCATTTTATTGCGAAACCCTTCTGTGTAAATTGTGTGTAAGTTTTGTCAATATTTGAGTTGATTTCTGTATTTTATTTCTTTTTAATGATAAGACCAATTCCACTAGTTATACCTTCTGAGGAAACTTCTTTGTTGTGGAAAACTTTCACCGGTATATACTTATTCTTGCATAATATAAAAGAAACTCAAGAAAACACGTCTTTCACCATTTTATTTTTTTCATGTCTTTCCTTTTCTAGCGGTAATACCGATGTCACTAATCGATTACTTTTCAGAAAACGCTTCTTTTACGGAAATCTCACTATAATATGCTCAGTTATGCTTTTTTTTTATTTTTCTGTTTTTTGTTTCTATGTGATTTCTTTTTTCTTTTTTCTTTTCTTTATTGGTTATTTTTTATTCTTTATGGGTTTTTGGTCGAGTGTCATTATAAACACACAAATACTATATAATATTTGTCAAAAATTCCTGATTACATGATTATTTTTGCATATTAGGATAAACTATAAAGTGCAATTTCGGTGCAAAATTGGGCGCAAGTTGTATTTAATTTTCTTTCTTCTTAAAGGAAATATATTATTTCATTTACACTGTGTGTAAATTATAGTAAAATGCGAAAAATGCACTATTATATTATACTTCGCATATTTCAGAAAGTGCAATTTCAGTGCAAATTGTGCGAAAGTTTTGAAAGCATTTTCTTTTTCATTGCACATATAGTCACTAATGATTGCATATAACATGTTGTGTTGTCGTTCGGAGAATGGCTGTGATGGTTGGTCTTCCTTGTGATTAATTAAATGCTAATAAGCATTGCTTAATGAACTAAATATTGCTCATGAGACTGTGCGGTTGTGTGCATGCATGCATCGCATGGAAGTGAATAAAGGACTAGTTCGAGCTCCGCTCCAGCCACACCTGAGTAGCACTACACATCATGCATGGATGGAGTCTCAAGATCAACCCATACAATGCTTTGTCCCTTCATTCCCACTTGGAGCAAATCGAGCGAAACAAATTTGGGTCAGTCGACTGACCCAAATTTCGTTTTTAGTTGATTGATCTCTAGCCAGTCCCGTTTGAGTGTGGTGTCTCTTTCTTCACATAAGATGAGAAATCTACTTTCTTTTGCCTCCTGGGAGGTTTTGTTGAGGTATGCATGCCAGGTTATAGATGGTTTCTTTTGCCCGAATGTGGTTTTGCTAAGGTGTTGATTTCTACTCCGGATATACACCCGTACTAAACAAAGACAAATCATGCGCTACTGATTAATATTGCACCCTAAATTGCATTTTCAAAGTGTTTAACGGGTAAAACGACATCATACTCAAATTCTACACTTTTTCTAGTCAATTTTCATATATAAGTAAAAATTGGAGTTAGGGTTTAGAAGATATGAATATTTCTTAAAAATATTTTAATCTGCCTACGGATTACGGTTTATTAAACGAAATATCAGGTGGAGATATTCATTTTCCTGAAGAGGCGGATAAGATATTAGGTTGCTATTTGATACCGCCAAAAAGACAAAATAAAATTCTAAGGAATAAAAAAAGGGAAAATTGGGTCTATTTAGCAACACTTTTCCCACAGGATCTCTTGCAAGAAGAAAATAATCTGCAAACATCAACCAGAGAACGAAGAATCACTGTGTCCGCCGCAAGAGCAAGAGAAGGGAAAGGACACGACCTCTAAGCTGGTGTAAGCGGAAGGTTTTCTGGGTTCACGTAAAATAGGACCGTGGGTCAAATAGCCGAAAATCAAGGGGTTTTCTGCGAAAAATGAAACATTATTCTAGTCACTTGAAATATGATTGAGGTTTGATTTCGTGAAATAGTAGGGGGGTTTCTGCAAAAAGCATGGCGGACGGGCAGACACACTTTTTTCTTTATTAGTAGCTATAGAAGTAGAGGTATAGATGTAATGCAAAAAAACTTATAGTAGTTTCTTGGTTTTATATGATAGAGGGGACAGAAGGTCAGGGAGTAATACTCGAATGACCTCGCCACCCTCGCGGACAGTAGCCACAGTGCTGACACAACCACAACATGTTTGAATGTCATTAATCTTAAGGTGTGTGTCTCTTTCTTTACATAAGATGAGAAATCTAATTTCTTTCCTCCTTGCGAGGTTTTGTCGATGTGTGGATGGGAGGTTATAGATGGTTTCTTTTGTGCCTAATGTGGTTTTGCTAAGGCGTTGATTTCTACTTGGGACATACACTCGTATGAAACAAAGACGGATTGTGTGCTATTGATTAATATTGCACGCTAAATTGCATTTTGAAAATGTTTAACAGGTAAAATAACATCATATTCACACTACTTAACAGTGAAAATAACGCACTCGCCATTGCGCTAGGAGGCTCCCGATTCTCATAGTTTTGAACTAAGTCAACCTTAGTTTATTGTGGTCAAGTTTATAAAATATCAATATTCACACCACCAAATAAGTATTTAGGTCCGCATAAAATATACTTTATATTGCATTTATTTGGTATTATACAGGTTGATAGTTTCTAATATATTTGGCCAAACATTTTGAAGTTTGTATACACAGAAACCAAGATAACATTTCTAATTGTTTTTTTGGCTCACGGTAGCCAACGACTGAGCTAGTTGCTCCCAATTAATTAACCAATAGGCCACCGTAAGGCTTGAACATTTCGATGAGAATCTGACCAACAACCCCAACGGATCGACCGTTGACACTTTATTACCACACAAACACGCACATGCAGTATATGGGTGGACACAAAGGCTTACAATACACAGTAGTAAATGCTAGCCGCTGGCTTCAGCACTTGCGCTCGCATGGCTTCCGGACGGACGGAGCAGTGGCGCGCGCAGGGCCGCAGCCGGCCTAGCAGCCCGTGCCAGAAAAGGTGCAGCGGCATCTGGCCTCGCAGGACGGCAGGGGCGTGCACACAGTGATGCAGACCTGTCCTTCCGGGCAGGGCACACACTCGCAGCCCTCGATGCATGCCGCGAGTGCATCCGTCGGCTGCCCCGACGCGGCTGGGGCCAGTGCGGCGGCGCAGAGGACGGCCAGGAGCACGACGGCGGCGAACTTGAGAACGGGAGCAGCCATGTGATGAAAGTAGAGGAGAGAGGATGGTATGTTTTGGGATGATCAGACAGGAGAGACGGAGACGCTATTTATAGGCTAGTAACAGTAGTTGTACTTTTGCACCATGTCTTGAGAAGATACCGCACGATGTATAGTTTTTTTTTTTTTTGATCAGCCTCACGATGTATAGGTGACATGGAGAGGATCTTTTGGATGAGATCGTATTAGCTCGTGCTCCAGCTCTCTTGTTTTGACATTTAGCTACATCACACGTTTTGTTGACTTTCTCTTCTTTTTCGTTGAACCCAGGCCGTACTACATGCGTTCATACATGTATGTTGTAGCGGCCTTTTTCATTGATTCCAGGCAGCACTGCGTGCGTTCATACATGTATATTGTACCGGCTAACGCGATGTAAACTCTGAAACAATCTGGTTTACATACCTTCAGACCAGATAATTGTAGTGGTCAAATCTGCTTGAGAGTGGAAACAATAGAATTGCCTGGTTTGTATGAGAATTTAGGTCCAACGGCAGAAGATGGCATGATTAATTAAGTGACAATTAAGAAAACAGAAAAGAAACAAAAAATGCCGGCACCGGCTCAGCCTCCATTACCAACATGCCCACAACCCGTAGACGATGAGCAAGCTCTTCAAATACGCCTGTAGGAAGGAAAACTACACTGGCATTGACCCTCATTGAAGACTTAAGTTTCGCCTAGAGGTGCCCGCAAACACCTCGCCAAACCTCGGGGAAGAGGCTGGCCACATTATCAGCCCCCCTCGTCCCAAGGCAACCAATGAATCAACCAATGGCAGGCTAGTAGTAGTGGCATCTCTCCAGACAGATAGTGTGGTGTGGTGAACAAATTATAGTTGTGTAGCGATTAAATTGCAATATTTATACTATTAATGACTATTATCATTCATGGCAAATCTTGTATAGGTATTATCATTCATGACTCTTATCCAACTTCATGTACAACTAATACTCTACCCCAAGACCGCTATTGAGCATGCATTTGAATTATTATGTTCAAAACAAATAGAGCATAGCAATAAGCATGATGACATAATGTAGATAATAAAATTACCATCCAAGTGTTATATAGAAACCATCATTTTATACTTAGTGTCACAATACATGCTCAATACCTTATTGCCACTGGGGTAGATTACACTGCAAATTGAACCCACTACTATGCACAACTACCTCCGAAGAACAAACTATCAATCTTGGCTAGAGACAACAAATACACATAGCTACTTATTTATAAAGAAAAGAAACTTCATAAGATTCAATATAATTTAAGGAACAATCTGATCATAAAGTGAAAATTCATCATATGCCAACAAACACAAACACTGATTACATCATATTGATCCCGAGATTGAAAGTGTGTAGATACTAAGTGACTGACAGTGGGAGTAGTAATGTAGGATCATGCAGTGAGATCTACATGTATAATGCATGTGTGTAGAACTAGTATGAGCATTGACTGCAGCTTTGGAATTGAAGTGGAGGTCTGGAAGAGAAATGTGCAAGATGTCGAGATGCGAACTGCCGCAGATGACCTAGGCTGATGATAGTCACTTCGTGAGTCTCAGACATTCGTTGAGCAGGTTGGGCATGACTGCTTGGCCAGAGGAGTATCGTGCCACGGTGATGAATGCGTTCGGCTAAGTGCAGCATACTTTGAATAGGTGATACATTACGTTACGACCTAATAACTCTGTACTTGCCCAGATATGTGCTATCTTCCTATTTGGGCATCAGCAAGTCTATGGCAACACATATGTGGAGATCACTCTCAGTTGATCGGTACTGCTTTGAGCCAGTACCAGTGTACCCAGTGAGTATAACACGGCAATACTGGCTAGCACTAATTTCATGTGCGCATGTCGAACTGGCGGTAAGGACGTCACTCGGCGTGGGCTACGACTGATGGGCAGCTTTCAGTAGCATGAGCCAATGTAGACTGTAGGTTATCTGTGAGTGCGGTATCTTAGGACTCGTTGAGTATTTGATGAGCCAATGGCAATTACCAAACAAGTGTAATAATAGGGATCCACAAACTAATGGCCATCTTACTGGTGACACTGGGATCATGCTACAGTAGCATCGCTAGCAGTCCGTTGCAGTTCTGAATGAACCATTGGCAACATTTGCAGTAGCACGGGTACCTGTTATCGGTGCAGATCTGTCTATCGTCTTATGGCATCTGACAGTCCTGTGGATTCCGATTGTGCACATATGACCAGCTCACTCTTGAGCTAGCATAGCGACTTGATGTCTGAGATCAGTCTACGTGCTGCTACCTTGATCCAGACACCGATGGACATGTTTCAGAACTCGTCGGAGAAAAGGATCCAGACGATGCGAAGGATACAGTGAGTTAAGGACATGGACAAAGATTGTTCTGCTAACTGACTATTGGCCAATTGGTGACTAGCATTAAAGAGACATGTTGAGATAACTGATACAGAGTATAACCTGATATAAATCGATATGACACACAAACCGTGATTGACTGGATACGTCTATGTGTTTTGTGTCGACATACTTGATCATTATTGCTAGACTCAGTGTAATAGTAGAATCAATACCGTTTGCACTTTGAGACTGCAATCTAGCTGGTCAATGCTTCATGTTGACAGAACATGCACTGTACGATCGGGGTTGAGGATGCCACGGCGTCCTCTCGTATGGCACTTCCAGCAGAGCGATGGCAGAACAGCCGGCCTGCATGAGGCAAGCAGGAGTGCAGATCGGCTGGAACCGAGTCGTGAGCGACTGCTCGGCATGTCACGGCGCTAGCGTCTAGCCGGTCGACAGCTCTGGTAGCGTATGGACGCTGCGCTGATCGCTGGCACAAGCGCTCGACCACTAGCTCGTACCTAGAGAGGTCTAGACTGACTCGACGCTGCTTCACGTCCTATCCAGTGTATTCGTTGACGACGATGCCGATCGCACGCACGCTGTAGTACTCATCGCAGCTGCACCTTCGCTCACGATTCAGTCTATCGAGGCAGCAGCCTCATGATGCCGCTTCGAATGCGCCAGGAGTCGATGTCTAGGTAATCGCTTGCGCCCAGCTTGAGTACACCATGTCTGGATGGGTCAGTAACATCTCATTTGCAGGCTAGCGATTATGGACCATGCAGGCAGTACAGTACGCAAAGATCAGTCCAAGACCTTATGTGACCAGAGCGGATGCGATATCGACTTGAGTTCTGTAAGCTACGACATCATCGTACGATTAGTAACTCGTGTGCTTGTCACACATATGCGCCTGATCTTGTGAAGGATCGACTACAACTACATCATTCATAATATTCCTTACTGCATATCCTTAGCCAGTATCGAGATACTCGGATCAGACGCAGCATTATCCGGGACTCTCGGTATCCGTCGTAGCCTGCACAGCACTCAAGTCCTGCCGATGCCGGATCACATGCGAAGCTGGATCGAGCGCGGTATGGCATCAGCCGGCAAGGAATCGTAGTATCCGATCCAGGCTGCTGGAGTAACCTCACAGATCGTCACGATGATCCGACTCGTGGCATAGAGGAGATGAACGAGTTGACCATAGGGAAGTGAGTGAAGTAAGAAGATGATTGATCAGGGCTATGTATCAAGGATGCATTGTAATACGACTAGTTACTACGGTAGTCAGCACAGTAGGTGATCAGACGACTGTGTGAGTACTAGTAACTGCCTATTAGGCTATGGTAGCTGAGTGAACACTAATGCTGTCAGCATGCAAGATCTGCTTGAGCGGTTTGGTCCGCAGTATGAAAGTTGTGTGAACAGCTACTATGACATCCTGTCAGACGATGCGTAACTGCTGCTGACGCAGCTTCTTGCAATGCCCAGGACGTCGTGCCAGCGCTACGCTACTGGTCAGTAGGACGACTGGCTGCTGCTGGCATGCGGCACGTCATCTGGAACGCTCAGCTGCGGGTGGCGTCGAACACATGCTCGTGACCGTGCAGTCGGGAGCGCACAGCCTGGCTATTACCAGGCCGGCTGGCAGAGCCAGTTACTATCAGGGAATGACAGGGACAACCCAGGTCGCTAGACATTAAAGTATGGGGCTCAATAGCTGAGGTTGGCTACGTCACTTTGCTAAGTGTCCCGTAATGTTCTTTAAAGCTGTAATTTCCAAATTTTGAACTACTATAGTTCACCTGCCAATCAATTTACTTCGTTGATTTGACCAAATTTTAAGGACTAAAGTAATTATTCATGAAGAGCAGTATGTTGTTTGACTTTCATTACCTTATACCTATGGACGTATACATTTGCGAGCATCTCAACGAGGAAACAGGTCTAGCGGCTAGTCCCAGATAGTGAGTTTGCCTATACCGATCCTTTGCCAGACTTCGTAAGATGTAAAAAAAGGAAAAACTAAAAAGAAAATTTTGGACGGGTCTCCATGTAAGATCCTGTGGATATAGCATCGACTTAGAATTGGTAAAGTCTCGGTCGACTGAGATTTAGCAATCCGTTTTTTCATAAAACTAGGATGTTACCGTCCTAAAATAATCTCCTGATTTTGAAAAATAATGCATATTCATTTTGACCCAAGTCAAACATAGTTAAGTTTGACCTTTGACCAAGTTTGCAAACAATCATTATTGACAATACGAAATCAACCATTAGATCCACATAAAAGATATTTTTATACTATATTTATTTGGTATTCTATAGGTCAATATATGTTTCGAGTATACTTGCTCTGAAATTTGACTATGATGAAAGTAATATACACTGTGGAACGAAGATAACATTTCCATATACTTATTTTTGTCTGATGGATCGATCCGTTGACATTTTATTACCACATGACAGCACAGACACGCACAATACATGCAGACATACAGGGCTTACAATACAGTGTTGGCTTCAGCATCATGCGCTCGCAGGCTTGCTCACGGTCGCAGCAGCGGCGGGCGCAGGGGGCGTCGCCAGGTCTCAGCCGGCCTACCAGCCCGCGCCGACTACTGGGACTCGCATTTGGCCTTGCAGGCAGGCGGGGTCGTGCACACGGCCGGGCAGAACTTCCCTTTCGGGCAGGGCACACACCCGCAGCGCGCGATGCACGTCGCTAGCCCGTCATCCGTCGGCTGCCCCGATGTGGCCGGGGCCAGCGCGGCGGCGCAGAGGGCGGCCAGGAGCATGACGGCGGCGAATTTTAGAGCGGGAGAAGCCATGAGATGAGAGGAGAGGAGATGGTATGCTTTGGGTTGATCGGACGGGAGCCGGGGACGCTATTTATAGGCTAATAAAAATATGTAGGAGTAGATGAATAAGGAAGCATCATGTAGTTTGAATTGTGCACCATGTAGTATTGACTTCACGTTACATGCTTATCTTGAGTGGAGACCTCACGATCGATACATTGTTGACTGGAAGAGCATCGATCGGATCGGATCGGATCGATGCTTTTCGGGTCAACAATGCATAGCCTATAAATACAGCGCACCTTCTCACGATACAATGTATGCTCTTTAGTTCAACCCTCGTCATTTGACTTTTAGCTAACAGCACACCTTCTTTGACCCTCTCGTCTTTTTCCTTGAACCCAGGCTGTACTGCAACCGGCCGAGGCATAACGCCATGTACGCAACCCCGTTCACAAACGTTCAGACTAGGCAACAGTGGTTCAATTCATTTAGCATATAGTGAAAAAACGCATCTTGCTAGCGCCCCGCGTCGTCCCATCGGATGACTCAGGTGGCTTGCCGCCGCTGCTGATGGCCCT
Source organism: Aegilops speltoides (assembly GCA_021437245.1). Classification (NCBI taxonomy): domain Eukaryota; kingdom Viridiplantae; phylum Streptophyta; class Magnoliopsida; order Poales; family Poaceae; genus Aegilops; species Aegilops speltoides. Next base: position 27,088,556 of record CM038147.1, read on the forward strand.
CCTCGCACACTTTCTCCCTCGCCGTCATTGGCAGTTGCCGTCCGAGCCAAAGCTGCTGGTCGAGTGTTGGCGACAACACATGATTGACGTCAATGGTGGTGATAATGGAGCACCTGATCTCGAGTTCTGGGGTGAAAGACTTGGTCTGACCCAAGTTTGTTATACCTGTCAATGAGGATGTTTTTATATCGATCACTTCTTCTTCGGTACAACCCCCCTAAAAACATCAACGGTCCAGATCGTCCTATACCCCTTCGCTTGAAAACTTAAAAAAGGGTAGGATGGTCTTTGCCCATGCCCCTCCCTCAGTCCCGCCCGTGGACGTACCAGCGGCCGTCGGCGACGTCGTCTCGCTTTTTTTTACTGTGGCGACGTACGGTTTTTTTTTCCGTCGGTGGTCCAACCGCGCGTCGCCCGGGGAAAGCGCGTCGTGGCGCGTGAACTGCGACCCGCCGCCCGTCCGTCGCCTCATTGCGGCCCCGCCGCCCGCCCCGTCCGTCGCCGCTTTGCCGCCGCCCGTCCGTCCGTCGCCTCGCTTTGCCGCCCTCGGCTGCCGTCGATTGAATGTTTTCCGTCGGTGGCTGCTGCGTCGGTGGTCAAACCGCGTCGCCGGGGCAAGCGCGTCGTGGCGCGTGAACTGCGACCCGCCGCCCGCCCGTCGCCTCGTCTCGCCGCCCGCCGCCCGTCCGTCGCCGATTGCCGCCCGCCGCCCGTCCCTCGTCGCGCGCGCGCCGCCCTCGGCTGCCGTCGCATTGAGCTTATACCGACCCGGCCGCCCGCTTCCCCCGCCGTCTCCCTATAAAAACCCGCCCCGTCCGCCCGTCGCTGCAAAACACCGCTCCCGTCTGCCCTCCCGTCTCCACCTCCCAAAAAAAAACGCCCGGCCGTCTCCACAGCGTCTCTTAGTAAGCCCGTCGTTATCAAGCCCAACGGGCGACTACAACAGGCGTTTCGGAGGACGCAGTGGAAATCAGGCCCAACAAGGGCAGAATCGACGCGGCACATCGACGGGGAAGTATTCAAAGGAGCTCAGTGCAACGACGGGAGAGTATATAAACAGGTCGTCGTCCCCTTCGCCGGCGAGGTGGGACTAAACTTCCGTCGGCTGCGGGGCGACGTGGACACAGCAAGACGCGACGTGGGCCGGCCCAAAAAGGCAGTGGACGGCACGGTCTTCTCTACTGCTCGACGCGCCGTGGGCCGGCCCAAAAAGGAAGTGACGGCGCGGTCTTCTCGACCGCCCGACGCGCCGTGGGCCGGCCCAGTTACCACCGCTGTGACGCCGCGCCAGTGAAACCGACGCAAGTTTAGTCCCACCTCGACGGCCGAAGGCGACGACGACTAGTTTATATACTCAGCTCCCGTCGTTGTATTGAACTTCTCTGATTACTACCCCGTCGACTTGCCGCGTCGATGCTGCCCTGTTGGGCCTGGTTTCTCCACGGCGTCCTCCGAAACGCCCGTTGTAATCGCCCGTTGGGCTTGATAACGACGAGCTTACTAAGAGACGGCTGTGGAGACGGGCGGGCATTTTTTTTCTTTTGTTAAAAAAAATAGTACACAGAGTACTTCTTCTATTTTTGACAGCCGACGGGACTGTAGTAAATACATGCAGAATTCATACAATAAGCTATGAATAGTGAATCTTTATATCAACAGCAATGTTGTCTGAACATAAAAATTGTCACCACAGTATTTTTATTGTAGTTGACAGAAAGTAACAAGTCTGAAATGACAACGGTCCGTACGCAATAATCATGTTTCACACATATAAAGTACTCAACACGAACAAAAATTTAATAAATGTTCTTCATATAAATGGAAGAGGTAAAACACTCGCATCGTCTTCACTTGAGTCTTCAAGCCCAGTTGCTGCACACAAAAAAATATGAGAATCAATGCACCGATAATGAAACAACAAAACTGACATAAATAAATAATAGACATACTCTTCATTTGTTCTGCATGTGCTCCTGTTATGACCTGAGCCTTTGCATAAGCTACATTTTCGTCCAGATTTCTCGTCAAATGCTTTAGGCCTCTCATTTTTTGTCACATCTGGGCCACCCTTACCGCGACCTCTACTGTTCTGCTTAGGTGCGCCTTTGGTGGAAACATTTACTGGATCACGAACAAGAATATGATCTCGGTTAGGCTCAAATGGATTACTGTTCACGAAACTTCGCTGAACATCATCTTCATTTCCCTGAATATCCTTATTCACTATAACATCATCCAGAGCTGCCATCAACTTGTCGAATAAGAAAGGATTACTGCATGCGACATGACAGGCTTCTGAAGATTTGATGGTCAACTCACTATATCTAGCTCTGTCCTCACCACTCGACCAACCCCACGCAAACAAATCGCTGGTGCGTTTCACTGGCAGTCCAGCTCGTGCTTTTTTTGAGAATCTTCGCAGGACACAACACTTGGGTATCACAGGTAAGTTCAGTGCATTCAAAACATGAATAATATGCTTGCAAGGAAGCCCTTTGCGAGTCATACTTCGGCAACTGCACTTTATAGTTTCTGCCGAGTTACCTGGCGTATAGTCCACATTAAATCTGTGATCCCTGTTATTCTTCCACGCAACCACAAATCTCTGACTATCGGTCCCTGTCAGTCTATCAATTACCTCAAGCTCATGTACCTTCTTCATATCTTGTTGCAACATATAAAAGTTTGCCTGCGTGAATGCTTTCGCAGCATACGACTCAATGGCCTGACACTCACCATCCTTTATTCTTTGGAAGAGTCTGTGATGCCGTGTAGTCATCATAAGCTTCATTCTCACGGAGGCGAACAATACAATTCTCGTAGTGTACAATCATGTCAACGATCGTCATACCATAGTCAAGATGAAGGTGCAGGCTGGAGTTCAGACTCTCACTCCTCTGATTACTGCGCATACCAAGGAAAAACCCACCAGACAAATATGATGCAGCCCAAAGCGTCCTCTTCCTGTACATCCTATGGAGCCATGTTTTCGTTTTCTCCGTCTGCCATTTGCGCACAAACGCGGCCCATCTCTCCTCAAAAACCTTATGTGTAGTGGCATAGTACAATAATGCCCTAAACTCCTTCAATGACTTGTGGTTGAGGTGTTTCTGCATATTCTTTTCAATATTCCATGAACATAGACGATGCCACACGTAAGGAAGCACCTTCCTAATAGCCCTTATCATCGCTGCATCTCCATCTGTAATAACAGATTTGGGCCTCTTCTGACAGTTAGCTTTCAAGAACGTGTTAAGCAACCAGACATATGTAGCCCCAGTCTCGTCTGAAACAATGGCGCAGGCGAATACAGTAGTGCAACGGTGGTTGTTCAGACCCACGAAAGGGATGAACGGCATTCCATACCTGTTCATCTTGTATGTGCTATCGAAGACAACAACATCACCATAGTCTAGATAATCCCGGCGTGACTGCGAATCACACCAGAAGAGGTTTTGGAGCCTGCCTTCAGCGTCAACCGTGTGCTCAAAGAAGAAGTCTGGATCTCTGTCCTTTCTGGTCAACATGATTCCTACGGCAGTATCAGCATCACCTTGTGCAAGCAATTTCATCTTCTCCCTATAGCACATGTTATACAGCTTTGTCCTCTGAAATGGTGACTTTGCATACGACCCATACCTGCTAACGATGTTGTCAAAGATGATATGTTTTCTTATCCCAGCTCCAGCCATAGCCAAGATCTCAGCTCTCTCAAATGCTTTGATCTGATTATGAGATCGGAGGAAAGGGACTTCGTCCGGTCGTGCAAGAGTGTGGCTGTGATCATCGGAGAAACTGCTGACATACCAAAGATTGAGCTTTTTATCAAGCTTAACTGTCAAATGGGCTTCGCATAAGAATCGACTCTCCGGTCTAAGCCTGCGGGTCCGGCCTTCCATGGTACAGAACTTGGCCTGTCGTTTTCCTGCGGCGGAACAGAGATACCTCCTCAAGCGCGGAGTCCTTGCGCGATCCTTTGAAAATTTAAGCGAGTCCTTCCTGATACTGAACCCACGTTCTCTCGCGTGCTTGTTGTAGAACGTGTAAACCTCGTCTAATGACCTGAATGTCTTTACCATCACTGCCCAATGCCTATCAAGTGACTCCTGCTGATATTCATCATAGCACATGTCAAGGTCAAACTGATCATCATCGCTGTGCTCATCATTCCCGCTAGGACCATCAACACCTCCCTGCAAAATATGACATATAACCTTGCATGTCAATCTCTTCTTATATTCGTACTAACCATAAATAATGTAAAGAACTTACTTGACTACCGCTCACACTACGAGATGCATGGACCTCGCTCTCGGCATTGTCATCATCTATATTATTACGCTCATTGTCACCATTAGCATTTATCTGTGCACATTTAAAGTAACATAAGTGGTCATACAATTTTAATGTCAATCATTTTTCTACAAGTTTTTCAATATACCTGGCTCACACTATCTGCATAAAACTGTTCATCTATATCATATTCCTCATCGTCAGCATCGCCATGCACCTGTACAAATTTAAAAGGACATGTTAGGGTCAAATAATTAGTTTTTGTTCAATATGTTTTTCTCAACGTTGAAGGTACTTACATTACCACTGTACGATTCATCCTGACTCATATAGTTGTCTCCGGGATGTTGGTTCGCATTCAATGACGAGGATCCATTATCGCTACCGGAATCATCACTGACGTATCCGGTTACTTGCTCCATCTATGCACATACAAATAAGGTGTGAGATCAATGCCAACATTCCACAAAAAATCATCGGGAATACAGTAAATTCGTCAACAGTGACATGACTATGTGGCATGCATACAAATTTGAACATACAAAATCATTATGAGGTCATTAAGAGGTCACTACTCTCCTCTCTTATTTACCTAAGTAGGGAATCATTTTGCATTACAAAAATGCACAAAAATGCAATGGACAAATCATTATCATAAAAAAAAGAACAAAAAAAGACATCCTAACCTACTGTGCGCCGTCGAGGGGTCCTCGCCTGGGGTCGACGCCGATGTGTTGCTGCCACCGACGTCGTGGAGGGCGCGTACCAGGACAAAACGGCGAGCGAGCGCTGGGCGTTTCACCGGCGACACGGCGTGTGGTCACTACGGACGCCGTCGGTGCTAGCGACTAGGCGGGCACGTCGGGGTCGACGTCGTGACGGCGGTGGGACCACGGCGGCGTCGATGCCGCTAGGGTTTTCAAGGCGGGGATGGGGTGTCGGTTTCACGGCGCGTGGCTGACTACGGACGCCGCCCGACGTCGTGACGGCGATGGACCACGGCGGCGTTGATCCCGCTAGGGTTTCGTACGTGGAGATGGGGTGTCGGGGTGGGCCGTTTTTTTTTTCTTTCCCGATAGCAGTACCGAACGCTAGCGCGACGACGCTGGAGTACGGGAACGCGACGACACGGGCGGCGGCCCTCGACGGACGGCGGGTATAATGTACGTGTAATTTAGTATGGACAATACTACCCCTTATACGTTTATTGGGGGGTTGTACCGAAGTCCTTCTCTTATATCGATACCTTGTTTAAGGCATTGCTCGGATGCGCTTGGACTGGTTCATCAAATTGAAAATCCAGATTTTGGCCTCCGGTGGTTGCAGCCGAGACAACGGTGTTTGAGCGTCGCTTCTTTCCTCATCATTCATGTGTTGTCATGAGATGGTTGGTGCGGATATGAAATTTGTTGATCGCAGATTTGTTCGCTTTGGGTTCTTTTTTCTCGCCTACACATAGCTTTGGTCTTATATGACTTTGCTATTTGTCGGCGTGTTTTCTATATGTGTGCATTGATATTGGATATGTGTAGCCTAACTATGCAAATATGGGGTGTGCGTTCATTGCGTCTGTATCGTCTTTATGCTCTATTTTGAGCTAATAAAATCGAGCATTTGTGGATGTTTTTTTTTCTAAAGCCAAATTTATTTCTTGTTGGCAATTAGGCGAGTGATCCCAAAGCATTCAGGAGCAAGTGTATCTCGCTGAATATGGAGGTGCACCAGCACTACCACAAGCAGAGTGCTCGCCAGGAGCAGCCCACACGGAGGAGGTACGTTCTTTACTCTAGGGACTTTTCGCCAACTTCCGCTCACTCCACCATGGTTGTCAATCGGATGCATTTTGGTAATGGCATTTCTGAAAATGCTTCCAAATTGTATATAAGAAGGCATTTTTTTGGTTTGTCTCAGATCCTTGTATATAAGAAGGCACTTTCTCGATTTGCCACCGATCCCTGTAATAAGAAGGCATTTCAGGAAAATGATTTGGATTGTAGGTAGCTTTCACGGCATTTTCTCAAATTGCCGCTAAACGTACATGAATCGGAGGCGTTTTCAAGAAAAGCCTTCAAATCGATAGAGGTTTTGAGGTGTTTTTTTAATCGCCTTAGTGGCACAATACATGCCCAATCCCTTATTGTCATTGGGATCGAATACACCGCAATGTTGAACCCACTACTATGCACCAATATGTCTGAAGAACAACCTATCAATCTTGGCTAGAGACGACATATGCACATAGCTACTTATTTATACACCAGAAACTTCATAAGATTCAATATAATTCAAGGAACTATCTGATCATAATGTGACAATTCATCATATACCAACAAACACAACCACCGTTTACGTCATATTGATCTCAATCATGTCTGGTAGCACACGGGGACTTTGTATTGAGTCACAAGGAAAAGTGGACGTCATCTAGCTACTGATGTGGACTCAGAGGTCCTAAGGAAACTACTCACACATTACCATGGAGGTAACAAGGTTGTTGAAGATGGCTCCGGTGATGCATTGCCCCAACCATAGGGTACCGAACAAGCTTCTAGACTGGATCTCCCCGGTAAAAGAACATGCAGCGGCGTAAAAAATCATGGAAAGAATGGCGTAAGACGATGCCCGGGGAGGGGGGGGGGGCACGTGGCCATGCATGGATCCTCATGTCTTGGAAAAATTCAGATTAAATCCCCAGGTTTTTTATCTCCGTATACATAGATTTTCTGAAAAGTTAAAAACATGCAGAAAACCAACAACCGGCTCTGTGCCCTAAATTAATAAAAATATATTCAAAAGTGATATTATAATTGCATGAACCAATCAAAAATTATAGATACATTCAAGACTACATGAAGAGTAAATCCCATCACTACTGGCTCCACATTTGCCAACGGGATGTTTTCGGTGATGCCTGTGTGTGACGTGCCCGTTGCCATCCTTGTGCCCATGGGGGAGGAGCGACACTGGTTCATTTTAGGAAAAATGCATGCCTGATCCTTCTAGTTTAGAAATAGTTGATGTTCATGCAATGAAATCTTCGCTGATATCATGAATAATTCATTAATTATATTATTTTGCTTCTTAACAATTAGGTAAGTGCTTAAACCGTGATCCATGGAGGACGAATTTCGCTTACATTCTTTAATATTTTGTCGAATGGGTGCGTCGCTCAATGAGCCTCTATCGAATTACTTTTGGGGACCATCTATCCTAGTGCCTAAAAAGCTCATGGACATAATCTAGTGTCGAGTAATCGCGTTACCTGCATGGAAGGAAAAATAAAGAAGAAGGAAGAAGATAATGAAGATAGGCTACCATGTGACGAGTAAACTTCACTACATCATCAATCATTAATTAATTACTAGAAAAAAGGCCCGCGCGTTGCAACTGAAGAAAAAAATGCCGCACACTCTTAATTTACTAAAAATGTTCTATAATCTGAGAATTTGTAGCTATTTCTTAAATACATGAAGAGTTAGAAAGGTTGTTAAAAAGATACAGGATTTTTTAATTATAAAAAGAGATCCTTTTTTTGGAAAAGAACATTTTTTTATAGTCTCATGTTGACGCAGGTACTTGCGCCCCTATTTCATCACTATTTCTTGTCATACATGTCATAGGTATTTGTCCCTGTTTTATCACTATTTATTTCTTATCAAACTTGTCTTGTATTTTTCTTTTTGGCATGCATGCCGCCTTTTTACCTTTTTCATGCATGTCCTCTCTTTTTTCTTCTTATATATACGAGAATAGCGCAACATCTCATCTTTATCGGATCTCCTCTGCATTTTCTCTTTTATTTATTTTATAGCGGACATCCCATCTTTATTTGGTCCTTTTATTTCTTGACATGCATGTTCTTATTTGTTGGTGTCTCTAACAAATTTATCTTCAATTTGATGTCTAATCCTGATTTTGCTGAGGTGTTCATCCCGAATCTGAATCTGTACCAGTATGAAGAAAAGTTGGATAATGCATTGTTAATTAACATTGCAGCCTAGATAGTATTTTTTAAATTGTTAACATGTAAAATAACATCATATTTAGATTCTACATATTTTTAATCAAATTTCATATATAATATGTTAAATTTGGAGTTCCGGTTTAAAATATATGAGTATTTTCAAAAACATTTGATATATATTGCGGGTTTAATGTCAAAAACATCAGAGGGTTTTCTACAAAATAGCATGACGGACTAAGAATACCTATTTCTTTTATTAGTAGGTATAGAGTATAGATAGATATTGTTTTGCATATTTATTTTATCAAAAAAGGGTTTCCCCGCTTTATATTATAAAGCAACCATCACCGATTACAATCATCGCAAACAAGTCAACACCACACCACACAACACACCCAAGGCCAGATACAACAGGTAAAGAAACAGCCAAAGGATCAAGATTTTCACCTGGACCATCCGAAGGGGGAGAGTAGCCACGACGCCTCCTTCAGGAAGGAGACAACGCCAATGGACGCTGCCGCCATCAGCCCAATCGAAGCCGAGCTGGGGATATCCCCTCGCATGCACGCTCCACCTTCGAAACGCCTCCGCTCAGCGAAGCACTGGCCGCCACGCCGCCCGAACGGCGTGACCAGTCCACACCTGAGCCGCGCACCCCACCCACAAGAAATGCGGCTATCACCACCAAGGCTGCCACCCCGGCATCCATGACCCCTCCCCCCTCCCCCAACCAACACGGCGACTAATGGACGCCATCGACCGGTGCGAGGAAGAGGCCACCTCCTTCCACCCAAAAACGAACCCTTTGGAGGGAAGGTGGCCCAGCCAGCCAGATCCAGACAGGGGAGGGTCACCGGTACCCGCCGGCCTCGTCCTCACCGCAGCCACCGCACCGCTCCACCGGGGACATGGAACACCGGGATATCAGCATGTTCAGGCCGCTGCCTCACCCCTACCCCCCCCCCCCCGGTACGCCCCTACAACGAACGGCCATCCAACGGCACCTCTGCCGAGCCACCGACATCCACCAGCCGACCGCCACACCCGCCGGCCGTTTTGGCACAAGTCAAACATATTTAGTTTCCACCTTTGACGAAAAGAAAGATCTTTATTCACAATACCAAATCAATCCTTAGATCCATATAAAACATACTCCCTTCGTTCCTGAGTATAAGTCTTTTTAGAGATTCCACTATAAACTACATACGGATGTATATAGACATATTGTAGAGTGTAGATTCACTCATTTTGCACCGTATGTAGTCCATAATGGAATCTGTAAATAGACTTATATTTAGGAACGAAGGGAGTATTTTATACTGTATTTAGGAACTTGATATATGTTTCCAATATACTTGCTCTTAGGTTCGACTATGACAAAAGAAATGACATGTCTATTTATTTATTTATTTTTGTCTCACGGATCGATCCGTTGACATTTTATTACCACATCACAGCACACGCACGAAGAATACATGCAGACATACAGGGCTTACAACACAGTGTTGGCTTCAGCACTCGTAGGCTTCCTGACGGACGCAGCGGCGGCGGGCGCATGCGGCGTCGCCAGTTCGCAGCCGGGCCTAGCAGCCCACGCCGGAGTAGGTGCACTCGCATGTGGCCTTGCAGGCCGGCGGGGTCGTGCAAACGGCGGGGCAGAACTTCCCTTCCGGGCAGGGCACACACCCGCAGCGGTCGATGCACGTCGCTAGCCCGTCATCAGTGGGCTGCCCCGATGTGGCCGGGGCCAACGCGGCGGCGCAGAGGGCGGCCAGGAGCATGACGGCGGCGAACTTGAGAGCGGGAGCAGCCATGAGATGAAAGGAGAGGAGAGGAGCTGGGATGCTTCTGGGTTGATTAGACAGGAGCCGAGGATGCTATTTATAGGCTAGTAGTTGAATAATGAAGCACCATGTAGTTTGACTTTTGCACCACGCTGTATTGACTTACGTTAAATTGTTAACTGGAAGAGGATCGATCGGATCGGATCATGTTAGCTCGAGGTCCAACCCTCTTCATTGGACTTTTAGCTACCAGCACACCTTCTTTGACCTTCTCTTGTTTTTTCTTCATGAACCCAGGCTGTACTGCATGTGTTCATACATGTAGAAATCCCAAGCAATCCGGTTCACAAACGTTCAGACCAGGCAATAGTGGTTCAATCTGTTTAGCATAGTGAAAAAAACCACCTACCTAGCCCCCCCCCCCCCCCCCCTCGGGTGGCTCGCCGCCGATGCTTCTCAGGCCCCGCCTCACCTGCTTTCTCCCTCACCGTCGTGTGTAGTTTGCCGTCTGGGCAAACTTCTAGTCAGTGGTCGGTGGCGTTGGAACTCTTGCTACTTTGTCCTTCCATCCCATGCTGATCTGGATGCGGTTATGAAGCTCGCGGGCGTGGCGGTGGCCGAACTCTTTCTCCTGGGCCCGCGTGCTCATCTGGATGTGGTCATGACGGTTATGGTCGCCAGGGTCGCAGCTGGCCTAGCAGCCCGTGCCGGAATAGGTGCAGCGGCATCTGGCTTCGCAGGGCGGCGGGGGTGTGCACACAAGGATGCAGACTGTTAGAGTGTATGTATGCTCCAGTGTATGTACAGCGTATGTAGCACGACTCATGGTCAGTGCACGCGCGTGAGTTAGTGGGCATGTAGCCAGCCCACGTCCCTGCTGGTAGTGGCACACGATCATCTCTGTAACTGTATATAACTTGAGCCGCAGAGCTAATGCAAGCGTGTGTTGAATCCCATAGCAATCCTCTCCTCTTCATGGTATCAGATACCGCCGCCCGGATCACTCCCTTTGCTCCGGCCGTGATCCCGCTTCCGCCGCTATGGGCGACCCCGACTCCCCCGAGACTACGGCCTCTGACGACTCTGGTGCTCCCGCCGTCGTTGCGCCGTCTCCGTCTCCTCCTGCTCTGCTTCCATCCGCCCCCGTCTCCGCCGACGCTGCTGCCGCGGCTGGCTCTGTTGCTGCCCGACCTGCTGCCCCGCCGTCCGTGGTCACCGTCGCTTCGTCTGTTCTCCAGACCATCGACATTCGCCGCCACGTCCCTGTCACTCTTGACTTGCTCGCCGGCAACTACGCGCAGTGGCGGCGCCACTTCGACACCGCGATCGGGATGTTCGGTCTCCGCGATCATGTGGATGCCGCCGCCGTCCCGCGCTTCGATGACCCTGACTGGGCGATGGCGGACCACGCCGTTGTCCACTGGCTCAACACCACCGTCGCGCCTGATCTGCTGGACGCTGTGATGGCGCAGAGGACACCGCCCTCACCGTATGGACGGCCATCGACGGCATCTTCCGGGACAATCAACTTGCCCGGGCCGTCTACATCGACGCCGAGTATCACGCCGTGGTGCAAGGCGATCTGACGATCATGCAGTACTGCACCAAGTTGAAGGCGTACGCTGATCAGCTCCGGGACCTCGGCCAGCCGGTGACGGAGTCGCGGCAGGTCTTCCATCTACTGCGCGGCCTCAACCGTCAGTTCCACGGCGCCATCCCGCACATCACGGCGCAGTCGCCGCTGCCGTCGCTTCTCCAGACGCGCTCCTTCCTCCTTCTTGAAGAGCACCGGGCCGAGCAGACCGCGCGCCTCCAGGGCGCGCACGCGCTCTTTGCCGAGCGTAGCGCCACGCCGCCCCCCTTCCTCCCCACCTGCTGCCCCCCTGCCGTGCCTGATGCCACAGGCGGAGGGCGTGCGCGCGGTGGGCGTGGGCGTCGTCGTGGACCTCCCCGCATCCCTGGTCTGCTTGCTCCCGCGCCCGGCACCAACTCGTGGACCGGCCTCGTCCAGGCGTGGCCGATGCCATGGCGAGCTCCGTGCTCTGGTGTTCTTGGGCCTCGCCCTGGGACTCCGCCACAACAGGCGATGTACGCTGCTCCGGCCCCAACTGCTCCTGGTGCGTACGGCTACGGCTACGCACCATCGTACGGCTACGGGCCGCCGTCCGCCCACACCACCCCTCCCGGCACGCCGCAGCAGCCTCTGGACATGACTTCCCTTCAGGCCGCGCTCCACAGCGCCACCGCAGGGCCGTCATCCTCTGGGAGCGCTCCTGAGTGGTACATGGACTCCGGCGCGGCATCGCACATGACGAACACCCCCGGTACTCTTCACACTCTTCTCCCCTCCACTTCCTCCTCTCACATTGTAGTTGGTAGCGGTGAGCATCTTCCTATCACACACACGGGCGCCGGCTCGCTCATCTCCGGTACCTCGCCCATCCAACTCCGCAACATACTTGTTTCGCCCTCTTTGATCAAGAATCTCCTTTCCATTCGTCAAATCTGTCGTGACAATCCCGTTTCAGTTGAATTTGACTTATTTGGCTTCTCTGTCAAGGACCTTCGAACTCGGGCGGTGATCCTGCGCTGTGATTCCACCGGCGACCTCTACTCCGTGACGGCGCCACGACCCACCGCTCTTCCCTTCGCCGGCGTCGTCACCACTACTCGCCTGCACCAGCGGCTTGGTCATCTCGGTTCTGCACAGCTCCGGCTTGTCGACAGTAGTTTTTCTTTCAACAAAAGTGCGCCACATCCTTGCCACGCCTGTCGCCTTGGCAAGCATGTGCGCCTCCCATTTTCAGCATCAGACACTTGTACTTATTTTCCCTTTCAACTACTGCATCTTGATGTATGGACGTCACCGGTTTCTAGCATCTCTGGTTACCATTTCTATCTAGTGATCCTCGATGACTACACACACTACGTCTGGACGTTTCCACTTAAACACAAATCTGATGTCCTACCCATCCTCCGCGATTTCTACGCCTACGTCGCACCCAGTTTCAGCTGCCTGTGTTCTCTGTCCAAACTGACAACGGACGGGAGTTTGACAGTCATGCCTCGCGTGAGCTCCTCGCCTCCCACGGCACCGTGCTTCGCCTGTCATGTCCTCACACCAGCCAGCAGAACGGCAAGGCCGAGCGCACACTCCGTACTCTGAACGACAGTGTGCGCGCTCTTCCTCTTCCATGCGTCGCTGCCGCCGCGGTTCTGGGCTGAGGCTCTGAACACCGCCACTTTCTTGCTGAACCAACGCCCCTGTCACCATAGCACGCCGCGCACGCCCCATGAGCTTCTGCTCGGCGTTGCTCCTGATTACAGCATCCTCGCGTTTTCGGCTGCCTCTGCTATCCGAACACCGCCTCCACTGCACGTCATAAACTAGACTGCCGCTCCGTGGCCTGCGTTTTCCTCGGCTACCCTGCCGATCATCGTGGGTATCGTTGCTTTGACCTTCAGTCCAAACGTGTTCTCACATCACGCCATGTCTACTTTCATGAGGATGTTTTTCCCTTCGCCACACATACAGCTGCCAGCCTGCCCGCGCCGCCACCGCTCAGCTCGCCGCCAGTTCTGCAGATCCTCCCCGCTGCGCCATCGCGCTCCACCACGGCCGTTGGATCAATTTCCGACGGCATCGCTGCCTCGCCGCTTCCTGCGTCTCCGCAGCCTTTAAACTCGGCTGCTGGATCGACATCGGACGGCTCCCACCACACCGCTCCTTCCTCATCTGACGGCTCCGTTTCCCGGTCGTCAGGTTCGGCTGCGAGCTCCCACTCAAATTCAAAACTCTTTCCTCTGCCCGCCGTACCTGGTCCGGCCGATCCGCCTCGTCGCATGGTCACGCGGGCTCAGTCCGGCATCTCTCGGCCGAACCCCAAGTACTACGATGCCGCCGTCGTGTCATTGACCACTACCCTCTCGCCACTGCCCAGCTCCGTACGGGCCGCCGTGCGCGACCCTCACTGGTCTGCTGCCATGCGCGAGGAATTTGCCGCGCTCACCTCAAACCAAACCTGGGAGCTTGTTCCACGACCGCCTGGCGCCAATTTGATCACCGGCAAATGGATCTTCAAGCATAAATTCCACACCGACGGCTCGCTCGAGCGTTACAAGGCGCGGTGGGTCGTCCGCGGCTTCCGCCAACGCGCCGGCGTCGACTATGGCGAGACCTTCTCTCCCGTGGTCAAGCCGGCGACGATACGTGCCGTCCTCACCATTGCTGCCTCCCGCAACTGGCCAGTTCATCAACTGGACGTGAAGAACGCCTTCTTGCACGGGCGCTTACTGAGGAGGTGTACTGCCTCCAACCCGCTGGCTTCGTCGACGAACACCGACCTCATCATGTTTGCCGCCTCGCCAAGTCGCTGTACGGGCTCAAGCAGGCCCCGCGCGCCTGGTTTCAGACGTTCGCCGGCTTCCTCAAGACGATCGGCTTCGTCGCAACACGTTCTGACTCCTCGCTGTTCACCTACACTCATGGCGCGGACGCGGCTTTCCTCCTCCTCTACGTCGACGACATTGTGCTCACCGCATCGACCCGGGCGCTTCTTCAACGGATCGTCCTCCGGCTCACTAGTGCATTTGCCATGAAGGACCTGGGCGCCCTGCGCTTCTTCCTCGGCATCCAGGTGACGCGCACCGCAGCTGGCTTCTTCCTCTGTCAACAACAATACGCTGAGGACGTCCTCGAGCGCGCTGGCATGGACACCTGCAAGCCGGTGTCCACGCCGATCGACACCAAGGGCAAACTTCCCCGAGCTGAAGGGCCACGTGTGGACGACCCGTCGGAGTATCGCAGCCTTGCCGGGGCTCTACAGTACCTCACCATCACCCGCCTGAGCTGGCCTACGCCGTGCAACAGATCTGCTTACACATGCATGATCCACGGGCATGTCATCAAGCTCTCATCAAGCGCGTTCTGCACTACGTGCGCGGGGCGCCCGCTCACGGCCTCCACTTGCGCGCCTCGTCTACACTGGATCTTCGCGGCTACACCGACGCTGACTGGGCCGGCTGCCCGGACACCCGTCGCTCCACGTCTGGGTTCTGCGTCTACCTCGGCGACGCACTCATATCCTGGTCGTCCAAGCGACAGGCCACGGTTTCTCGCTCTAGCGCTGAAGCTGAGTACCGCAGTGTGGCCAATGTCATTGCGGAATGCGTCTGGCTTCGTCAACTCCTCGGCGAGCTCTCCCTGCCCGTGCGCACGGCGACTGTGGTGTACTGCGACAACATCTCCGCCTGCTACCTCTCTGCGAACCCCGTGCACCACCGACGCACCAAGCATGTCGAACTCAACATTCATTTTGTGCGGGAGCGTGTGGCGCTGGGCGAGTTCCGCGTTCTCCACATCCCCACCAAGCAACAGCTCGCCGATATCATGACCAAAGGCTTGCCCACAGACACTTTCCTCCAGTTCAGGGCCAGTCTTTGCGTCGAGCCGGCCGACGCCAAGACTGCGGGGGGTGTTAGAGTGTATGTATGCTCCAGTGTATGTACAGCGTATGTAGCACGACTCATGGTCAGTGCACGCGCGTGAGTTAGTGGGCATGTAGCCAGCCCACGTCCCTGCTGGTAGTGGCACACGATCATCTCTGTAACTGTATATAACTTGAGCCGCAGAGCTAATGCAAGCGTGTGTTGAATCGCATAGCAATCCTCTCCTCTTCACAGACCTTCCCTTTCGGGCAGGGCACACACCCGCAGCGGCCGATGCATGTTGCTAGCGCATCCGTCGGCTGCCCCGACGCGGCCGGGGCCAGTGCGGCCGTGCAGAGGGCGGCCAGGAGCATGACGGCGGCGAACTTGAGAGCAGGAGCAGCCATGAGATGAAACGAGAGGAAAGGAGAGTGCTTTGGGTTTGGGATGATGAGATGGGAGACCAAGACGCTATTTATAGGCTAGTAGTAGTTGATTAACCATCACGTGGATTGAATTGTGCACCATGTAATATTGACTTCAAGTTACATGCTGATCTCGGGTGGGTAACGCACGATATTTTGACGTGCACAGGACCGTTCTTGCTTCACGCCTCGTCATTTGACTTTTAGCTAACAGCACACCTTCTTTGACGACCTTCTCTTGTTTTTTCTTGAACCAGGCTGTACTGCATGCGTTCACATGTACGTTGTACCGGCCAAGTATAATGTACTCCCTCCGTCCGGAAATACTTGTCACCAAAATGAATAAAAGGGGATGTATCTAGATGTATATTAGTTCTAGATACATCCCTTTTTATCCATTTTGATGACAAGTATTTTCGGACGGAGGGAGTATGTGTTTTCACACGTTCAGACTAGCCAATAGTGGCCAAATCCGTTTAGCATAGGCGAACAAGGGAAAACATCCTTAAAAAATAACAGTACCCTTATAATCAATATGAGAAACTCAGGTGTCCTAGGTCGTGGTGCGGTGTTGTCTTTAGGCCCTCCTGTTTTCTTGCTCGGCGGCATAGTCGTGTCGTTTTGGTCGGCTGCATAGTCGTGTCGTTTTTGTCAAATTGTTCGGCTGTGTACTTGTGGTTTGTGCTTTATTTATAAAGCAAGGCAAAAGTCTCTTCATTTAGAGGCAATAGTGGTCCAATCCGTTTGATTGGGGGGGGGGGGGGGGGGGACACAATGGCCTGCCTTGAAATTAGGGACGACTAATTGAGAAAAGAAACAGAACACGAACGACAATGCCAACACCGGCCAACCCAACCTCCACCACCAACATGGCCACAACCCCGAGATGAGTGAGAAAGTTGTACAATGACGCCTTCAAGAAGGAAAACAACATCCTTGGGCGCCGTCGTCACTGGCATAAACCCTCGTCAAAGATTTAAGTTCCGTCCAGACACCTACCAAGCAGTATAACAAGCTAAAATAGTTTTACAAGTAAAGATATGCTGAATTGGCCGCATATTGACTTTCAAAATGGTTGCAAAATAATTTAGGCAGCGATACAAGCAAGAGGCTTAATTATCCACATTTTGACTTTGAAGAGGATCACCGAGATCTTGCCTGGCAGTAATGGTCTACATGATCATAGAAACTTGAGAAAGACTCAAGTAGCAAACATGATTGTTTATGCATTGTTTTGCTAATCGATTGGTAAGCTTGTGATCAACAAATTTGGAAGGCGAAAAAGGACCCTGCTTAAGCTATGATGATTGCACTAGGCGAATCGACCAACCAACATATGTGACTGCCCCTTCGGGCAACCGATCACACGCCCCTCAATGTTTTGCAATCTAGAACCGATGGTGACTACGATTTCTACATCATGAAGGTGCACGCGATCGATGTGATGCAGATCGTTAGGGAGGGCAGCAGGGTGACGTTGAGGAGGCACCCAATGCCCAGGTACCCTGCCACTGTGATGGTGGAGTCTGCGAGAACCATCGCAAGGTTATTGGCCTCCGTCGAGAGAAGCCTGCCATTGTATGTCCCGTTGGAGAGCCACGATGACATCACGCTCGACAATAGGGAGAGGTATACGCCTGTATTTCGCTGTGATTTTTAGACACTCTCCTTGGTGGGAGATGAGTCATATATTACAAGAGAATGTTCGAAGACATGTTACCTTCAAGAACTTCAGTAGACACGAATCTAATGAGCGCCGTCGCAACATATGGTATAACAGAGTATGTGGTCGTGACTTTGAAGTTAAAAATAATGCCCACTAGCAATGTAATTTGAGAATCTATGAATAGATGCTTGCAAAAAAAAAGTCAAAAACATTGGTAAGATGCCCATTCTCAAATTTTGTTCGCCGGGTAGCAGAAAACAGTTAATACCTATAGGCTTGAGGTAACACGAAAGTGTGAAGGGCTCAGACGCAAGAGAAAACAACGATTCCACTGATTCTATCATGTCTTGTACTCCAAGAAAGTCATGTACCCTCTATATGTATACGCCCACGAGGCTCAGCAACAAACGATGATTCCACCGATCTCTTTGTAATCCTCTAACAACGGGCATGTGCACGTCATGTCCTGCGCACCGCGCGAAGTCGCAACCAAAATGACCACTTCCACTACACACATTTTGGCCATCTATCTCTGCGCCAGCAGGTCGCCACCGGCCTGTGGCTTGCCAGCCAGCCGCCACCATCCACAAGCAGGCTGCCACCATCCTGCATGCCATCATCCCCTTTGAGCCATTGCTAAGGAATGCCCTTGAGGAGAGATGTATGTGGGTGAGGGAAATTTTGGCCAGGAAAGGCCACCAAACATATTTTTTTTCAGTCACCATTTTCCCCCTATAGCTCGGATGTTGCCATTGTATAACAGTAACCACTTCATTTTAAAACATAGTGCATATTAGATCATCTCTAACACATCCCCTAATATTCAAATTTGAGGAGAAAAGGTGAAGTTTAGGGGAATAGACATATATATTAGATCCCATAAAACCAAAACATCCATAAATATACCCCCCCCCACCGCCACACACTTTTAGTTCCCCCGCGGGCGTCTGAGCAAAATTTGGTGCCGCCTCCCGCTCACACACAACCTTCCCGCACACAGCGGCACTGTCGCCCTTGTCCTCGCCACCGGCCTTCTACTTTCCAAATAATCGACGTAATGGAATGGCCGTCCATGCCACACCCCTAGGCACTATCACCGGTGTCTTCCTTTTACATCATGTTGTTATCTTCTTTATCTAAATAGCTAGCCTCCACTATTTGATTTCTTTGCACATGCGTGCTTGCACATAATGTCAATTATTGATACCCGTCTAATCGAAATTGTGTGACATCAGCAAGTCATGCATGTACTCATGAGCTACTTTTTTGCATCAAATAATCCATGCAAAGCATGCCACCTTATCAAGCCATGTATGTATTTTTTGGAGGAATTAAGACATATGTTAGTGCCGCACAAAAAAAAAGTCATGCGTGCTACGTACAAGTTAATATTTTGCATAACTTTTTTATGTGATTAGGGACGATATATTTGTTGGATGCTTGAAGCAAGAATGTACAGTTCATGTACCATATTTACGTGAAAAGTTGGTGGCACATTAAATTCAATTCAAAAATAAATTATTTTAAAACATCAATTTGTAGCATGCATCTTATGTTTTATTGTTCCAAAAATGTAACAAAAGTATATCAAACCTAGATTTTTCTATTCTTGTGCATTTGTTATATCTGAAAGAGATTTTGAACATTATTTCTGGTTGATAATTAAGATTCTTTTACCGAGACAAAATAAAAACTGTAGGAATATTCCAAGGCATCATATCTACCTGGGTCTACATTATTTATAATTATTTTGGATACTTTGGTGAAGTTTGGGTAAATAATTGAACAAAAATTTCTTTGCTCTAATTACAGTACATATTTGACACTTTCCATATAGGGGATCCTCTAGAGATGCTCTTAGTTCTAAAAGTGGGGCTATGTAGGAAAGTTCCGTCCTTGAACTTTCAAATTGTTAGGTACGTTGGGAGAATCAAACGTAGATGGATTGAGTGGAAAATAATGCACTGGCCATTGCACTAGGAGGCTCTACCCTATTATCTTAGTTTTGAACTAAGTCAACCTTAGTTTACTGTGGTCATGTTTATTAAAATCTATATTCACACTACCAAATAAATAGTTAGATCCACATAAAATATATATTATATTGTATTTTTTTGGTATGATATAGGTTGATAGTTTCTAATATATTTGGCAAAACATTTTTAAATTTGTATACACTTTGAAACGAAGATAACATTTCTATTTGTTTTTTGGCTCACGGTAGACAACGAATGAGCTAGTTGCTCCCAATTAATTAGCCAATAGGCCACGTAAGGCTTGAACATTTTGATGGGAAACTGACAAACAATACCAACAGATCAACTCGTTGACACTTTGGGCGCGTTTGATTGCCCACGAAATCTCAACCAGGCCCGCTGTATACAATATTTTTCTGTGTCGGGCTGTTTCCTTGCATGCAAACACTGTTGGTCCTGCATAGCACAGTTCTTAAAGCACCTCTGGAAGTGTATCGCTCGAAACCATTTAATACATCCGAAGAATATGACACAAAATCTCATTGTCACGTATGTACAATGAGAAAACCCTAACCTTGCAGCCCAGATAGTGATCTACGCTAGAGCCCCGTCTAATCTGTTTTGATGGAAGATCTCGAGGAGGATAAAAACTCAAAAGGCATATGTGAAGATGAAGCACTACCATCTGCCCGAGCGCTGCCTTTACAAGAACTAAAACCCTAACCTATCTATTAGCTGGAGCCGAAGGAGTAGGACTCCGCTCCCCACCACCTCATAGTCAGAGTGGCAGGTAGAAGAGAAGTTATTACATGGGATCGCTGGGGAACATCGATGGGAGAAAGGCTTCTACCTAGTTGCCTTGCGGGAGGGGAAAGAAAGAGTCACATCTATAAGAGGCATTAAGCAGGAACTATATATCAGCATTCATTGTCAACATAACATGTGTATGACTAGGTAGGTGTTGCGGTAGGAACACACCGAGTTACATGTTGGGCAATAAAATGGACAAACCAAGGCATGTCCTTCCGTCTCAGATGTTTTAGCTCAAACTCATATGTACTGTTTTCCTATAATGATATTGGATAATTTATATGAATGTTTAGTGGATTAAGTTAATTGTTAAATCAATTTTTGTGCCATAAGTACAATACAATATAGAGAACATCGTCGCCTCCCTCCCTCTCGCGTCGCCGTAGCGGGCGATCAAGAGGGCGAACCTTAGCCACCGGTCTCTTCTCCCCTTCCCCCCTTTCCCCTCCTCTACCGCCGCCGGCACATGCCGCTGGGCAAAGACCTTGTAGTGTCGGTGGCGGCAGGCAGCTCCTCCCATCTGCTCGAATTTGGGGGCAACCGCGGAACGACCTTGATGCGTGGAGGCGCCGTGCTCACGTGGTGTTGGCGGTGCGGTAGCCGTGCGACAGTGGCATGCACGCGAGGGTATGTGGCAGCATCATGGGCATAAGCTTGTTATGCGGTGGTTGCACGCGGGATATCAGTGGAGGTTGCGCGCAGCGTCTTGGCGTTGATTTGGTGCTAGTCCATTGCGGGTAGTGCAGGGGGGCTAGTGGTTACCTAGCGTGGTAGCCTCTTAGGTCGAGGGCTGGGGTTGCATCCTCATCCTAGATTTGTAGCGGGTTCAGGTGGTGGCGTGCTCCCATAGTAGTGGCATTGCTTGGGGCTCCCTGTGTGGCCATGGGGCAGCTCTGCTATATATTGGTGTTTGGTAGCAGGGATGTCCATGTTGATGCGGTACTGGTCAGTGGCGGTGGACGATGTTTCGCGATACACAGGGACAAGGTGTCAACTTATTCGCGTTGGTGCTCATCTTCGCTTGTGTTATCTTTGCCCGTGTCATCGTTTATGGTGTCAGTCCAAGTGGGGCTCGCTGCCACTACTCTCAGGTTTGGCGGTGTTTGAGCTAGCCTAAGCCTAGGCCTAGGCTAGAGGTCTTGGGCCAGGGTTGGCTTAGCAGTGGCCATTAGTGGCCATTGGGTTGTGGCCCTTAGTCCACTAGGACTGCTTAGGGTCTCTAGTCTGGGCACGCCTACGGTGGAGCCGGCCACCCAAACCCGGTGACGGATGCCGGTCTCGGAATGGAGCGACGGCCATTGTTCCTACTAAAGTGGCTAGCGTGTTGTGATACAGACGGTTGGTGGTGGCTTGGGCCATGGATGCTAGGGAGCCAACTCCGAATGGCGGTCCGTATGGGGGCTCCACGGCGGGCACCATGATAGCAATTATGGCTACCCCTCTTGGTTGTCTGGGCAGCAAGTGGTGTAGCAGAGCGCGGCTTGGTATGGTTTCAATGTGCTTCAGCACTATTTAGAATAGTGGTGCCATAGCATAGGCAAAGAAACCAAGGTCCTACGAGGAGTTCAAACATATACAAAGCCGATTCAACATAAATTATGAATTTTGTGGAGCCTCAAGATGTAAAGCTATGCAAGATACACACGAATCTTAAGTTTTCACATCCATTGACAAGGTCTATACCGTGAGCAAAGCATGGGAAGCAATGAATTTCCACTGGTTTTACACAACTTAAGGAACTAGATTATTGACTATAGTGCAAGTGGGAGACTGTTGGAAATATGCCCTACAGACAATAATGATGTATTATTATTCACATGTTCATTATTAAGTTTATGTTTCTATGCTACAATTGTATTGGTTCTTGAATATGAGATTTAGAGAAAAACCAAAATACATGTGTGGAAATATAAACACCAAGTGATCCCTAGTTCAGCCTCTAAGACTAGCTCATGTATTGACGATGATCTTGTTTTCCTGATCATGAGCATTGTTAGTGTAACAAGTATGCTATCAATATATAAGAACATCGTTGTGATGGTAACAACAGAGTTGGATAATCCCAACATATGAATTACTGAGAGATGTAATTGTTGCCATGTTATCGGTATTTCATATAACTTGTTCACGATTGCATTGTTCCTTACACCATGAGAATATTGTATACCAACATAACAAAGGGTTAATCTCGGGTTTACCACATGTCACTCCATAAATGGAAGTGAATAAAGGTGAGTTACAGGTATAACAGAAATGTATGTCTTAGTATCGATAGTTCAAGACTGGGGATTTGGTCCTCTCATGATGGAGAGATACTCTCTGGGCCCACTCATTGTTACGGTGTCATTATCATCTGGCTGGACACTTGTGATTATGATCACGGGATACCAGAACACGGACACGAGTAAAGAGAACAACCGTTAATGAGGATAATCGGTATAGTGATCAAGGAGTTGATCACGGGGATACCGGTAATCTCACCTCAGGTTTTGTATGCATCATGAAGCAAAGGGAATGGTATTCGTAGACAAATGTTTGCTCGGGAACTTTGTGAATATACGGGAGCTAATAAGGTTGTCTAGATCCCGCTATTAACTATTGTCCAGAAGGGATTCTGGGATATGTCCCCTTATTTATCTAGACCTATAGGCTCACACGCTTAATGGGTTCTAGTTCTGATTACTTGACAAATGAGTTAAAAGAGCACGGAAAGAGTTTTGCGTGGTTCCGAATGTGTTTTGGCTAGTTCCAGAAGGGTTTTGGTAATTCCAGAAAGGTATAGCATGACTTTGGGCCCATTGGGCCCACAAGGGACTCCATATGGCTTTGGCGAGCCCTAGTGGGCCCCATTGGAAGAAAGTTGTGAAAAACCATCATGAGATGACGATCCCTAGTGGGCCCCATTGAGCCCACAAGGGGCTCCACGGGGCTTTGGTGAGCCCTAGGCCAAATTGGCAAAGGATGGAATCATTCCCTTCTTCGCCTCTCATTTTGGAGGGGTCCTCTACTTAGACTCTCATTTCAGAGAATAATTCTCGCGACTGGGAGGCATAACCTAGCTGCGGGAATCGGCGGGATCGTCACATTGCACCGAGTCATCACAGCTTCCGCTACTCAGCGTTGTCGGTGAGTTGGATCGTTACCTCCATCTTCATAGTGTTCCTGGGTGTGACCGTGTAGCATAATTTTTTTGTTGTGTAGCACGTTCCACTACATTATCTTGTAGCTACTTGAGGATGAGTAGTGATTAAGTTTGGGGATGCTGATACATCTCAAACGAAACTATATTTGTTTTTGTTTCATGCTATTATAGTACCACTTTTAAATATTATTCAAAATCATTTATGTTATTTTTCTGGACTAACCTATTAATTCAGTGCCAGGCCGTGTTTTCTGCATTTTTTGAATTTTAAGAAAGTCAATATCTACAAAATTAAAAAGTACGAACCGGGGAGTCAGAAATTATCGAAAGCTACTGGTGGCCATAGGTGGGCCCCACATAGACAAGGGCCGACCCGCGGCCCAAGGCCCCGCATGCCCCTGTTCACCGCCTTTCATCCATTCTTCCTCCTATAAATCCATAAACGGACAAACCCTCGATATCAATTTTCTCTGATTTTTCCGCCTATGTAAGTTCCTGTTCCTAGGAAATCCAATGTGGAGGCCTATTCTGGCACCCTGCCTGAGGGGGGATCCATTATGGAAGGCTTCTTCATCAACCTTGTTGCCTGCATAACCATGTGAGTAGTTCCCTTAGTATCTTAGGGTCAATAGCAGTGGCTAGATGGCATCTCTCTCTCTCTCTCTCTCTCTCTCTCTCTCTCATGGCATCCTCTCTCTCTCTCTCTCTCTCTCTCTCTCTCTCTCTCTCTCTCTCTCTCTCTCTCTCTCTCTCTCTCTCTCTCTCTCTCTCTCTCTCTCTCTCTCTCTCTCTCTCTCTCTCTCTCGTGATTGAATACAAAGTTCTCATGAGCTGCCTCAAATGATCGAGATCTATGATGTAATCGTTTGTGTTTGTTGGGATATGATGAATTGTCATTTGATGACCAGATTGTTCACTAAATTTAATTAAATCTTCTGAGGTTTCTGTGTTGTATAATTTAATAGCAATGTA
The DNA here is from genome assembly GCA_021437245.1 of Aegilops speltoides. NCBI lineage: Eukaryota > Viridiplantae > Streptophyta > Magnoliopsida > Poales > Poaceae > Aegilops > Aegilops speltoides. Next base: position 27,113,015 of record CM038147.1, read on the forward strand.
TGCTTTCCGATCTATTTGCCTACTTTAGCCAACTTTGATGGGTAGTTCTTTAGAGGAAGTTGTGTATACTAGTGGCTTCAATCTTGCGGTATTTTATCACAGTGACTAAAAGGAACGGTTACGTATTGAATTGTTGCCACTAAGAGAGAAACAAAATCAATCGCTTGATCCGCTATCCATGACAAGGCATTGACAATAGAATCAATAGTTCTAATCTATCGACTTTAAGCTCTGACACAAAACGGTTACCAACCACACCACAAAACATTACATTCACAAACTCAACAGCCCCAATGGATAGACCCGCTGGGAAATTATTAATGACACACTAACATGTGACTACACCACATACACGACATGATAGACGTACATACAACAGGCAGCACACACGCGGCCCTGTTATTATATTTATTCGAGAGGTAGCTTAATAAATTCTTGGCTCATGGCCATATGGCATAGGAAGTCCACGCCGAGATGGATCTTCATTTGCTTTTTAAGCTAGCAGGAGGGGCAGTTGAAGATGATGCAGCCGACCAAGCAGCCTGCCAAGAGGGTTTCGCAGTAAGTGGTGCAACCAAGGTCGCTGCTGCTTGCGCACCTGGCTTGGCACTCCTTGACATCGGCCCTGGCGACGCAGCCGCCCGCGCACGTCGTGACGCAGCCTGTAAGGTCTGCCGCTGCCTGCACCCCAGAGCTCAGGACGAGCAGGGCAGCAACCAGGATGGCGACCTTGAGAGTGGAGGCCATTTGGTCGATGATGTATATGAGCAAGGAAGTTAAAGGATGGATTGTTGAAAGACATGATGAAGTTGCTGCTATTTATAGACGAGGCTATGCTCTTCATGTTGAGCATTGCATGTTTGACTTCAAGAAATTTAATCATACACTTCATGCTTTCCAATCATGATTTCCACCATGCCTCTTGCTGTACTATAATCTACTGCTGCTATGTGTGTGCCTACGTATACAACCAAGAGAGGATGGATAAACATGCCACGTACTAGTTGACTTCGAGAGAATTATATAGTCACCTCGTGCTCAACTCCTCGACTTCTTTTTAGTTTGTGCTAGCCACGCTTCAGGTTCATGCTATTGCCTTTTTACTTTTGAGGGAATCGCATACACAGCCACACCTCATGTATCAAGTTCACGAGTTATATATTTACCTCATGATACGTTCTTCGTTTCTTTTAGTTAGCAATGCCTCAAGCTTAAGGATTGTCCCATTAAGTTCAAAAAACATAGCATTCTTATGTCTTGTTTTCTATGTTTGTTTACTATATAGCTAGTTAACTGAAGAACGCCATGTTTTTAAGGGTCTACTGATTCCTTGGTGGTTTTTCCTAGTGCAAGCCTGTCTATTTTTATTTATTTTTTGAATGATTGTAGGAGAGCTACCAAAATAGTTTACTAGCAAAAAACACATTAATTAGCAATGGGAAGATACAGAAGAGAGCCCTCCATAGACTTTCACCGCCCGTCGTACCCTACCATTCTTTAGGCCAGTCATCATCCCCGCCGCCGCACCCATGCAAGTAAGTTGTGACGAGGGTACGATGTAGCCATTGTGTGAAGCTTGAGCGAGTGTTCAGATCACTATGGAGGCGGACCGCTGCGAACTGGCAACCTATTGGGATGAGACAGTGATGGCCTGCTACGATGGCCTGCTATGCTGAGGACGGCGAAGAGCCTGCTGTGAACATGACAAAGAGCTGGTGGGAGGAGCGATGCAAGCTGGCAGCACCGGTAACCAATGTATAGTTTTTGTAACATATAAATCATACTCCCTTCGTCCAAAAATTCTTGTCTAAGATTTGTCCAAATACGGATGTATCAAGTCACGTTTTAGTATTAGATACATCCGCATCTAGACAAATCTAAGACAAGAATTTTGGGATGGAGGGAATATGTTGTTAGTTATATAGATGGTCAAGGTTTGACCCAAAATATGGTAAGGCTCAGTAAACACGAATGTAGCAAGTAAAGGCTAGCTGAGGCCGGGCATAGATGTTTCTGAGGCCGGGCATTGATGTTTCCTCAATGGTTGTGTGTTAATGCCCCTTCTTATGGGCTTTCTCACCTTTAAAAAGTTAGGCTTTGCACTCCAAAACAAGGTTAGGCTTTGTTCCTTTGTGTATCGACTATATAGCTCTTGTCTCTTGTAATGTTAGCTTACATTAAAAATTTAACGTATCTTTCTTATCAGTGACATGTTGTTTCATGAAATAAATTATTTTAAATAAAAATATTAATCATGTTGCCCATCGGGTAACCGATGGGTGTAGACTTGTACATATTCCGTACTCACGACTAATTAGGTTGCCCATGGGTCAACCCAAGGGCGAAGATGAAGACTCATACCCTACCCATTCATGTCTGGTGCCCATTGGCGACCATACCCATTGGTCGAATTGCCAGGTTGAGGTGTGGTTTCCATGTTGTGCTTTAATTGCATGTTCGACTTTAAGAAGATTAATCGTCAAAAACTTACTTCCTTATCTTCATACCTAACACTTGTTTTGATAACGCTACAACCGAAAGATGCTAAAATAGAACAAACACTAGTTGACCTATAGAGAATTATATGGTTACATCGTGCTCCAGCCCTTCACCTTTTTTTTGTTTCGCCGTGTCATGCTGCTGGCTCGTCCTATTGACTTTTCAGATAGTTGTGCACCTCGTGCTCTATAATCTTTACCATGGGATTCCTGTTGTTGTACTACAACACAACTATGCATCGGTATGTGTGTACAACCAAGGGGGGTTGAATAAACTTGCCACACACTACTTAACTTGGAGAGAGTTTTCCATATAGTTAGAGCTTTCCGATAGCTCGCTGGTCACGCTTCAGTTGTATGCTCGCATACATAGCAATTCTCATGATTCTCACAGTCCGGTCTTCATTACTTATGCATGGCATCTCATTTAAGGATTGGGCCCCACTAACTCTGTGAAGAACGCTCTATAGTTGCCCTGTAATTCATATCTGAAATTCCTAATCCCGGGTCGTCGTGGAAGGGAAGAGGCCGATGCATACTAACTAACCTCCCACCTTCCCTGATAGGACAAACAATTAAGATGTTGTACATTTTGTTTTCTATGTTTCTATCCTATATTTTGGTTTTATACATACTGTGAAATTTGATTAAAGTACATGCATGTAATTCAAATCTGTTCTACGAAATGTTATTCTTTGCTATTCAACAAAAGCTCTTTTAATGTTATCTTTTTGTTAAAATCCCAAACCTATCAAGTTGTGTTGTTTATTTAATCCGAAGTTATTCTTTGCATCATTGCTTGCTTTTTTAACTCACTCAATTGATGAAGTGTCAAGTATATCAAATATTTGAGAATATTCTGATAATTATTTTCACTAGAATGAATTAATTTACAAAAGAAACATGTTCTATTAGTAAGGAAAACATATGAATATGTAGAACGCCATATTTCATGCATTTTAATATTTTCACAGATCACAATAATTGATAAAAATTCTAATATTTTGAGACAATACGCGTATAAAATTCCAAGCATATACATTTACAAGCAGACTTAAGCATGTAAGAAATATATTAGGTGAATGTGCATACTTTTGAAATGGGGTAAAATAATAGTTTCAACCTTCCTCATATATATCAAGTTATCCCAGTACATACTCTTTTTGGGTGTCATCTTATAACTAGTGTATTTTCCATCCAACTAACTCATTTGCGGAAATACACTCTCCTATGAATCCCCGTTTTCAGATCCCCACTCATTTGGTCTTATATGACGTTGCTATTAATTAGACGGCACCTAGTGTAATTATACAAACACATCGCTATATGTTATATACTAGATTATGATGTATGACTAATATGTTTAATTACTAGAGAGGTTAAGCAATAATAAAGGTAGAAGATTGTGAAGAAATACCGCTCCACCTCTGTATGCTACTATACTGGTAACAGATATATCTGTGCACAGCAGTAATGAGTAACATAGGCCGGATTTATCACTCCCTCTGTACCAAAATAAGTGTCGCTGAATTAGTAAAAAGTTGTACTAAAATCATCCATACTTATTTTAGGACAGAAGGAGTACTATTCTCCGCAAAATAAAATAAAACTATCACATACCATTGACTTTGAGAGGATTGCATAGCTACCTCATCCTTCACTCAATACATGTGTCCCTTTCCTTCTCTTTCTTATAATCACCGAGTACAACAACTACATGTGTGCGCACAGCCTATGGAGCTCGAGGATTTGAGTTGGAGAAACAACAAGTAATATAAGCATATAGTCTTGTCAGAAGCATATCCTCAAATAAGTGTACATAAAGAAACTTTAAGCCAGATTATGGAGCGGAGTAGAAAATGCATTTGAAAGGTCTTTAATTACCCCACCTATAATGAGCTAAGTGCATGTAGAAAATGAGAACACCATATGTTTGAATGCTATTAGTCTTGATTCCCGTGTCATGAGAGAGAAGCATTTTTTTCTACTTTAAGTGCATTCAGTATATAGAAATATACTCTTTTGTGTACAATTTTTCAATGTTAAACGCACACTTATTTGAGGACAGAGGGAGTAGGCCTCTAACAAAGCACAGGTGCTTAGATGAGGTGCTAGGTGCATTGATGAGTTTAGCAACTAAAGTCTACAATGCATAGTAGGTGATTACTTTTTTGTTGCTAAACTTCCTTCATTTAATTGTTTAACAACTAAACTCTTTCATGCATAGGGAAAACTTCTTTCATTTAGGTGATTTTCATAGGTCCGCACGCTTGCCATTGTTTCTATCTTGGTCACCAAACTCATCTCTCTCCTCTTAACTACCTTGCCACATGAAACCGCCGACCCGACTCGTGCTTTTTTGGACTCTGCTTTTGATTTTTTTTTCTTATGAGGCATGCTTAGCACCTGTACAACATGGAGCACTGGGAAGGGCCTTGCTAGGGCTCTCCCAAACCAAGTTTCTTAGCACAATTTCATATGTATTTTGATGATGTAGCATAGTAGTTAATGAAGAGAGAGAGAGAGAGGAAGGTGCTAGTAGTTAGGCTCCTCTCAATCCTCCACTGTGTACAGGTGCTAAGCTTGCCATGTAGGCGGAAAATCTGATGTGGCAAGTTAATTAATAGGGGAGAGATGAGTGAGGTGACTACAAGAAGAAACGATGCCAAACATGCAAACCTATACAAAACTCATAAATGAAAGAAGCCCACCAATGCATGGAGAACTTTAGTTGAGAAATTATTAAATGAAGGATCCTTAGCTACAACAAGTTAAGCACCAATGCACTGGGGGCTTTAGTTGCTAAGCTTTTTAATATGCTTAGCACCTCGTCTAAGCACTGATGCATTGAAAGAGGTTATAGGTGTGGTTTTCATGTTGTGCATTAATTGCATGTTTTACTTTAACAAGCTGAATCATCAAACACTTACTTCCTTATCAAGACTTCTAATACTTGTTAAACAATGTCACTATGCATGTGTCTTCGTACACAAGCAAGAGAGGCTCCATAAAATATGACACGCTCTAGTTTACCTGGAGAGAGTAATATGGTTACCTCGTTCTTCAGCCCTCCAGTTCATTAGTTTGCGCCATGTAACGCTGCAGGTTCGGTCCTATTAACTTTTGAGAGAGTTGTGGACCTCGTGCTCTATACCATGGGATTTCTACTATGCATCTGTATGCATGTAGAAGTAAGGGAGGCCGAATAAACATGCCATGCACTACTTCACTTGGAGAGAGTTTTCCATATAGTTAGTTGGTACTTTGTTCCCTGACATTTTTAGTTAGCTCGCTGATCACGCTTAAGTTGTATGCAATTGTCTTTTCAGATAATCGTACGCACAACTATCCTCGTGATTCTCATAGTCTGGTCTTCATTTCTTATGCATTGCGTGTCTTTTAAGGATTGTGCCCACTAACTCTCAAAACACTCGTGTATAGTTACCCCATGCTCATATCCGAAATTCCTAGTCTCGTTTCGTTGTGGAAGGGAAGAGGGTGTTGCGTACTACCCTCCCACCTACGCTAATAGGACAAACAATTAAGATGTTCTATATTTTGTTTTATATGTTTCCTTCCTTAATTTTTGTTTTATACATATTTTAAAATGTGCTTCAAGTGCATGCATGTAAGTCAAATCTGTTATACGCAGGGTTCTTCTTTGCTATTCAACAAAAGCTCTTTCAATGTTGTGGCCTCGTTCAAATTCCCAACCTTTCAAGTTGTTTAATCCCAACTTATTTGGTGTATCATTGCTTGTTTTTTTAACTCACTCAATTGTCATATGAAGTGTCAAGCATATCAAATATTTGAGAATATTCTTATTATTATTTTCACTATAATGAATTAATTTATAGAAGGCAAAAAATCCCCTCAGTACAGAAAACATATGATGACATGGGCGCCATAGTTCAAGCACTTTCATATTTTCATAGAGGAAAATAATTGGTAAAAATTGCTAAAACATTGAGATGGTAGGCGTATAAAAGTACAATCATATACATTTACGAGGTGACCTAAGAAAGAAAGCAACATATTAGGCAATGTGCATACTTTTCAATTGGGATAAAATAATCCTACCTCTGTAAACAAATGTAAACTGCCAAAACTTTGTACATTTAAGGAGGGAGTACTTTCGAACTTCTTCATATATATAAAGCACAATAAAACCATATAATGACTAATATCAAGTCATCCCATGACATAGTATTTTTGGGTGTCATCTTATAACTACTGTATTTCCATCCAAACAACTCATTTGTGGAAATACACTCTCCTGTGAATCCCCATGTTTCAAATCCATTAGGACTTGTCCGTCATAGTAGGAAGTAACTTAGACTAATAATATGTACTCCTCCGATCCATATTATTTGTCGCTGAAACATTTGTATTTAGCATCAAACTTGGCCATGATTCGGGTGGCTTCGCGCCGCCAGCAAGAGCCGAAGCTGGCCAGCGACACGGAGAGCGAGATGAGGGAGTTTGGGGCGGCAAGGAGGGAGAAGGATGGAAGCGCAGCCGTGGAGGAAGAGAAGGTCTCGCGAGGGGCTTTTTTTTCATCGTGATGCAGCCACACCCGCACCGGATAGATCTTCATTAGAAAGTCTCGTATGAAGCCCTATGTTACCGTAACTAGCTATGTTACTCAAATTACGTCTCTTCTCATTATTCATTGCCACATAAGCAAATTTGGTGCGTTGGATCCTACTATGTTACTACTAAAATTACTCCCACTATGGTCAGTGTAAGATACTACCCTTGAAAGTTGTCATAGGCAAAAAACATTGCTAGCCCAATTACATGTATGCATGTTCAAAATCATTAAATTTAGATATACAACCCCTAATATACAATGCATTGCAGTACCTGTCTCTTAAACTTTTATTGCTTCTATAATACTACACGTGCTAAGAGACGATGAATTGGGAGAGCCCTTAATATATGTGGAATTGTCTATTCCCTGCAGTTAATAATTAACTAAACTAACTTATGATCGAGAAAGGGCCTCACCGCTTTGTGTTTCTCAAATCCTGCGTGACAGCCTATAAATACCATCCCTATATCGCTTCGTGTCTTCACACCTTCCCTCATGGCTTCTACCGTAAGGTCGCCACTATGATTGGTGTTTTTATACGTCTGAGGCGGCCATCTAGGGGCTGGCGCGGGAACAGACGCATCCACTAGCGGGACAGCAGGTGGCGACACTTTTTGGAGTAGCGTGGCGCAGGTGTGTAGCCATCGACAATGAGGCCTATGTACTGGTGGGAAGTGAAAGCGGACACAGTCTATCTCGATCATAAGTTCTGTCAACTGCATAGGGGTGACTGGGATCGACTGCTTTGTCAATGGAGGAGCATGGAGCATGCACCACACTCTATCTTAATTCTAATTGTCATTATCATCCTAGTTAGTGGCAGTCACAACAAACATATGGTCCATGTTCCATCTGCTGGTTTCGACTGATCGTGCTCCTCCAATACTCTCACATTTACCACACTCACTACAGAAAATACCTACAGAGTGTGCGAAATACTCTGCAAAGAGAAAAAGAATGGCAAATGCTTTGCGGGCTTTTACACTCGGTAAAGCCTGCTCTCTGCTTATGCCATGTCAGTGGACATGGCTCTGCCGAGTGTTTATTCGCGGACATTTTGCAAAGACTTTGCGTACGTGTATTTATTGCGGCACAAGGCAAAGAATTGCATTCGGTAAGAATAATTAACGAGCGGAAGAAATATGATGGTAATTGGTTTATCATGTGTTTTAAAATAAACACTAGGTATTGAGAAATGCAATGCATACTTGCAAGGTTCTAGAAATATGAAGAACATTTGAAGAAGCTTCTAGAATATTATGTAGTATTTCATGAGAAAGAAGAATATTTGGAAGAAGGTTTTAGAAGCTACATGAATGACCATGGTGGAGATATTTAGAGAAAACTCTAGCATTATGGAAAGTTCTAGAGTAACATATTTTGGTGTAGTAAGGAATATCTAGAAAATAGATACTTGCTATGAACACCCTAGAATAATCATTGGACATGGTTCATGGAAAATAGTAGAGAAATATAGAAATAAGATATTTGTATGGAGTTCTTAAGAATTGTGTTGACGGTTGCCACTTGGCAATAATCCAATGGTGTTGTAATAACCCTATAAACAGGCATGCCACCCTCCCATTTAAGCAAGTGAGAAAGCAAGAGAGTGGTGAAATAAGAGAGCTACCAAGTGATAGAGGTAGAGATGTCATAGTAGTGAGAGGTAGCCACATATAAAGAGTTGTACCAAGTCTATAGTCATGAATAATAAAAAGGTTGAGTTACCCCATTGTCAGAGTGTGATATCCCAAGTCTGTGAAGGTCCTCAAGACTATAGATACTAGAGGCAACATGCGGCGGGTTCCTACGGTTCATCTCGAGTATAGGAAGCCCTAAGGGTTTTTAACAGTTGTATCAGAGTAGGAGGTTAGGGACCAGTGAGAGGAGGAGTAAGAGGTGAGTGTTGGGCACTTACATAAGGCAATGATATCTTCGGTAAGCATGTGGTTCAAACATTGATTGTAGTCACTGAGATGCATTGAGAAAAGACTCTAATCGAGCATAGTGCAGGGACTGTGAAGATCACTAGTCTCGGACTAAGCGAAGCCTGGGTGTCGATTGAGAT